>CM048595.1:17878289-18243289 GCA_026413675.1 Populus pruinosa | reverse complement strand
ACAACCTGTTGAAACATGTAATTCATTTCCTATTATTTTAGGACGTCCGTTTCTTGCAACCTCTAATGCATTGATTAATTGTAGGAATGGACTGATGAAGCTATCATTTGAAAACATGACATTGGAGATGAATATTTTTAACATTTGTAAGCAACTGGAGATGATAATGATTTACAAGAAGTGTGATTGTGCATCAAAAATGTCATTAAGTCTCTTATTTTACATATGTATTTATTGTTTTTATTTGGTTGTTTTTATAATAATTGATGTGTTTTTTAGTAATGAAGTTTGTTTTAATGTTTCGATAGGTTTTTGGAGCTTAAATGAATTAATTCAGAAAATTCAATGTCGGAATTCAGAATAAAGAATTGAAGAGACATTTAATTGAAGATTGAAGCAAATCTTGGTTCAAATAAGTGCTCCAAATTTGTCCCAAAAATCAATTCTATTCCAATTCTAGAAAAGAATATCATATGATTTATTTCAAGCCCAAACTTGCCTTATGTTGTGTGCAAACTTCAACCATTAAACACTCAAGGTTTCAATGTCAATCTTAGCCCAAATAATAAGTACATTTGTATACTTATTTGATGCTCAAATTCAGCCCAAATTCAGCCCCAAATCAGCCCTAAATCAACCCCAAATCAACCTTCAAATCAACCCAAACACAATTCATGATCTTACATGTCCACACAACAAATAACAATTGATTTATTTTGGGTAATCCATTGATCCAAGAAGGCAAGCACATGGATGGAAAGCTGGAGGGAATATTTTAACATTATTTTGGGTCAAAAAGAAGAAGGAGACACCTCATAAATGAGGAAGAAAAACGTGCACCAAAGTAGTTGTAAAGCTGTCTTGATTTGATTTTTCAGAACACCTTTCAGTGTTTTGCCCATACCTTTTGACTCAGGTGTCCAAATGAGCTGTTCTTTAATGATCTGGAAAGGTGACCGAATTTCTTATAAATATATCTCTAATAGACTTCTCGAAAAACAGCTTCTAAGCGGGTCAACTTTCTGTCCAAAGTTAGAGTTAGATTTGTGTCTGAATTTTTTCTGAAATTGTATTGTGTTCTTCTTTATAGATTTCGGTTCTTTAGTTTGTAAAACTTATTATTTCAGTTGGATTCAAGTTATTTCATGTTTATTGAAGTGTTCTTACATACAATCATGGTTAGCTAAACTCTTTCTTGGATCCAAATCAAGGATAATGGTGATTGAGGTGAGTTTTTTAGGATATGAATGAATCTTAATGTTTATCTTCTCATTTTCTTCATGAATGATTTATTATTGTAAAGAAATTTTAAAAATCATTTAGGTAATGTTATAATCTTGAATTTTTATGCACAAACTTTAGTTTTGGTATAGAGATTGCTTGATTCAATGTCTTACTTAATATGAAAGTACTTGTTCATTTTTAAACAATAATCAATATTCATCTTTCTAAACTTCATTGTAATATCTTCTGATCTAGTATCACTATCATTGATATTAGGTTGAGTTATCTTATATATGTTGAAGAAATCACCAATACATCACCATTAAAATTGATTTGGACCAAGACTTACTTTTTCTTGTCATTTAAAATCTATTTACATTTTTTTTTCTTTGTAAACAAATCCATCAATTATTTTCAACCAAGTTATTGTTAATTTAATTTCTCTTGAGTTTTTTTTGTTACCTAGCTTAATTTCCAGATCTAGCTCTCTGTGGATATGACCTCGATCTTACCGAGTTAATTGCTACATCGCACACTCGTGCACTTGCAAGTTAAAACAAGCCGATCAAAAAAAGCGGTCAAGCAATTTTGGCGCCGTTGCCGGGGAGCTAGCAAGCAAAGGTAAAAAATTTAGATTTGATTATTGGAAAACTAAAAAAAAATCATATAAAAAAAATTCAATTGGCTGGTTTTACCGCCTCAAAAAAAAATTGAAAAACAAATCAAGTGGCTGGTTTTACCGCCTAAAAACAATTTGACCTTAACGTTTCGGATATTGGACTGTGGACTGGACTATTAATTGTTGGATTTTGGTTGGTTCAACCATTTTTCTTTTATTGTCTATTCTTATTAGTTTCTAATATTTTTCTTGTTTATTTCATTTTATTTTGTTGATATTGTTTTTATTTATTGTCTAAAGTGCTTGGCCGGTATTACCGCCTTTTTATTCATGCTTGTTATAATTATCTTTTAATGTTTATTGTTGTTATTTTTCTTTTATTTGTTGTCTAAAGTGTTTGGCCGGTATTACCGCCTTTTTATTCATGCTTGTTATAATTATCTTTTAATGTTTATTGTTGTTGTTTTTCTTATATTTATTGTCTAAAGTGCTTGGTCGGTATTATCGCCTCTTGTTTATTTCATTTTATTTTGTTGTTTTGTTATGATTATTTTTCTTATATTTATTATTTGAAGTGCTTGGCCGGTATTACCGCCCTTTTATTCAAGCTTGTTATAATTATCTTTTAATGTTTATTGTTGTTAATAGTGCTTATTAGTTGGAGAGTGAATTTCTTAATTTGTTGTATTTTTATTTTTGAGCTATTACTTTTATTTGCAATTTTTTTTTCTTTTCTTTTCTTTCTTTTCATATTCATATAATTGTTATATTATTATTATTATTATTATTATTATTATTATTATTATTATTTTATTATGGCTAATGTTGAAGATGTAGAGGGTGAAGGGAGTGTTCAAGGTAATGGACCTCCACAATTCAATGATCAACCTAATTTTCGAACTCTTAGAAAGTATCTTCACCCGGCTAGACAAAGTACACCTTTGTGTATTATCTTACCTCTTAACCAACAAGCTTTCAATTTGAAACCGGGCATGATTCAACTTCTTCCGACATTTCATGGTATGGATTCTGAAAATCCATACATACACATTAAAGACTTTGAAGAGGTATGTAATACTTTTATTGATAGAACATGCACCGAGGAAACCATTCAGCTTAAATTGTTCCCATTCTCTCTAAAGGATAAAGCCAAGCTTTGGCTAAACTCCTTGCGTCCTAGGTCTATAGGTACATGGAGAGAAATGCAAGCTGAATTTTTTAAAAAATACTTCCCCACTCATAGGACAGCAGCCTTACAACGTCAAATGATGAAATTTTCTTGTAGTCCAAATGAGTCAATTCACCAAGCTTGGGAAAGGTTCAAAGACTTGTTAAATGCATGCCCTCACCATGGTTTTGAGATGTGGAGGTTAGTGAGTTTCTTTTATGACTCTCTTACCGCAGATTTTAAAAAGGTAGTGTCAACCATGTGTAATGGTGAGTTTTATGACAAAGAACCAAGTGAGGCCTTTGATTTTTTTGATCAATTGGATGAAAACACAAAGCAATGGGAGACTTCTCTCCCAGTTCATGTTGAGTCTAGAAACACCATTTCTCATTCAAGTGGGAAGTTTCAATTGAAAGAGACCGATGACCTCAATGCTAGATTAGCCTCATTGGCTAGGAAAGTAGAGTCTCTTGAGATTAAAAAAGTGCATGTTATAAGTGAACAATAAGAGGAAAGTTGTGTTGTTTGTGAGAGCAAAGGGCATAGGACAACTGAGTGTCCTACCATTCCAGCCTTCAAGGAAGTGCTATATGGCCAAACTTCTGATTCAAGTAATGTTAGAAAGTCATTTCCAAACCAAGTAGGCAATCCCTACTCTGAGACCTATAATCCTGGATGGAGGAACCACCCAAATTTTGGATGGAGAAATGAGGGCTCTTCAGTACCTCAAACATTTCAACCTCCACCCCAACCATTTCATGCTCCCACACATAACACATACCAACCACCTCATAAGAGATCCTTAGAGGATACTCTTCAACAATTCATGCAAACGCAAGGAGGAATCAACAACCAAGTTTACAAATTCCAAGACCAGACCAATAGGACCTTAGATGACATTCGAAGTCAACTAACTAAGTTGACTCAATCACTAAGCATTCAAGAGAAGGGAAAAATCCCAGCTCAATCAATGCCCAATCCTAGAGGTCAGGTACACATGAGTGAATCCTCACCTAGTGAACCTTCAAACCATGAACAAGTCCAAGCCATCACTACCCTTAGAAATGGAAAGATTGTTGACAAAGGTATAGGTTTTAGGATTCCTAAAGGTATTGTGGAGGAGAAATCTAGGGAAACTGAAGATAGAATTAAAACACAAGTGACAAATGAGAGTTTGAGTGATAAAGGAGATGATTCAAGAAAAATTGGAGTCAAAATGAGTGATTTAGAATTTGTTCCTAGAGCACCATTTCCACAAAGGTTAGGGAAACCTAAACAAGATCTTATGAACTCAGAAATCTATGAATTGTTCAAACAAGTGAAAGTCAATATTCCACTCCTTGATGCAATTAAACAAGTTCCATCTTATGCAAAGTTTCTTAAGGATTTATGCACAGTCAAAAGGAGATTGAATGTGAAAGAAAGAGCTTTTCTGACTGAACATGCTAGTGCCATCATCCAGTTTAAGACCCCTCCCAAATACAAAGATCCTGGTTGTCCTACCATTTCATGCATTATTGGAAGTTATAAGATAGATCAAGCTTTGTTGGATTTAGGAGCAAGTGTGAATTTAATACCCTACACTGTTTACGAACAATTAGGTTTAGGAGAAATCAAGCCTACTCGAATCACCCTTCAATTAGCTGATAGGTCAATCAAGATTCCCAGGGGTATCGTTGAGGATGTGTTGGTCCAAGTAGATAAATTCTACTTTCCTGTTGATTTTGTAGTGTTAGACACCGCACCAATTCAAGGTTCTAATGCCCCCATCCCAGTCATCTTAGGGAGACCTTTCCTAGCTACATCCAATGCCTTAATTAACTGTAGGAATGGGGTGATGAAATTGTCTTTTGGGAATATGACTGTGGAGATGAACATATTCAATGTCTCCAAACAAATCAGGATATTAGAGAGGTAGATTTCATCCAAACAGTTTGTCAAAAACACTTTGAGAGAGTGTGGATCAAGGATCCATTGGAGAGAACTTTAATTCATGATGAAAGATTTTGTTCTTTGGAATGTGTTGATGAGGAAGTAAGAGAACTCGAGACTTATCTAGATCCAATGCCTATTATGTCAATAGGTCAATGAACCCCATCATTTGAGCCTTTGATTTCACCCCAAGTGAAAGTTGAGGAATCTCTTGTCCAGCCTGATAAACTAGAAAGGAAGCCTTTACCGAGTGATCTTAAGTATGCATTTCTAGGGGAAGATGAATCATATCCTATTGTGATCTCATCAAAACTTAGCCTAGAGCAAGAACAAAAACTTTTGAGAGTGGTGAGAAAACACAAGAAAGCAATTGGGTGGAAAATTACTGACTTGAAAGGAATTAGCCCTCTTTTATGTACACATAGAATCTATCTTGAAGAAGAGGCTAAATCTATGAGGCAAATACAAAGACGATTGAACCCAAACATGAAGGAAGTAGTGAGAGGTGAAGTGCTTAAGCTACTTGATGCAGGTATCATTTACCCTATTGCAAACTTAAAATGGGTTAGTCCAACCCAAGTTGTCCCAAAAAAATCTAGAGTCACGGTAGTGAAGAATGAAAATAACGAGCTGGTACCAACTAGAATCCAAATTGGATGGCGTATGTGCATTGATTATCGTAAATTGAACATGGTGACTAGGAAGGACCATTTTCCGCTTCCATTTTTAGACCAAGTGCTTGAAAGAGTAGCTGGAAGAGCTTTCTATTGTTTTCTGGATGGATACTCAGGTTACAACCAAATTGAGATTTCTTTAGAAGACCAAGAAAAAACCACTTTCACTTGTCCTTTTGGTACTTATGCTTATAGAAGAATGCCATTTGGTTTGTGTAATGCACCAGCCACTTTTCAAAGGTGTATGATGAGTATCTTTAGTGACATGGTGGAAATTTTTTTGGAAGTTTTCATGGATGATTTTTCAGTTTATGGGGATTCTTATGAGTTGTGTCTAATGAATCTAGAAAAAGTTTTTGAAAGGTGTGAAGAGAGCAATCTTGTACTCAATTAGGAGAAGTGTCATTTTATGGTGGCACATGGCAGTGTTTTAGGTCACATTGTCTCTTCAAAAGGGATAGAGGTAGATAAGTCAAAAGTGGAAGTCATTCAAAAATTAACTACCCCTAAGACTGTGAAAGATGTGAGATCCTTTTTAGGACATGCTGGTTTTTATCGAAGATTCATTCATTCTTTTAGTACCATTGTCAAACCATTGTGTAACTTATTGTCACAAGATGTCCAATTTGATTGGACATCAAAATGTCAAGAAGCTTTTGAAAAGTTTAAAGGGTTGTTGACAACTGCACCAATCATGCAAGCTCCTGATTGGTCTTTACCATTTGAACTGATGTGTGATGCTAGTGATTTTGCGGTTGGGGCTGTTTTAGGGCAAAGAAAAGACAAGAAACCTCATGTCATATATTATGCTAGCAAGACTTTGAATGATGCTCAATTGAATTACACTACAACTGAAAAAGAACTCTTAGCTGTGGTCTTTGCATTAGACAAGTTTAGGTCTTATTTGGTTGGATCTCTTGTTATTGTTTTCACTGATCATGCAGCATTGAAATATTTGCTCACAAAACAAGATGCCAAACCACGTTTGATTCAATGGATCCTCTTACTCCAAGAGTTTAACATTGAAATTCGAGATAAAAAGGGAGTAGAGAATGTAGTGGCTAATCATTTGCCTCGTCTTTCAAGCTATAAGACCATAATTGATGAATCTCCAATAAATGAACTCTTTGCTGATGAAAATTTATTTTGTGCAGGTACTGTCTCTTACATTGGTTCTCCATGGTATGCTGACATAGCAAATTACCTAGCCACAAGTCAGATTCCTTCTCATTGGTCTAAAGTTGACAAACAAAAATTCTTGCGCAATGTGCGCACCTTTTTTTGGGATGACCCCTACCTATTTAAATATTGTCCTGACCAAATTATTAGGCGGTGCATCCCTGATCATGAAATTCCAAGGGTCATTAATTTTTGTCATGCATTAGCCTGTGGTGGGCATTTCTCTTCCAAGAAAACCATTGCCAAAATCTTGCAGTGTGGTTTTTATTGGCTTACTATGTTTAAAGATGTTCATGCCTTTTGTGTTGCATGTGACTGATGCCAACGACTAGGTAGCCTCACTAGTCCTAACATGATGCCCCTTAACCCCATCCTTGTTTTGAAAATATTTGATTGTTGGGGGATTGATTTCATGGGACCTTTTCCAAGTTCATTTGGTTACCAATTCATCCTTGTAGCTGTTGATTATGTGTCTAAATGGGTCGAGGCCATTGCATCTCGAACTAATGACCATCGAGTTGTGGTCAAATTCTTGAAAGAAAATATTTTCTCTCGTTTTGGCATGCCTCGGGCTATGATTAGTGATGGGGGAAAACATTTTTGTAACAAGCCCGTTCGGATTTTGATGAGAAAATATGGTGTAATTCACAAGGTGAGTACCCCCTATCACCCACAAACTAGTGGCCAAGCTGAGTTGGCAAATAAGGAGATCAAGAACATTTTAGAGAAAATAGTCAATCCAAACCGTAAAGATTGGTCCCTACGACTAGTTGATGCTTTGTGGGCATATCACACTGCTTATAAGACCTCTTTAGGAATGTCTCCTTATAGGCTAGTTTATGGAAAGCCTTGTCATCTCCCTGTTGAGATTGAGCACCGTGCATATTGGGTCATTCGGCAATTCAATGACAATGAAAACGAGGTTGGCAAAAATAGAAAGCTTCAATTGGATGAATTAGAGGAGCTGAGAAATGATGCATTTGAAAATACAAAAATTTCAAAACATAAGATGAAAACTTTGCATGATAAACATATTCTTAGAAAATCCTTTCATGTTGGTCAAAAGGTTCTCTTGTATAATTCACGATTACATCTCTTTCCTGGGAAGTTGAGGACAAAATGGATTGGTCCATTTGTGATTAAATCCATCTCTGAGGATGGTGCATTTCAGGTAGAAAATCACAAGAATGGAAATATTTTCAAAGTAAATGGTCATCGATTGAAACTTTATCTTGAAAATGTTGTGGCTGAAGTTGAGACATTGGATCTTGAAGACCCAATACCATTGTAGTATCAAAAGTAATGAGTTTTTATTTTATTTTATTTTTATTTTTATTTTTATTTTTATTTTCATTTTTTTTCTTCTTTCTTCCATCTCTTATATTTTCTTGTTCATGCATTCGGGACAATGCATTATTTTAAGTTGGGGGGTGTGAGGTTCTTTATTTTCAAAAAAAAAAACATCAATGTTTTCTTTTATGTTTTCTTTTAGTTGTGATATGCAGGTTAAAAAAAAATCAAGCATGAAGTCAGCTCATGCCCAATTCAATCAGACATTCATCCTTGAAAATAGAAGGGGAGTAACAATTTTCTAATCTTTATACTTTTCTTCTCTTTCTCTTTTACATTGAGGATAATGTAAAACTTAATTTTAGATATTTCATTATGTTGAATGCTTGAGATAACCATGCTTGTTAAAAAAAAAAATACTTGCATTGGTATGTGAATGAGACTTGTTTAGGATCATCATTACCTTTTTGGGTTCATTATTGTGTTGAACATTGCATGCTTTAATTTGGGATAGATAATATCTTATAAAGCAAGATATAGCATACTTTTTTTTAAGATTACTGAAGTACATCTTTCCTTGTAAAAGTTGTGTGAGTTGTGTGAATATGCATGAAAGATGAGTATGATGCTTTACTTGTGATTATCCCTTTTGATCTAGTCCTAAACAAGGTTTAAGTAAATAGAGTAATAATCATTACATAAATAAATAAATGTGTACAAAGTTCTATCTACTCCAATGTTTTGAGTTGCTCAGTAACTAGGGGTATTCATCACAAATGTTTATCTTTACGTCAAACGGCAGCTTGAAATATGAGTATGCAAAGCACTTTAAGTTTGTGACTTTGTGAGTAACCGGGTGCATTCATCACAAATGTTTGTATTCGCGTCAAAAGGGAAGTGACAACTTAAAGACAAAGAATAAATCATATCTTCAAAAAAAAAAGAAAAAAAGAAAAAAATATATATAGATATTTCTCTAGTTTACTACCTTGTTTGTGTTGGTGAGAAGGGAAGATTACAAGTTGAGTTTTCATATGAATCAATTATGTTGGTTGCACGATAAATATGACTGAATTTGGAAATTTTGTATGGATGTTTGATTTCGAGAATGTGAGTATGCTTATTTTTCTTTATTTGCTATTGTGTACACTAAGTTAAAGATACCAATGTTTGCATGATAGGTCCTTCAAGTGTGATGAATCGAGCCTAATTATATGATTTATTTGAAGATTGAAGCAAATCTTGGTTCAAATAAGTGCTCCAAATTTGTCCCAAAAATCAATTCTATTCCAATTCTAGAAAAGAATATCATATGATTTATTTCAAGCCCAAACTTGCCTTATGTTGTGTGCAAACTTCAACCATTAAACACTCAAGGTTTCAATGTTAATCTTAGCCCAAATAATAAGTACATTTGTATACTTATTTGATGCTCAAATCAAGCCAAAAATCAGCCCAAAATCAACCCTAAATCAACCCCAAATCAACCTTCAAATCAACCCAAACACAATCCATGATCTTACATGTCCACACAACAAATAACAATTGATTTATTTTGGATAATCCATTGATCCAAGAAGGCAAGCACATGGATGGAAAGCTGGAGGGGATATTTTAACATTATTTTGGGTCAAAAAGAAGAAGGAGACACCTCATAAATGAGGAAGAAAAACGTGCACCAAAGTAGTTGTAAAGCTGTCTTGATTTGATTTTTCAGAACACCTTTTGGTGTTTTGCCCATAACTTTTGAGCTATTCTTTAATGATCTGGAAAGGTGACAGAATTTCCTATAAATATGTCTCTAATAGACTTCTCGAAAAAAAGCTTCTAAGAAGGTCAAATTGCTATCCAAAGTTAGAGTCAGATTTGTGTCATATCTAGAGCTATAGATCTCAAATTTAGGTCTGCTTTATATGGATGGAAAGGTAAGACATAGGCCTACAACTTTCATATGGAGACCAAGATCTAAAAAGGCCATTGTCAAGTTCAAATTGTAGCAACAACAAAGAAGTCTGAATCTGTCCTCCAACCCGAGCATTTTCCATGCATTTAGGCATCTTGGTTTCCAGATCAAGATCATGCTTTTGCTTTCTCTCTTTATATTTTTTGTATTGCTTATGCTTTGCTTTCATTAATATCAAGTTTATGCATTTCATTTCTTTTCCTTTATTTAGTTAACTTTTATCTTGTTTATGTTCCTGTTTTGTTTATTTATTTTTCTTTCTTTTATTATGTCTTGCTATGTTTATTATGTAAAGGTCAAAATGTTACACTAATGGTGTAAGAATAAGTATAGTGTAAACTTAATATGGACTTTAATGTTTAATACTAACATGTTTTATATTTGTTATCTTGTTCACTCTTTAATACTTTGCTTGTTAAATGACTAATCTTGATTTATGTTGTATAACAATTAGTATAACAAATGCTTGGCACTTTCATAGCCCATACTGTATGGTATAACCGACACCTGAGCTATGAAAGGAACTTGATTTGTTGTTAACATAAGTTATAATCATGAATGCTTGACGAGATTTACAAGTATTAGCATTAATTTAATAAGATGACTAATGTAATCATGTTAACAATCTATAATCCGATTGGAACCTCCTTTATGTGTGGTTTCCAATTGAACAATAAGAGTTTATACTATACTTGTTTGACATACCATTAGTGGAACCTCTAACCTTGACATTTGTTATTATCATTGTTTAATTGTTATATTAATATTTCATCTCAAAGTTCTCATCATCATCATCTTCTTATTCTTCTCTTTCTTTATTATTATTATTATTACTATTGTTGTTGTTGTTGTTGTTGTTGTTGTTATTGTTGTTTTATAATTGTTGTTTATAATTTGTATAATTAACCTTCCTGTGGTTCGACTCTGGTCTTGCCGAGTTATTTATTATTTCGATATTCCTATACTTGGAAGAAGACAATAATCTTTTCAAAGGACAAGAACAAAAATCAAGAAGGAAAACAATCTTTATCAATGCAGAAACTTATTTACCACATGTTGCTATATAGCGAAGGAGATGTCGAGATGATTCAAAAGCTGAAGATGTCATTTGTCACCAACCGACCTTGCACATATAGGCCACTTGCTGGCAAGCAAGTTTTTTTCTTAACAATATTTAGCATTTATTAAGATACGAAACTAGCTCGGAGTCACTTTTTCGTTAACCGAAAAACCATGATTAAAGAATATAAAAGCCCTGAAAGATATTTGAGTGAATTTTGGATTTAAGGGTAATTAATTCATTTTTGTTGTGCTGAAAAAATTAAAATGATTAGAAAACTCTAAATGTAAGTTTACTTTTATTATTATTATATCATGCTAAAAAAATCATTGTCCTTAATATTTAGTTCAATGATTTTTATGGTTTAAAAATAATTATATCATTATATTATTATAATAAATAGTGTTATGTGTCTTGTTGCGTAACTTCCATTCTAGGTTTAGGTTTTCGGCAATTTATTGATTTGCTGATCAAGTTGCCGATGCACTCATTAAACCTTTCTTATCATCGTGGTTTATATTTTTACAATTCAAGTTGAACATGGTATCTTCTTTCTATTTAACTTGCAGGGAAGTATTGAAGCATTACGATTAACCATAGTTATGGTTACTCTTGTCATGAGTACTCTAGTTATCTTAGTTATCTTTGATTTATTCGTGCTTATTTATTGTATTATTATATTAGGTTCTAATATATATAAACCCGTTAGAATTAGCTGTCGACGTCTATATATATATATATATATATATATATATATATATATATATATATATTCATATAACACACCGCGGTTCAGCAGCCCATGACAATTTCCCTTCTTCTCAAACCTATTTTCTCCCTTTTTATATTACAAAACAGTGCATGGGACTGTGGAGGGGACCTCATGAGCTGCACCCCGACTGCTGCAAATGTAAGATATGTCAGGTTCTTCCCATCTTTTAGGCCACCGAATGCCTGTGACCATCCTGCAAACCTTCAATTTATTGCCAATTTCAAAAAACCAATGATTTTAGTGGACTTCTGCTACATAATTTGTTAAACATCTCTTATAAACCTGCCGGAACATCGTTTATGCATTAAGCATTGATTTGAGTGTTGGTGGAAGAAACCACTTGTAGTGGCTTTGAAATACTCAGAAGAGATAAAACATACTTTTTTATTTCAAGAACAAAACTTACAATAACATAAACAAAAGCTTACAACAACCCCTTTCTCTTTCTCTCTTTCTCTCTAGTGTTTCTCTCAATCTCTCCACACATAATTGCATAAGCTTAGCTATCTATTTATACACGAAATCAAAACAAGAAAATTCAACCTTCAAGTGTGAAGGCGGTTTGTGATCGACGGTGTAAAAGCGGCTGGCGGCTGCTGGCTGGTCGGTTGGTGGCTGGGCGGTGACAGCTGGTGGCTGCCTTCCTTGACCTTCTGGATTGAGTTTACTTCAACAAATCTCCCCCTTAAACTCAATCGAGGAATGTCATTCCAAGCATGAATTTCAATCTGATAAATACTTCTCTTTTCAATGGCTTGGTAAAGATATCTGCAACTTGATCATCTGTCTTGCAGGATATCAACTCGACTTCTTTATTCTTTACATGCTCTCGGATAAAGTGATGACGTGTATCAATATGTTTACTTCTTTCATGATACACCGGATTCTTTGCCAATGTAATCGCTGATCGATTATCGATATAAATCTCTGTAGGATTTTCTTGAGGAAATCCCAAAAACTTCAGCAAATTTCTTAACCATATTAAATGGCATACAGCTAAGTTGGCAGCAACATACTCAGCTTCACAGCTTGATAACGTGACAATTGATTGCTTCTTTGATGACCATGTGAAAGATGTATCTCCCACGAAAAATACAAACCCTGTTGTACTTTTTCTTTCATCCAGATCTCTACTCCAATCACTATCCGAGTAGCCAGTAAGATTGAAATTTGTACTTGAGGTATAAAACATACCTTCATTTATTGTGCCTTTGATGTAGCGAAGAATTCTCTTGGCTGCATTCAAATGAGATTGGTGTGGCTTCTCCATATATCTACTAATTAGTCCGACTCCGTAGAGTATATCTGGTCTGGTACATGTCAAGTACCTTAAGCTTCCTACCAAGCTTTTAAAGTAAGTTGGATCAACATTTCCAACTTTACTTTTCCTCAATTCCACTCCATTCTCAACTGGAGTTGATACCGGATTGCAGCTTTCCATCTTGAACCTTTCAAGAATATCTTTGGCATAACCGCTTTGGGATACAAAAATCCCTTCTTCTTTCTGCACCACTTCTAAGCCAAGAAAATGTGTCATCAGACCAATGTCTGTCATCTCAAACTCTTGTACCATGCTTTTCTTGAAGTCTTCGAACATGGTAGGATTGTTGCCGGTGAATATCAAGTCATCAACATATAGGCACACAAATAATATGCTGCCATCTGCTCCTTTCTTCACATAAATTGCGTGTTCATATGGACATTTTTCAAATCCATTATCTTGAAAATACCTGTCAATTCTGGTATTCCAAGCACGCGGAGCTTGCTTCAAACCGTAGAGGGCTTTCTTCAACTTGTATACTTTGCCTTCATTTTCAGCATCAATGTATCCAAGTGGTTGTTGAACATAGATCTCTTCTTCTAGGAAGCCATTCAGAAATGCTGACTTCACATCAAGTTGATAGATCTTCCATCTATGCTGTGCTGCTAATGAGATCATCAGTCTGATTGTCTCTAGCCGGGCTACTGGAGCAAACACTTCTCCATAGTCAATGCCTTCTCTCTGTTTGTAGCCTTTCGCCACTAATCTTGCTTTGTATCTTTGCACTTCTCCTTTTGCATTCTTCTTTGTCTTATAGACCCATTTGACACCTATTGCTTTCTTGTTTTCTGTAGATAAGTCAGCTTCCAGGTATCATTCTTCTCAATGGCATGTATTTCTTCATCCATTGCTTTTATCCACTTCTCTTCTGTGATAGCTTCATTGAAGCTAAGTGGGTCACTATCTGCAAATAAACAAAATAGAGTTGTATCTTCCATTACTTGAGTGGCGTCATACAGCTCTTCTAGATTTCTCATCCTTCTTGGTCCTTCTGATGAGGATGCTGATGATGATGGTATTGATGATGATTCTGGTGTGTTTCTCCTGTTGAATACAGGAAATCTGTGTACCGGACTTTGTGGCTCATCTTCTGGTACTATTAGACCTTCTGCAAGTTCTGTTGGTACTTCTTCATCTTCAAGGATCAAATCAGTGCTAATCCATTTAACTGCTTCTTGGTCATCATTCCATTGCCAAGTTTTATCTTCTTCAAAGATAACATCTCTACTCATAATTACCTTCTTGGTGATGGGATTATACAGCTTGTATCCCATTCCTCTCTCACCATATCCGACAAAGATGCATTTCTCACTTTTATCATCGAGTTTGGTCCTTCTTGCATCTGGGATCTTTGCATATGTAATTAGTACTTAAAAGTGCATTTTTATCATGGTTTTATATCATCATTTTGCACTTGAAGTATCAATAACTCCTTAACTAAAATATGTTTTATAATAATGTATCTAATAATATAAGATACCTATAATTTATGGTAAATGTCTATTTTTAATGCAGGCCTATCACATAAATGAAAGGATTGATTGATGACTTGAAGAACTTAAATTGCAAGGATAAAGAGATGGTCAAACTTAGAGAAGAGATGTCGGTGCAATCCAAACCGGAATACTATTCGGTAATTGGGTCATATCTGGAGCTACAGATCTTAGATTTAGGTCCAATTTATATGGATGGAAAGGTAAGACATAGGCCTACAACTTTCATATGGAGCCCAAGATCTAAAAAGGCCATTATCAAGTCCAAATTGTAGCAACAACAAAGAAGCCTGAATCTGTCTTCCAGCCCAAGCACTGTTCTGTATTTTGGCCATATCTGGAGTTCTAGAAGTCCAAATGAGCTGAATTGTTTAGACAAGAAAGCTGAGACAATTGCCTATAACTTTCATGTTTACAACTGGCTCCAATTTTGACGTTATCAATGACATTTTGGGCAGACAAGAGAAGATAAGGATTGTCACCAAGTCAAAAGTTGGCCACCCACTTATCAATTAGTCATCAAATCAATAGTTCCCAATTTTGGCCTATAAAAGGAGGCATTTGCCATGCATTTAGGCATCTTGGTGTTCAGATCCAGATCATGCTCTTCCTTTCTCTCTTTGTATTCTTTGTAATATTTATGCTTTGCTTTCATTAATATCAAGTTTATGCCTTTCATTTCCTTTCCTTTACTTAGTTAGCTTTTATGTTCTTATTTTGTTTATCTATTTTGCTTTCTTTCATTATGTCTAGCTAAGTTAGTTATGTCAAGGTGAAAAGGTTACACTAATGGTGTCAGAATAAGTATAATGTAAACTTAATATGGACTTTAATTTTTGATACTAACATGTTTTATATTTGTTATCTTGTTCACTCTTTAATACTTTGCTTGTTAAATGACTAATCTTGATTTATGTTGTATAACACTTGGTACAACAAATGCTTGGCACTTTCATAGCCCATAATGTATGGTATAACCGACACCTGAGCTATGAAAGGAACTTGATTTGTTGTTAACATAAGTTATAATCATGAATGCTTGACAAGATTTACAAGTATTAGCATTAATTGAATAAGATGACTAATGTAATCATGTTAACAATATATAATCTGATTGGAACCTCCTTTGTGTGTGGTTTCCAATTCAATAATAAGAGTTTATACTATACTTGTTTGATATACCATTAGTGGAACCTCTAACCTTGACATTTGTTATTATTATTGTTTAATCCTTACATTAATTTTCCATCTCCAAGTTCTCATCATCTTCTTCTTCTTCTCTTTCTTTATTATTATTATTACTACTACTACTACTACTACTACTACTACTACTACTATTATTATTATAGTTGTTGTTGTTGTTGTTGTTATTATTGTTGTTATTATTGTTGTTATTATTGCTATTATTGTTGCTTATAATTGTTGTCTATAATTTGTACAATTAACCTCCCTGTGGTTCGACCCCGGTCTTGCCGGGTTATTTATTACTTCGACACTCCTACACTTGGGAGAAGACATCAATCTTTTTGTCGTGTCAAGTTTTTGGCGCCGTTGCCGGGGAGGTAAGTTCTTGTATAAATTAAAGTATTTATTTTATTTTCTTTTTTCACCTTTCTTGTATATAACTTTGTTTCTTTTCTTTTGTTTCTTTTTATTTTGTTTTCTTCCTCCTTCTTTTGCTTTCTTATTTTTATTTTATTTTATTCCTACACGTGCATGAGAGTGTGGTCACACACATCAAGTGGTAGACTTTGTAGGATATCCTCATCATTTTCAGAAAATATGGCCGAAGAAGATAATCAATCACTTCATAATGAAAATAATGAGAATAACCGTGGTAGAACACTTAGAGACCACATGAATCCCACAAGAACAAGTGCACCATCATGCATAGTTTTCCCTCCCGATGCATCTCATTTTAATTTTAAACCAGGTATTATTCAACTTTTACCTTCTTTTCATGGTCTGGAATTAGAAAATCCATACTTGCATTTAAGGGAATTTGAAGAGGTGTGCAACACATATAATAATTTAAATTGTAGCATGAACACCATCAGATTAAAGCTTTTTTCTTTTTCATTAAAAGATAAAGCTAAAACATGGCTACAAAATTTAAGACCAGGATCCATTCGTACTTGGGATGAAATGCAACAACAGTTTTTAAAGAAGTTTTTCCCATCTCATAGAACAAACTCTTTCAAAAGACAAATCACCACTTTCACTCAAAAACCAGAAGAAACATTTTACAAATGTTGGGATAGGTATCGAGACTTGCTTAGTACTTGCCCTCATCATGGTTTTGAAACATGGAGATTGGTTTCACATTTCTATGAAGGGTTAACACCTAAAGATAGGCAAATGGTTGAATTGATGTGCAATGGAACTTTTAAAGATAAAGACCCTGATGAAGCAATGGAGTACTTAGACTTGTTAGCTGAAAATGCTCAAAATTGGGATACCGCGGGTACATATGAGGCACCGAGTAAAACTCAACCTCATACATCTAGTGGAGGAATGTACAACCTTAGGGAAGATCATGACCTTCAAGCCAAGTTTGCATCTTTAGCTAGAAAAGTCGAGGCACTAGAATTAAAAAAGAGTGGTCAATTAAAATATGTTGAAAACATTGTGTGTCAAATCTGTGAAACAAATGAACACTCAACCAATGATTGTCCAACCTTGCCTTCTTTTAAAGAATGTCTCCATGAACAAGCCCATGCTTTAAATAGTTTTCAAAGGGCCAACCACAACCCATACTCCCAAACATACAACCCTGGTTGGAGGAATCACCCAAATTTCAGTTGGAAGAGTGAGAACAACAATGCACAAACTTCACAACCACCGTTTCAAGCACACCATAATTTCCAAAATTCTCATGGATATGCACCTTCTTATGCTCCACCTCTTAGAAGAAATCTTGAGGAAACATTGCATGCATTCATTGAAAAGCAAGAGACAATCAATACTCAACTTGCTCAAAACATGACAGATTTTAAAGATACTCTTGCTAAATTAACATCTGCTCTCAGTTTCCAAGAGAAAGGTAAGTTTCCATCTCAACCGCAACAAAATCCTAAGGGGCAATACAATGCAAATGCAAGTAGTTCCGGAAGCCAACATATGGATCAAGTCAAATCAGTCACTACTCTGCGCAGTGGTAAGGTTATTGAAAAACCCTCTCTTGAACTTTATGAGAAAGATGATGAGTCAATCTCTGAGGGTAAGGAAGGGGATGAATCTGAAAATTGCAAAGAAACGACTGATTCACCGCCAGCATTTCCATTTCCTCAAGCCATGACCAAACAAAGGAAAGTCAATCACAATTCTGAAATTTATGAAATTTTCAAACAGGTAAGGATCAATATACCTTTGCTGGATGCAATTAAACAGGTTCCTTCCTATGCTAAATTTTTGAAAGATCTCTACACTGTGAAGAGGAAACTAAATGTGAAAAAGAAAGCCTTTCTAGCCGAACAAGTAAGTGCTATTCTTCAAAACAATAATGCTTTGAAATATAAAGACCCTGGTTGTCCTACAATTTCTTGCTTTATTGGAGAGCATAAAATTGAAAGAGCCTTACTTGATCTTGGTGCTAGTGTGAATTTACTTCCATATTCAGTTTTTCAGAGTCTCAATCTAGGTGAGTTAAAACCAACTTCTATAACTCTTTTACTTGCCGATAGATCTATAAAAGTGCCTAGAGGAATAATTGAAGATGTGTTAGTACAAGTCGATAAATTCATTTATCCTGTGGATTTTATTGTCTTGGACACACAACCTGTTGAAGTATGTAATTCATTTCCTGTTATTTTAGGACGTCCATTTCTTACAACTTCTAATGCATTGATTAATTGTAGGAATGGACTGATGAAGCTATCATTTGGAAACATGACATTGGAGATGAATATTTTCAACATTTGCAAGCAACCTAGAGATGATAATGATTTACAGGAAGTGGACTTTATTGAAAAATTAATTCATGATCAATTTCCAACCACTTCCAATGAAATTGAGATTGATGAATCTGATGATTTGGAAATGATTTATTTTCAGAAAGAATCAAAGACAAGTAATTGGAGGCCACAAATTGAGGAATTTCCACCACGACCAATTAAGTCCATACCTTCAAGTGTTCAACCACCAAAACCTGATTTGAAGCCGTTGCCATCCAATCTCAAATACTCATTTTTGGGAGAAAATAAAACTTTTCCGGTAATAATCTCTTCCAAACTTAATGCACATCAAGAAGGTAAGTTATTACAAACTCTAAAAATGCACAAAAAAGCATTAGGATGGACCATAGCTGATATAAAAGGAATTAGTCCTTTGATTTGTACACACAGAATTTATTTAGAGGAAAATGCTAAACCCTCTAGAGAAATGCAACGAAGGCTAAATCCTAATATGAAAGAAGTAGTGAAAAATGAAGTCATTAAGCTTCTAGATAATGAAATCATTTATCCTATTTCTGACAACAAATGGGTAAGTCCTACCCAAGTTGTACCTAAGAAGTCTGGAGTTATTGTGATAACAAATGAGAACAATGAATTAATTCCCACTAGAACTGTTACTGGTTGGCGCATGTGCATTGACTATAGGAAACTTAATTCAATGACTAGAAAAGATCATTTTCCTTTACCTTTCATGGATCAAATCCTAGAAAGAGTTGCAGGTCATGAATTTTATTGTTTCCTAGATGGCTATTCGGGTTACAACCAAATTGAAATTGCATTGGAAGATCAAGAAAAGACTACTTTCACATGTCCATTTGGTACTTTTGCATATCGAAGGATGCCTTTTGGATTATGTAATGCACCAGCCACATTTCAAAGATGCATGCTTAGTATATTTAGCGATATGGTTGAACATTTTCTTGAGATTTTCATGGATGATTTTTCTGTTTTTGGCGATTCATTTGATGATTGTTTGACTAATTTAGGAAAGGTTTTAACTAGGTGTGAAGAGAAGAATCTTGTGCTGAATTGGGAAAAATATCATTTTATGGTAACAAACGGCATTGTACTTGGTCACATTGTTTCATCAAAAGGAATTGAGGTTGACAAATCTAAAATCGAGTTAATTGCAAACTTGCCAACCCCAAAATCTCTTAAAGATGTTAGATCATTCCTGGGACATGCTGGTTTTTATAGAAGGTTCATCAAAGATTTTAGTGTAATATCTAAGCCTTTAAGTAACCTTCTAACAAAGGATACTATTTTTGAATGGACTGAACATTGCGAAGAAGCCTTTGTTAAGCTTAAAAACTTGCTTACTTGTGCTCCTATCATTCAACCTCCTGATTGGTCATTACCTTTTGAAATAATGTGTGATGCTAGTGATTATGTCGTAGGTGCTGTTTTGGGACAAAGAAAAGATAAGAAACCTTATGTAATTTACTATGCAAGTAAAACTTTAAATAGTGCTCAAATGAATTATACCACCACTGAAAAAGAATTACTTGCAGTAGTATTTGCATATGAAAAATTCAGATCTTATCTTGTTGGCTCACCTGTTGTTGTTTTTAGTGATCATGCAGCATTGAAATATCTTCTTTCTAAGAAAGATTCCAAGGCTAGATTGGTGCGGTGGATTTTATTACTTCAAGAATTTGATATCACAATCAAAGATAAGAAAGGCAGCGAAAATGTTGTCGCAGATCACTTGTCAAGATTGACAACAGATTCGAAAACTGACATCACACCAATCGATGACTACTTTCCTGATGAATCTTTACTTTCTGTCTCTACAATGCCTTGGTTTGCTAATATTGTCAATTTTCTTGTTTCAGGACAATTGTCAACTCATTGGAGTACCCAAGATAAAAGAAAGTTTTTGAACGAAGTGAAGAACTTTTATTGGGATGATCCTTATTTATTCAAATATTGTCCTGATCAAATATTTCGAAGATGCATTCCTGACAATGAGGTAAGTAGTGTCATTAAATTTTGTCATTCTGAGGCATGTGGGGGCCATTTCTCATCAAGAAAGACAACTGCAAAAATCTTACAAAGTGGATTTTACTGGCCCACCATGTTCAAAGACTCACATGCATTCTGCAAGTCTTGTGAAAATTGTCAAAAGTTGGGATCTATTTCAAAACGTCACATGATGCCTTTAAACCCTATTATTGTCATTGAGATCTTTGACTGTTGGGGTATAGATTTCATGGGCCCATTCCCTCCATCATTTGATTTCTTATACATATTAGTCGCAGTAGATTATGTTTCAAAATGGATAGAGGCAATTCCAAGTCGAAACAATGATCACAAAACAGTGATAAAGTTTTTGAAAGAAAATATTTTGAGTCGATTTGGAGTCCCTCGAGCCATAATAAGTGATGGTGGAACACATTTCTGCAACAAGCCATTTGAGTCTTTAATGAAGAAATATGGAATCACACACAAAGTTGCCACCCCTTATCATCCTCAAACAAGTGGACAAGTAGAGCTTGCTAATAGGGAGATCAAACATATTTTAGAGAAAACAGTGAACCCTAATAGGAAAGACTGGTCTTTAAGACTTAATGATGCACTTTGGGCTTATCGAACTGCTTATAAAACATCATTAGGTATGTCACCTTATAGACTAGTCTATGGAAAACCTTGTCACTTGCCTGTGGAACTTGAACATAAAGCTTATTGGGCTATTAAAGCTTTCAATTCAAATCTGGATGATGCTAGTCAACTGTAAAAATTACAAATAAATGAGCTTGAGGAATTAAGAAATGATGCATATGAAAATTCAAGAATTCATAAAGCAAGAATAAAAGAATTTCATGATAAGAAAATATAGAGAAAAACCTTCAATGTTGGTCAAAAAGTCTTGCTTTATAATTCTCGACTGCATTTATTTCCTAGAAAATTAAGATCAAGATGGAGCGGTCCTTTTATTGTGAAACATGTGTATCCATATGGGGCCTATGACATCGAGAATCCAAAGAATGGCAATGTTTTCAAGGTAAATGGACATCGTCTGAAAGTTTACTTTGACAATTTTTCAGTTGAACATAACTCTATTGAATTGCGTGATCCTGTATATAAAGATTGATTTTATTTTATTTTATTTTTGTTTCTTATATAAATATTGATTTTATTTTATTTTATTTTATTTTCTTTTTGAGTGATTTTTGCTAGTTTCTCTCACCCCGGTCAAATGGCGGATAACGGTACTCCGTGACTTAAGTCGGTTCTTTTTGAGAGATTGTTAATGAATCATGGAATTCCTGAAGATATTCGCTAGTTGATTGAAGCAAAGGTCCGATTATCAGGTGAGTCCTCTAACTTCATTTCACACATGCCTGGAACAGGTAAAAACACTTTTGCAAAGAAGTGTCGTGCAAAACGACTAGAAGTCTGTCATCGATGTGCTAGATGGACTTGTAATACACAATGTCGTTCTTTAGGAATGGTATCTATAAACCGTGAAGATAAAATACAATTCATTAAGGATGGCCTGAGTAAGGAGTCTTTAGATAATCTTCTATTGACTCTTGAGACGCATCCTAGTGGAGATGTGCATCGTGCAATTCATGATTTATGACCACTATTTCATAAAGAACATGATCGACTTAGTCTTGGGAATCTGACTAAAAAAGACCTTGTTTGCCAGTTTTTAAGAAAATTGGATGGGAAGCCTATCCCCGACCCATAGAGGGCGTTTAAGCTGTTCTTGGACGTAAAACCAAGGGAAGATGTGAGCCACAATCACAACTACCTGTACATACACATGCTTTTACAAAAGTAAATAAATAAATAAAAAGAGAGCGAGAGAGTGTGTGAGACTCCAGCTGGCCTACATATAGGTGTTATGATTGTCTTTCTAATTTCTCATCTATAAAACCCTCTTTTCCTTCCTTTCATTTCTACTCAACCCATACATTCAACAAATAGAGAAGTGTGTAGAAATGGCAAGTTCCTCAAGTCATCAAATAAGAAATATTTGTGTTTTCGGTGGATCTAGTCCTGGGAAAGAAAAGGAGTTTTTAGAATCAGCAAATCATCTTGGTCAGGTGCTAGCTGAGAGAAAGATTCATTTAGTGTATGGGGAAGGCAGTCTTGGGTTAATGGGAGGTGTGTCAATAGCTGCATTTTTAGGAGGTAGTCAAGTTTTAGGAATCGTCCCTGAAGCTTTGGCACAAGGGGACATCATTGGAAAAACAATTGGAGAGGAACTTCAGGTTTCCACAATGTCGCCTCGAATGAATGCAATGTTTAATCATGCTGATGCTTTCATTGCATTACCAGGTGGTCTAGGCACATTGGAAGAGATTTTTCATATTTCCTCTTGGGCTCAATTGCACATTCACCATAAACCTATAGGTTTGTTAAATGTTAATGGTTATTATGATAAGTTGTTGTCTTTTCTTGATCATGCTGTGGAACAGGAATTTCTAACATCTTCTGCACGACAAATCATAATCTCTGCTACTAATGCTGAACAATTGATTGACCAACTACAATCTTTCAATCCTGTGATTGATCCTTCCATGAGTCGCATAAATTGATCATCTACAGGAAGCCGTAAAAAGCTTAGATTGGATTTGAGCCTTCATTTGTGAATTTTTATGTATTTTGGTTTTATTATTGTGTTTTGTTATTTCTTATTTTTGTTTCAGTGTGTTTCAAGTTTTGTCAGTGTTCGTTATTTCAGGTGATATCTTCTATACTCTATCTTTCTACCTTAGAACATTGAGGACAATGTCTCGTTTTGGTTGGGGGGAGAGGGTAGTAGTTGATAAAAAAAAATTGTTTTTCATAAAGCATGTGCATAATTGTTGTTACTAGGATGGCAGAGTAAAGGAGTTCTTTTGTTAAAGTGATTCTTGAGACGCATCTTAGTAACCATTCTTAACAAGGTCTATTATAATACTTCCTGAAATATTCAGGTTTACAAACTCTCGTATTGTTACCGCTTAATTCTGCTCATATACTTATTTAACATGTATTCTTAAACCTTAATTTACACACACATTCTTTAACATATGATTGTGGGTTGCATATTGGATTATTACATTATTTATGTTCTTTTGTTAAAGGTAACAACTAAGGGAAAGGGATTGTATATAATTAAAAAAAAAACATTAAAAAAAATAAAAAAAAAAGAAAAAAAATGATGATAATAAAAATGTAGATAAGTTTGGTTTCGTAGCCTCCCTAACCTAAGCAATTAAGCCCGAAGGGGTGTTTTAACACCTAATACCCTAAAGTCAACTGACTTGGGAGCTATTGGCCCAACGCTTGTTACATGGGTTGAGGAGAAAAGCTTAAGGGAATCAAACATTGCACTATCTACATATCAGTATCTGCGACCCGAGTTACTAAGCTCGTAGGGGTGTCTTAACACCTAATGCCCTAAGACCAACTGGTCTGGGAGTCATTAGCTGAAAGCTCGTTACATGGGTTAAAGATGCATGATGTTTTAAAATTATATGTATATAGATTTTTTTTAAAAAAAAAAAGAAAGGAAAAAAAGACAAAAATAATAATCCCAACCCAAGGAAGTTAACCTTAAACATTAGAACAAAAAAAAATTTTCTTCCAAGAAAAGCCCCATAATTATGTGTTGATACATTGAGCACAAAAGAAAGGTTTATTAATATCTTGTTAAGAGGTATTGAGCAGATATATAAATTTAATGAGAGTTTGTTTATCTGGATAGATTAATGGAAGTTAAATGATGAATACCTTACTTTGTGAAATTTGCAAATTGTTGTAACGTTTTGATTACTAGGGACTAGTAATAAGTTGGTTGAGGGGTGTGATTAGTACTTAAAAGTGCATTTTTATCATGGTTTTATATCATCATTTTGCACTTGAAGTATCAATAACTCCTTAACTAAAATATGTTTTATAATAATGTATCTAATAATATAAGATACCTATAATTTGTGGTAAATGTCTATTTTTAATGCAGGCCTATCACATAAATAAAAAGATTGATTGATGACTTGAAGAACTTAAATTGCAAGGATAAAGAGATGGTCAAACTTAGAGAAGAGATGTCGGTGCAATCCAAACCGGAACACTGTTCGGTAATTGGTTCATATCTGGAGCTACAGATCTCAAATTTAGGTCCAATTTATATGGATGGAAAGGTAAGACATAGGCCTACAACTTTCATATGGAGCCCAAGATCTAAAAAGGCCAGTATTAAGTCCAAATTGTAGCAACAACAAAGAAGCCCGAATCTGTCTTCCAGCCCGAGCACTGTTCGGTATTTTGGCCATATCTGGAGTTCTAGAAGTCCAAATGAGCTGAAAGTTTTACACAAGAAAGCTGAGACAATTGCCTACAACTTTCATGTTTACAACTGGCTCCAAGTTTGACGTTAGCAATGACGTTTTGGGTAGACAAGAGAAGATAAGGATTGTCACCAAGTCAAAAGTTGGCCACCCACTTATCAATTAGTCATCAAATCAATAGTTCCCAATTTTGGCCTATAAAAGGAGGCATTTGCCATGCATTTAGGCATCTTGGTGTTCAGATCCAGATCATGCTCTTCCTTTCTCTCTTTGTATTTTTTGTAATGTTTATGCTTTGCTTTCATTAATACTAAGTTTATGCTTTTCATTTCCTTTCCTTTACTTAGTTAGCTTTTATGTTCTTATTTTGTTTATCTATTTTTCTTTCTTTCATTATGTCTAGTTAAGTTAATTATGTCAAGGTGAAAAGGTTACACTAATGGTGTGAGAATAAGTATAATGTAAACTTAATATGGACCTTAATGTTTGATACTAACATGTTTTATATTTGTTATCTTGTTCACTCTTTAATACTTTGCTTGTTAAATGACTAATCTTGATTTATGTTGTATAACACTTGGTACAACAAATGCTTGGCACTTTCATAGCCCATAATGTATGGTATAACCGACACCTGAGCTATATGAAAGGAACTTGATTTGTTGTTAACATAAGTTATAATCATGAATGCTTGACGAGATTTACAAGTATTAGCATTAATTGAATAAGATGACTAATGTAATCATGTTAACAATATATAATCTGATTGGAACCTCCTTTGTGTGTGGTTTGCAATTCAATAATAAGAGTTTATACTATACTTGTTTGATATACCATTAGTGGAACCTCTAACCTTGACATTTGTTATTATTATTGTTTAATCCTTACATTAATTTTCCATCTCCCAGTTCTCATCATCTTCTTCTTCTTCTCTTTCGTTATTATTATTATTATTATTATTATTATTATTATTATTATTACTACTACTACTACTACTACTACTACTACTACTACTATTATTATAGTATTGCTTGGGCAGCTTCTTTGCTTTGAGTAGACTTCTTGCCATATCAAGAATTGTTCGATTCTTCCTCTTAGCTACACCATTCAGCTGTGGTGTATAAGCTAGTGTTGTCTGATGTCTGATGCCTTGTTGTGTACAAAAGGCTTCAAAGTCATTTACTGTATATTCTCCACCTTGATTAGATCTCACGGTTCTGATCTTAAAGCCACTTTGTTTCTCAACAATTGTTTTAAAATCTTTAAAACAATTGAACACTTCTGACTTCCTCTTTAAAAAATATACCCATGTCTTTCTGCTAAAATCATCAATAAAAGTGAGGAAGTACCTATTTTGTCCAGTCGACATAGGCTTTATAGGACCACACACATCTGTGTGTATTAACTCTAGTGGCGTGTTTGCTTTCCAGTTGACTTCTTTGGCAAAACTGGATCTGTGATGTTTGCTGAGGACACAACTCTCACAGACTTCTTCTGGATGATCAATGTGGGGCATACCTTTGACCATCTTCTTGCTTGCTAGCATCTTCAGACTTGTGAAATTCAGATGTCCAAGCCTCAGGTGCCAAAGCCATTCTTCACTGTTGGTGATGGCACTCAAACACTTTGCTGCATCATATTGGATGTTTAAAGGAAACATCCTATTCTTGGACATTTTCACATAGGCAATTAATCTCCCATTGTAGTCTGTAATTGTCAGATGACAATTCTTCATGTAAAGTGTATAGCCTCTCTCCAAAAGTTGACCTATGCTCACCAAGTTCTGCTTTATGGCTGAGACATAGTAGACATCGGCGATGTAGCTATGATCGCCATTCTTCAACTTGATTGTGATGTTGCCTTTACCTTTGAATGGAACTTTTGACGTATCTCCAAAGGTGACAAAACCTTGTATGGTTTCATCTAGATCACTAAATAAATCTCGTTGGCCACACATGTGATTGTTGGCTCCAGAATCAAGATACCAAATATTCTCTTGATTCTTGTCAAGTCCTTGTTGGATAAATAATGCAGCTGCTCCTCTACTATTGACATCCTCTTCTGCATAGTTGACTCGCTCACGTATCTCCAATGGAGCTTTCTTTTAACATTCAGTGCTATAGTGGCCAAATTGATTGCAATTATAACACTGAATATTCCTCTTGTCACGGTTATTGTAACCACCTCCTCTTCCTCTAGGAGTGAATGCTTGTTGTCCTCGACCTCCTCTAGTGGTGTTTCTACCACCTCTTCCTCTAAAACCTATATTCCAAGAACCTCTGCCTTGAAATCGTTGAAATCCTCCTTGTGTTTGTTGACTTCTTCCTCGAGTGGTGTATCCACTTGTTGAAGTCTCCCCTTACTCATATCTGTCTTTGAGAGACAACTTTGCTTGTAAGGCATGCTCAATTGCCTTATCTCCATTTCTTTTTACAATCTTCTGCTCATGAGCTTGCAAAGAACTCATAAGTTCATCCACTGTTAACTTGTCCACCTCTTTGGACTCTTCAATAGCGACAACAACAAAATCAAATTTTGGATCTAGGGATCTCAAAATTTTCTCAGTAATTCGAGCATCTGAAAGGGCTTCTCCATTTCTTCTCATCAGATTTACTATCACCATAATTCTTGTGTGATAATAAGAAATGGATTCTGAGGACTTCATTTGTAACAATTCAAATTCACCTCGCAAAGATTGGAGACGAATCTTCTTTATTCTGTCAGCACCTTTGTATTTTTGTTGGAGAGCCTCCCATATTTCTTTTGATGTTTCTGCAGAAGCAATGATTTCAAATGTCGCTTCATCAAGACCTTGATAAATGATGGTCTTTGCTTTGTTGTCTTTCTTTCTATTGGCTTTAAAGACTTGCTTCTGTACCTCTGGTAAAGCATCTTCTGATTCTTTGGACTCTGGTTCATCATAACCATATTGCATAATGTCTATACACTCTTGTGAACCAAGGAATGCCTTCAATCTGATGCACCAACTATCATAGTTATCTTTGGTTAGCTTCGGGATGAGTGTTTGTGCATTTTCTGTAGTCATTTTGCTCTTTAAATGACTATATCACCTTTTTAGGAGTTGAATTTGGCAACACCGACACCGTAGATAGATCCGGAATGGTCCAAATAGTAGGGAACCGGTCTGACTTTGTAGAAAACGGGTCAAAAATGGGGTGAACCAGTCCAAAAACCAATTCGGGTGGTTTGCTGGGTTGAACCGGGAATATTCCAGGGAATATTCTTTTTTGACTTTGACTTTAGAATATGGCTCGGAGCTTGGCTTGGCTTCGGAATATGGCTTGGAGCTCGGCTCGGCTTCGAAATATGGCTCGTGGCTTGGCTCGCGGCTCGACTTGAGGATCGGCTCGGCGCGGCTCAAATATGGCGCGCGTGTGGCTCACTCGTCTTCTTCCTCGGGGCGCGTGGGCTACAGTGCTGAAACTTCAGACGGAGAGTGTGGTCCACCCCGTGCTCCGATTGATCTGATTTTTGCACCGTTGAGTTCGTATTGATGAGCTCTACACTTTGGAATGATCAAAACTTGTTTTTGACAACTTTGAAAATTCAGATATTTCCCAAAAATACCTCTGTTTTCTGACGAACGGGGCTCTGATACCAATTGTTGGTGGGAGAAACCACTTGTGGTGGCTTTGAAACACTCAGAGGGGATAAAACACTCTTTTATTTCAAGAACAACAAGCTTACAATAACAACCCCTCTTTCTTTTTCTCTTTCTCTCTAGTGTTTCTCTCAATCTCTCCACACATAATTGCATAAGCTTAGCTATCTATTTATACACGAAATCAAAACAAGAAAATTCAACCTTCAAGTGAAGGCGGTTTGTGATCGACGGTGTAAAAGCGGCTGGTGGCTGGGCGGTGACAGCTGGTGGCTGGGCGGTGACAGCTGGTGGCTGCCTTCCTTTACCTTCTGGATTGAGTTTACTTCAACATTGAGGGAGTGTTGAGAGATCAATTACCTGTTTCTTGTCATTCCAAGGGCCATATTTAGTGAACGTGACTAGCTTCAAATCCTTGGCCATATTATTGTCAATGATCCTTGTTTGAGTTAGAGGTATTTTTCAATCTTGCTCACCACTGTTCAATTCATAAACCGCAATATCAAATGTCAAGCACAAGCACCAGAACAGAAAAGCTGTGCCATACGTCTGCTAATTAGTTATTAGTAATTTATATACTTCAAATTAATTGAGGCAAATGTTTGTTGACTTGATTTTCAATTAACGAAAGAACTAACAGAAAACATGCACTGAAATCAAATAAAAGAACGCTTAGAAGCTGAAAGTAACCTGACTAGCAAGACGGGAACACCCTCTTTTACAACGTCTGAAATGACTGGAATGAGGTTGATTTCCCAATCCTAATCCGTTATCCACTTATTCATACAAGTTCTTTCAATAGCAAAAAACCCTCAGCTGAAGTTGATAAGACAGAAACATGCAACAGCAAGTAAAAGAGAGTCCCAATGGTAGGGGAGGTGAGTTGTATTAGCATGAAGTGCCTTTTGAACTTCAGGCTTGTTGAAATAAGTAATTATCCTTTGATCAAGGCATGGATCTAGTTTGATCTCCATCCAAGAAACCTGTCCAGTTCCGCAATTAGCTAAGAAGTAAGATGGCCGAAGGACTTCTGCAGGCAGAACCAAATAAGAATACAAATCAGTACTGATCACTGAGTATAAAAAAACTTGCAAGCAGTGAACTGCACTGCATACCATGGCAAGTATATTCCCATTGTTTCCCTTGGGCTGCAATTGCACGGCAGAGATTTGAGTGGGCGTAGAGGCAAAAGGAGGTCATCCAGCAGGAAGTCTCTCTTTTCATCTGCCCCCTGATTAAACACGTCATTACATCCTTGAGACCACTGATCGTGAGCACACTCGCGCATGAGCTTTCAGAAATTGCAGATTGCGTTCAGCAACATAAAAGTTTCATCTGATTTGGCACCATGTGTCCACAAGTAATCGCTAGCCCGAACACTCATGTCTAGGTCTAAAACTGGATTCCCGAGCTACAATAGTACTCATCATAGGAGAAGAAAAATAATCAGTATCCCATGTCAATGCAGGAGCGTGTGTGTGTGTGTGTGTTAAGCTGTCAAAGTTGATTGTTACAGCAATAGATTTGAGGTTGATAAGTTTGATGTCAGGCCGATTGTTGTACTCTAGCAGCAAGGCTGCGTGCTGTGGAACATTGTGGCCTACAATCATAATTTTAAAAGATCAATTAGATTATTTTTTATCCAATCAAAATGTATTAACCATTGATTACCTGGATTCTCTATTCAGTTTGGAACAAATCAGAGTCTTTGTACTAAGGAAATTATTCAAGCCAGTTCACTATAAATCTCAAATTATCCTCATTTGTAAACCCAAACCACAAAAAATAACAATCAATTTAGTCACCAAATAAAAACAAAGTAGGAAGAGGAAAAAAGAGAGCCATTTCCTAGAAGAAAATGGTGATGGTCCATTCCAAATTCTATAAAGAATTAGTGATAATGTCAACAAAGTTGATTTTCAAGATAATTATAATGTTAGTACTATTTGTATTGTTGTTGATCTTTCTTTGTTTGACATAAATTTTGATTCGAGATTGAATCCTTTCAAGAAGAGAGAAGATGATGTATATTATTAGCTCACAAACACTATCAAGAATTCATTACATGTTCCCATTGGTCCAATTACAATGTTCAAGACAAAAGCATTGAAGAAGACAATGAATGAGCTTGTTATAAAAGTGACACAACCAAAGAATTGATATCTTCTCCTAAGTGTAGGAGTGTCGAAGTAGTAAATAACCTGGCAAAACTAGGATTGAATCACAAGAAAGTTAATTGTATAAATTATAGATAACAATAATACATTAACAACAATAATAACAACAATAACAATGATAACAATAGTAGTAGTAGTAGTAGTAAAGAAGAAGAACAAGAAAAAAAAAAGTTTATGAAAACTTTGAGATGAAAGATTAACGTAAGGATTAAACAATGATAATAACAAATGTCAATATTAGAGAATCTACTAATAGTATGTCAAACAAGTATAGTATAAACTTTTATTATTCAAATGAAAACCACACACAAAGAAGGTTCCAATCAGATTACAAATTGTTTACATGATTACATTAGCTATTTTATTCGATTAATACTAATACTAAATGGCCGAACAGTATTCTAGTTTGGACTGTACTAACATCTCTTTTCTAAGTTTAGTCATCTCTTTGTCATTTCAATTTCAATTCTTAAACTTATCAATCAATCTTTTCATTTATGTAATAAGCCTGCATTTAAAATGAATATTTACCACAAATTAAAGGTATCTTATATTTTTAGATATGTTATTATAAAACATGCTTTAGTAAAGGAGTTATTGATACTTTAAGTGTAAAATCATGATATAAAACTTTGATAAAAATACACTTTTAAATACCAATCAAAACGTTTTGGCTTGGACTGATTTTAAAATCCATTACAACATCAAGAGGAGGTTATAATCTATCTTATCCAAGTGTAAGAAGGACTCAATCCATATTCAACATAGGCCTGATATGTCTTACCCTATGATAGCTTTATTATAAAACATGTTTTACTTAAAGAGTTAATGATACTTCAAGTGCAAAATGATGATATAAAACCTTGATAAAAATATACTTTTAAGTATTAATTAGAGAGCAAGATTTGTGATAAAATAGAAAGGAAAGTTTCTATTTTTTTACATAAAGAAAAAAAATGAGGGGGGGTTTGTTGTTGGTTATAAATTTAATATCACTAACGGATTCCATGATGGAAATTAGTGAAAGTAATTTCATTAGAAATATTGACACATCAGATTTGCTGACAATATTAATGAAGGAATACCTGCAAAAAAAAATTTTATTCTTTGAATTCCACTAGTAATTCTCTCGATATTCACCAATCGCAATTTTTTCTTTAGTTATTACCGATAGAAACATCAACATAATTTTTTGTTAGTAAATATCATTGTAATTTACAAATTTTATTTTTTTATTTATATTTTTATTGATATTTAACAATTTTCTAATAATGTATAATCTGAGCTTGTGTTTGAATACAAAAGTCCCACTCAGATTGGTGATTTAACATATATCATATTTGATTGTCTACATATAACTAGTTCCCAAAGAAATAAATAAAAGGAACTCTTACATGTTCAATTTGTAATCTTACCTAACTCCCAAGAATATTTGTTCTTGGTAAGAAGCCCATTCTTCCCAGGTTGAAATGCACCGTGTTCCTCTAAAGCACCATAACCAAGTAACCAAGTGAAGAGAAATCGGGCCTGGTGTGAGATGTTGAATTAGAATACTAATTAAACACATGGTACATAATGCTAAAGCATGGTATTTATGCCAATAGGCATTCATATCTATTAAGAGGTCTTGTGTTGGAATCTCTTTGCTTATAACCAAAACAAGAAACACTACACAATTAAACAATTTTATCGACGGACTAAGTCCGTCGTTGACAAGAACAAACTCTATCGGTGAAATAATTACTGACGGTCTCACCAACAGAAAACATCCGTCGGTATAATAGTCAACGGTAACTCCCACTTTCGTTGCTAATTCTATCGCAAATAAAAAAAAACACCTACCAACAGAACACCAATGGTCTTATAGACGGATACATGCGCGCCCAAAAAAAAGTTTCACATGAGAACATTACTGACGAAATAAATATGTCTGTAATTTCAACAGTAATTATCGACGGACTATCCATCGGTAATTTTGCCAACTCTTTGTGAAATACTGACGGATATTATCTGTCTGTAATTATGGCGTGGCTGGTAATTGTTTGGCAATTCTCTGTGAAATACCGATGGATAATATTCGTCGATGTTTCCATCGGTATGTGTTTAAAATATATAAAAAAATAATTTATTAATAGTAAAAAACCTTAATAAACAAATAAAATTGGATTAAACATTAAAAATATAAAAGAAATGTTAAATAATATTCATTACAAATTTAATGTGTTTAAAAAAAAAATTAAACTAGAATAGCGACGGAGCTGGAGGAGGAGGAGGAGTTCCCAGGACCATACTGCCAAAAAGGAGCTACACAAGTATCATCACCCATCTTTGATCTCATCTCCATGACTATTTGACGGAGCTCATCATAATTTATCGAGAGTTGTTAATATTATTGTTTCAAGGCAATGAACTCCTCATATTGGGTGTTCGATATGGATGGAGAGCTTCCAATGGTTGAGATATTACAAGCTGAATGCAAGTTTTTAGCCATAGTGTGGGAAAACCCGTAGACCTGATTTTTATCGGGTCCACCAAACGATCTCACCTCCATCCATAAATCTGAATCGAAATCTATATGGGTCTAAGGTTGGTCTCCATATCTCTCTCTCAACCAACTATTATAGGTCTCCTGAAAATTCTGTCGGTAAAAAAATCATCAAATGCAATTCAAGATGCAATTCAAGAAAATAATAACTTACAAAATAAAATGAATAAACGAACATATCACGAAGTGCTGAGCATGATTGTTCACGAACTGTTGCACCCCCTTTTAGCGGTTTTGACTCCGCACATGCATCTCTACATATAGCTCCATTGGACTCGGATCACGTCCAAGAGACATAACCTATAAAGAAAAAATAAGTTGAAAGTTAAATATATTATAAGGAACAACAAATTAATTAATGATATATTTTATTAAAATTAATCTTACCATCTGTTTTGCATGTGCACTAAATGGGATGGATCTGTCAATGTGCGTGGTCACTAAACCATGAATTTTTCGATTCCGGTTGTCGGCTAGACTATGAGTGCCGTGAGAACTGCTCTGAGGTCATATGCTCAATATATGTCGTCCATATTTCCCCCAAAATGAATGGCAGTTTGAATTCCTGCCAAACCGCCACCTTATTTCATCCTTCAAGATCGTTATCCCTCGTATGTCTTTTTTATTTTTTTTTGGTGTCATACCAAAAATCACGCAACCTACTTCCATAGTAACAAATTAGAATTTAAAACATAAAATTATAAAACAAAAATAAATATTATTTTTTATGTTACCTAGCTGCCGCATAATTCTCTCATACCCTCCTCACAACATTGTTGCCTGCCCTATCCCACTCAAATTTATTCTGTGTATATAAATAATTCATATAAAATAAAAATAGTACAAGATATGAAATTATAAAAATTATTTATTAAAAATAAGTTGGAAATTAAAAATTAACACCGACCTGAAATCGCTTAAACCATGCATCGATATTAGGTTTCCACTCAGAATGTCTAGAAACCTGACTCAATTGAAATAATGGAATCTGCATCGACGATTTAAAAGTCAATGTTATAGTCCTTGTAGCCTCAATGTTTGAGAACCTGAATTTAAATAAATATAGTAATATTAATTAGTTGTTCATAAATTATGTTATAAGTATATAAAAAAAACTAAAACCTAAACAAACTTACATTCAGAGGTCATCCTTTCATTGTGCCTGGTACTTACCGGTGAATCGACCCCGCTATGAAGGCACACTGCTTCTACGTTGTAAAACCGCACTAAAAGAAGTAGCATCACAAGTTGGTGTAGATTCCTCGCCATGATCAGCACCTAAGGATGCGTCCTCCTCGCTGCTAGAAGAACTAGTTGTAACCATCTTCTAACGACGTGCTGTAGATTTCATTCTACGCATCTACACAAATTTATATGAATAATTACATAATTAATTTCAATTATTTAAAAAAAATTGATAGAGTCTCCCCTATACTGGGGATCCCAAATTATCAAAAAATCATATTACACTTCCAATTTTATTTCACATCTCAATCCAATCATCCTAGATCTCAACCCAACTCATCATCAACAACACAATATTTATTCAATAATATCATATAATGATATTCAAGTAAAAGAATCAATTTCAACTATGAACATTCATTGTTAAATTGATGCCTAGAGTTACAAACATTAGGTTAAATTCATACATTCAAATTTACAGATTAATATTACATTTCAAGTTTTAGGAGACAAGATTCTTAATTTATAAATAATTACATGCTCAAAAGCAAAAGGTAACTAAATCAATATCATTCCTAACATGATCGACCCTATTGGACCTCAAAATAGAAATTAATGTATACACATACATATAAAAATGTAATAACAAGAAATAACAATGACATGTAAACAATAAAATCCTAAAATTAAGATAAACTAATTAAATGTAATTCTATATTTCAATTAACATTTAAAACATAAATTCAACAATAACAATTATAACAATACAAACAATAATATCCTAAATTGAGATAAACTAATTAAATGTAATTCTATATATATAAATTAACATTTTTAACATAAATTCCACAATAACAATTATAGCAATACAAACAATAATATCCTAAATTAAGATAAACTAATTAAATGTAATTCTATATATATAAATTAACATTTTTAACATAAATTCAACAATAACAATTATAGTAATATAAAAATAATATCATAAAATTAATAAATAAAATGAAAAAAATAAAAAAAAACTATACAAAACAACATAAACACAAAACAAACAATACACAAAACTAAAAAACACTATATCAATTCAAAATAAATTTGGGAATAAAAAATGCTTACCTTAATAATGTGTTGAATTTAAGATTTTTTCTACAAACAATACACAAAACAAAGAACACCAAAAAAAATAATCATAATTAAAATAAAAAAATACAAAGATAAAGAAAAAAGAATACATACCTTTTAAAACTACCACCAAAACAATAAAATCACTTCCAAAAACAAAATATAAACTGAGAGGAGAAGAGAAAAGGAACCAAAGAAAAAAATGAACCAAATGGAGGGAAGGGGTTTTATATAGTAATTTTTATGACGGTATTACCAACAAACATTAATTGTTGTTGGTGGCATTAAATTTCATCAGAAATTAATTGAAATGCGCACTAAAAAAGTTCAAAAATCTCGCCAGACTTTTCGATCCGTCGAAAAATCCTTCAGTATTTGTGCAGACAGACACGTGTCGGACATGTGTGCTCTTTAGGATGTGCGTAAACTTGTCAGTGATTCCATCGGCAATGTTGTCGGTATACCCATCAGTGATAGTGGCACAATCCTATAAATTTTTCTCAACTCTCTGTGAAATACCGACTAGTTATTGGCCATCAATGACTTTGTCGGTGAAAGTGGCACAATCCCGTAAATTTTTCCCAACTCTCCATGAAATACCAACGGGTTATTGGCCGTTAGTGACTCCATCAGTGAAAGTGGCACAATCCCGTAAATTTTTCCCAACTCTCTGTGAAATATCGATGGGTTATTGGCCATAAATTTACACTTCCTACATGAACACCTAATACCATGATCATCCATGACTTTTATTAAACCTCTATAAAACATAACAAAAATATTGGTTTTCCCCGACATTATCTAACAAACTAAAACAACACTTATGTTAAATATTCATTATCAATTGTCAACTATCAATATTCATACATACAAATTTATACATATATAAATTTATAGAAATCACAACTTCGAAATAGAATTGATAACAATTAAACAAAACTCGTTAAACAAGCTATTAATTATTTATTTCATCACAACACATTTAAGTCGATGTAATTCAAACAAAATTTCAACAGTTTACAAACAAATATAATTTAACAAAATCTAAAACAAACTATAACAACTACAAAATTATACATTCATAGTACAAGTTTCTTTGACAAATAACAATTAAACAAGTATAAACGTTAGCAAAATACATATACTAAAACAATAAAATTCACAATTAAATATTAAAACTAAAAAGGATAGATTTACTTATAAAAAAAATGGTAAAATCTATAAGAAATGGATATTGTGACCACGTACAAAATATAAAAAACTTGAGTGCTCGTGTTGAGAATAGTAGAGAGTTGGGATGGGTGGTTGGCTACAGTTTGGGAGGGGAGAGGTAGGATAGAAAAAAAGAAGATGGAGAAACAAAGGAAGAGAGTGTCGGCAGAAGGGTGGGTATATTATGGTTTTTTCCGATGGAATCACCAATGGAAGTAATCTGTTAGTGATTCCATTGGTGATTTCGTCGGTGATAATGTCACATCACTATACAGCTATCTCAGTTTGACTCCCTCGGTTATTTCATTAATAAAATTGTCTGACATCATCATGTCGTTGTATATTTCCAGATAAACTGTATACCTTGTCGATGAAACGGTTGGTAAATATAGACGAAATATTTATGTTGATATATACCGATGATTTCATTGATGAATATAAATCGTTGATATATATTGATAGATTTTGAGATGGAATTATGTCCGTCTATAATTATTACCAACAAAAAATATCTTTCAATAATTTTATTGGTTTTTGTTGGTTTTACAGTGATGAAATGGTTGAAAGTTGTCAAGTATAATATACACCTCCATTGAGTCATAAGGTCAAGGGATGCGAAAGTGGATCAGCTGATTCTGCTGCAACAAAGTAATATAAAAATTATTGTGTTGATCTTGATGATGATTAGGTCCTTACACGCTTCACCAATTAATTGCTAGCTACAACTAATGCAAATGTCAAAGGCCAACACAAATCAAAAACAGAACTACCTAATGTATTGTAAACGTACAAGGCACAGAAAGTTTCCCTGTGGAGAGCTGTCATCTTAGATTCAAAATACGTCACCATTACCCATGTGCTTCAAGCCGAAGTATGATTCACCTTTACTTAGAAGTGTTTGGAACAAGGTTTGTATTTTTTTAATTTTTTTTATATTTTTATATTATTTTAATGTATTAGTATTAAAAATAATTTAAAAAAATTATTTTAATATATTTATAAACAAAAAACACGTTAAACCGACATCACTATTATAAAACACACTTGATTCAAAGAATAATATTCATCTCAGTTATTATTATTATTATTATTAAAGTTTTTTTATTTAAAAATATATTAAAATAATAATTTTTATTTTAAAAAAATTTATTTTTAATATTAACATTTCAAAATAATCTAAAAATATAAAAAATAACTTAAAATATATTTTTTTTAAAGCATGATCATGCCACTTGCCAAACATGTTTTTAGGTGTTGTGTTCTCGAAAATGTGGTGTGGTTGGATGATAGTTTTTAATGTACATAAAAAGCCATTATCAAAAATAAGTTTTATATGTTTTTCATTAATTTGTTTAAGTGAGAGAATAAAAAATGCATGCTCAACTACACCGTACTCTCAGCACACCCGTAGTGTTTCACGTAAGCGAGAATTTGCATTAAGACACAGATGTACTTCAAGTTGTCTCCATTTGTGCCAACATCAACTGATCCGGTCACAACCAGGAAAAAAAATCATTTTCAATCTCTTTATTAATTCCATTTAATAGGTAACTTCTTAAATAAAGTGTCATTACCACACACGTCAATTTTGATTGCGAGTTATAAATAGAAAATAATGGAAATTAAGTAGACAATTACTGAAAAATAAGTACATTTAAGTAATATACAAAATTTCAGCATTCGATTACTGAAACTATAGTTATAACAACGCCTAGTAATTCTCGTAATTGTTACTTCTAGTCTTGCAATGACATAAAAATCGTAACATCAAGCTACCATAACCACGTCATGGTAGGATAGATGTCTCCTCCAGAGAAAGAGGTAAAAACAAAGAAAGGGTGAGAACTTGCAGATAGAACAGAATGCCCCTTGTTTCTTTTGATAGGAAAAACGGCATGAAATTATATGCCACTAAAGGGGGGAATTTCCAAAGAGCAACAGTTGCATCAGCACTGGTACAGCTCAGGAACCCCCAACATAAATTAGCATGCAACTATAAATTTCCCGTCTCAGAAGTACCATAAAGTTTTCCTAGAAAGAAAGCTCCTGCGTAACAAAACCTGTCCTTTTCAAGTACAAGCCAAATATTTGGCCTCCAATTCTCCCTAACTAGGTAGGTATCGTAGGTAAACTATTGGATTGATTTTTAAGTTTTAAAGAACAACAGGAAACATGTCTACTTTTGGGATTTCAGCCGTCCGAAACGGCATATAGAAATCTAAAGGACACGAGCGAGCGAGCGAGAGAGAGAGATGATAAAAAAGTGCACTTTTAAAACTTTCTCATTCAGCTATTGTGCTATCAACCTCTTTCCGGTGCACTTACAAGAAGGTCCCTTTTATGTACAGAAGCTATAGTGAAAAGGCACCAAGTGCCCTGTGTTGTGTTCAACAAGAAATGAAAGGAAAAAAAATAAAAGAGCATACAACGTAAAACGAAATAAAAGATCTAATGCTAATCTGCTACTCAAAATGGGTGGCAGGCAATGTGAACGCTGGTGTACAGCAGGCTCACTTCTCCACGATTGCTGGACCTTCATATAGTTCTCCTACAAAAGTCAAGTCCTCAGGTTCCTCCCTCTCTTGAAGCCAGGCATAGCCTTCCTTCTCCTCTTCAGGAATTGATACTCCATTCACTGCTTTGTCAGACAAAAAAATTATCAAGACCTGTGAATTGAAATTTCAGGCAGCTAAATAATCAAGATTACACCGAGGCAAAACATTACTTTGTTTTCTGTAAACATTTTGAATTACATAGAACTTTGTGAAGACGCACAATGGTACCTGAGAAATTGGCAAATGGGAAGTCGAGGTAGTATTGGCAATGCCGACCATCAGGAACAGAGTATGGAGGGCCTAGCACATCTAGGACTGCACAAGCTGTCACTGCTGTAAAGCAATGCATGTTGCCTCCATCAGTAGGGTAAAGGATAGAGGTGTTGCAAGGAGCGGTTAATTTAGAGTTGACCTTGACCTTGGCCAGACGAACCTCAGCCTGCTTTGCTTCATTAACCAAAACCGAGATGTCAAGGGCTATTTTCATTTCCTATTATAGAAGAGAGAAGAATGAAAATACCCAAAGGCCTGCATTCTGCTAGAATGAAAATACCCAAAGTCCTGCATTCTGCTAGGGTTGTCCATGATGCAAACAACTGAGGCTCATGGTATGGTGGGAAAGAGTCAAGACATCACCATCATCCAGACAGGTTATGAAAACGACCATGTGAACTTTCTATCTAGCGAACTGGAGCATTACTCAAATGAGATTGTAATTTTTGCATTGTTCAAACTTTTAGGTTTTCACAACTAGATGACCAATTTCAAATATTTAGAAGGTTTTTTTTTACATCCTCCACTAGATCAGTTTACAACGTTAGATTTACATTTTTCTTTTCTAATTTTCTCATGGGATTTGCTATTTTTATCAAGTTTAAAGTTCCCAGCCTCTCAAAAAGGTACACTGATGCTTGAGCTCGCCTATTGCTAACAATCAGAATTTCTTTTCAACTTTCATATTTACTCAGCATACTCAGGCGATTTCTTGGTTGGAAATGTCTTGTCTCCTATTGGCACGTAATATAACTCATCGCCAGAAAGACACATGCTGGATTTAGCAAGACCATTTTAGTTCAACGCTTACTCTAGTAGAGCATTTCTATTTCTTCGTTTTTTTTATTACAAACTTTGGCAGCACAAATTCAGTACAAGACATAAAACAAGTAACACTTACTGGCAGGGACATCGGCTACCCAGTCATATGATTTTATGTGCATAGTCCCAAAGAGAAGTTTGCTAAATACAGTCATTCCAGGATGATTATGAAGTGGAATGACGCCTGATGGTGGCAAGCAGAAGATTCCCATCTATCATAATTGAAAATCATAGCAAACAAGTCAAAATATAATTCCTCGAATATAATGTGAAAGCACCTCAAAGAAGGCTACCTACAGAGAATTTGTCACATCCATGGAGATGCAGGTATCTTATCACCGGAGTTCTCCCAGCCTCAGAAGCTTGAAAATGTGGCATTTCAGGAAAGAGACCAACATCAGCAGGCTTGAAGTTATCTAAATAACAGGAACTCGTGGTTAAAAAATCAAGGACAGATTTATATATATATATAAAAAAAAACATAAAATTAGTCCGTGTTACTTTTGCACGAGCAGGGACAAAGATGTGGAACTTCTTGAGTTCTATACTTGTATGTTTCATTCCAAGTACTCTCCTAATTTTATTGAACAGCCCCAAAATACAATTTCAAATTAAAACATGTCCATGAAGGGAACAAAAGTAGAAATAGCAAACTAAAAGAAATTAAAAAGCCAAATCTGATTAAAGGACCAGGGTAAACAAGATAAACCAAGACAGGATACAATGCACTAGAGAATATATATTCAAGTCAAGCCCAACAACATCACAGCAATGAGAAGCGAGCCAAACCAGGCATTCTTACAGCCTAATGGCCTAAAGATTTTGTAGTTCAAATTATGATTAAAAAAATAATTAATTAAATTCTAACTCTGTATGGAGCAACAATGTTAATATTTATACATTTCCTTACCTGATGAACAATCAATAGCTAACTAAAATTCCATTTCAAGTGTAGTATTAATAACTTTCCTAACCAGAAATATCAAAACTAGACTCTAAAACCCCTCAATGCAACCCAATTTTCCAACTCTAAAGTATCAAATTTAAGGCACTGTGCATCTAAACTCTAAAACCCCTCAATGCAACCCAGTTTTCCAACTCTAAAATATCAAATTTAAGGCACTGTACATAAAGAAACATACCCAAAACTGCCTTTAGCTTTTGGATATTATCGGAAGAAGGAATAATTCCAGTGCTACAAGAGTCAAACACTTCATTGCAGGTGTTAAACAGCTTCTGAACCGGCGATACAGCCACCATCTTCTTATGGTGCCGCCTCCGCCGGCCTCTCTTTCCCTTGCTATTCGTATTGGTTTTCGGATTCAACTTCGAGTTCGGAATCGGAATCTTATCCTTGGCCAATTCACAAACTTGTTTTACTTTCTTATTAGCCACACTTGTCTCAATCCCCATTCAGCCCCAGAAATTGCTCTCAAAACAACAAAAAAATCCTCAAAATAAGAGATGGGTATCGCTTAAAACTCTTAAAATTACAAAATTAAGATATGGGTATGCAAGATATTTTTTTAAGGAAAAAAAAAAAGACTGCGTGTATATGAACATGTAGTTTTCGTTTTATAAGTATGGTACTGTTTACTTGTTTGATGGTATGTGTATATGCGTGCTTAGGACACAAGAATAGAGAGGTAAAAATAAAGGAGAAGATGGAGTGAAAATTTGCATCTCTGGTGATATGGTGATAGGGTGGGATAGAATGGGGGGAGAGAAGAATGAAGATGGGTATAAAAGCGGAGATAGAGAAGGTGGTTTTTCCTTGAGAGAAAATCAAAACCATGTGCCATTGTTTCTATTTCCTATGGGCTGTTCCTAATACCAGTTGGGATTTTTTTTTCTTTTTTTTTTTTTTTGCCATTCTTTTTATAATTTTCACATTCTTCTTTCCCCCTTTTAAATTTTTTTTAGAATAAATATTCAGGCTCCTAAATATAATAGATAGATACTAGAATAGATGGATACAAGATTTGTTGCCCGTGATCTACCACGGGCCAAGATTTTATTATTAATTTTTTGCTGTAAAAAAATACTAGTTAAAAAAAATATAAATCTTGAGTTATTAGTTTAAATAACAATTTAAATAATTAAAAAAATAAAAAAATATATTTGAGTCTAGCTAAATTATCAAACAACTTAAGATTAATATAATAAAATAAAAATTATAAAAAAACATTAATTTAAAATAAAAATAAAAAAAATTAGATAAACCTTCTAAACATGATGTAATGTTATAAACTTGCAACTTATTGAATTATGGACCAAAGTTCAATCATGAAATTAGTTGTCAACTAATTAATTTTAAAAGATAAAATTATTGAAAAACTATTAATGAAAAAACTTGCAAAAAAAAATAAAAAGAATGAGTATAAAATTTGAGAGAAAAACATCTAAGGATGATGAAATTTAAAAAAAAAAATAAAATTATCCCAAACAAAATAAATAATAATTAAAAGAATGAATATTAAATTTGAAAAATTAAAAAATTATGGGAGATGAAATTAAAAAACAAATTATAGAGAGCTAACCAAATATAATCAAACCCGAAAAATAAGAAAATAAAACAAAGAATAAAGGATTAAAAATTAAAAAAAGGGAAAAAAAAAGGAAAAAAATAAAGCAAACTCAAGTGAACCTCCTAAAGTTAGTTTAATATTTAAAATCTATAACTCGTGAAATTCTAAATTTATATTTAATTAAAAAATTATTTATAGATTAAAAAATTATAAAGGATGAAATAGAAAGAAATTGTTAAGAGATGACCCAATAGAATCAAAAGGGAAAAAAAGAACAAGAAAAGGGAGAGAAAAATAAGAAAACATCAATTTAGACAAAGAAAAAAGAAACTCGGTGAACCTCTTAAAGCTGATCTAATCTCTAAAAGTTATAACCCATGAAAGTTTTTACCCGAATTCAATCAAGAAACCTTATTCACAACCGATTCAATATAAAAACAGTGAAGATAGAATTTAATAAAAAAACCCAAGGAGAATGTAAAATATAATAAAAATGATGCTAAATAAAATAAACCACAATTAAAAAAAATAGAGATCAAAATTTAAAGATAAAAAAAAAATCATAGGGAAAAATTAAAAAATATTTATAAAAACTAAGTAAACCTAAACAAATGTCCTTAACCTGATCAAATTTTAAAAAGAATCAACTAATGAAATCCTAGATTAGGTCCAATGAAGAAGTTTATTATGAGCCAATTTGAAAATATAAATCTTTAAAACTTGTCAATGAAGAATTAACAATCTTTATAAGGATTAAATTTGATAGGAAAAAAACAAATAAAGGTGAAATCGTAAAATAAAATCACTTATAATTTACAATAAAAATCTATCAAGGCTAAAAAATCACCAATCAAAAGAAGAGGGACTGAATTTGATAGGATAAAAAAAACAGAGTGAAATTGTAAAATAAATTAATTGAAAAATAATTTTAAAAAATAGAGATTAAATTATTTAAGATAAATAAATCATAATAAAAAAGGAACAAATCTATAGAACCAATATCAAAAAGTTGCTCTTGAATTTTTAAAGGACTAATGCAAAAATATAGGTGAGGGGTAGAAGAAGGGTTAAGAAGAAATGGTTGTCAATACCAAATCATTCCTAATCTTGACACACATGCCACATCATAGTTCAAGATGTCGATACCTTTCAAACATTGTCCCAAAAAGGTGGTGTTCAATGGTCAAAAAGCCCCTCATATACTACTTCAACAACACGGGGGCTGTCTATATACTAGTATGTGTCACGCACAAGCCAACAAGTTTTTTTAAACTATATTTAATACATAAAATTCAAAAAATTATTGTAAATATAATTTTCAATAATGTCCCTGAGCGCCCTTGAAAAATACATAAAAAAGCTGATGGGTGAGTGATTAGTACTTAAAAGTGTTTATACTATACTTGTTTGGCATACCATTAGTGAAATCTCTAACCTTGACATTTATTGTTATCATTGTTTAATCCTTACATTAATATTCCATCTCAAAGTTCTCATCATCTTCTTTTTCTTTTTCTTTTTCTTCTCCTTCTTTTTCTTTATTATTATTACTACTACTACTACTACTACTACTACTACTAGTATTATTAGTATTATTATCGCTACTATTATTATTGTTGTTGTTATTGTTACTATTGTTATTCTTTATAATTGTTATTTATAATTTATACAATTAACCTCCCTGTGGTTCAACCCCGGTCTTATCAAGTTATTTATTATTTCGATACTCCTGCACTTGGAAAAAGATATCAATCTTTTCATTGTGTCATAAGGCCTTGCTCTGATACCAACTCATACGAGCCTAAAAGATAAGATACCTAGAACCCACACACAAGAAAGAACAAATCCAAGAAAGCTAAAATCAAATTTTGTTGAGAAAATCTTAGTATAACAATTACTTAGACTGAGACACTGATACTATTAAAATGAAACATTTACCTAATAATTATAAAGAATCATGACAAGAATTATAAGGAATATGCTACGAAGATAATTATTCTCCAATAAGTTAAGATAATTCAACCAAGAGCTAAAATGTATAAGAATCTTCTCACACATAGATACACAATATATAATTATAATAATAAATACCAATCTTAAATAATATAAATAATAATTCTTACAAAAGAGTATCTATAGTGTAAAACTTAACATAACCATAATGGATTGATATTGAACTCACTTTAAATAAATACCAAAGTATTTAAAAACAAGTCCAAAATATAAAAACTAATAAAAATATTCAAGTCTAAAATATAAAGCTCTAATACTGAAAGTTATGAACTAAAATAAACACAAAATAACTAGCCTTAATATATATAATGTATAGCCAACTTTTAGGTATCCTAAAAAGAAAAGAAAAAAGTTGTTGCCTGTTTATTTCTATAGAATAAAAAAATCTTCTGCAGAAGCTTGATGTTGCCTATTAGTTTCCTTTTAGGACATGGACTTAATTGTTAGCTTTATTTCCAGATAAGAATTGCTAACATGAACCCTCATCAAAATAATTTTAATTGCTGTCACCTATAAGTATTGTACTTATAGGTAATAAGTTCTTGTTAAATAAAAAGCTTACAAATCCTAATAAAACAAATAGCAGAACCAATATAATAACTTCTATCCTATATTATGTGATGCCTTCTTGAATTATAATTAATTTGAAGTTGTACCATAATATAAAACAAAACCTTTAAAAATTTAAATTAAATTTAATGATAGGAATAAAAGTTATTATTGTTAGTGTAAAGCTCCAAATTAAAAAATATTAAGCCAAAAATAGATTGTAACATTATAGCTTTTATTCTATCACCATTTCCATTAAAAAAAAAACAACAACAAGAAGAAGACTTATAATTTATATTTTGTGAAAATATGAATTTTTTCTTCTAAACCAATAAAATTTATTAGATAATTCTAAAAAGAAGGGTCATATACACCAAGAGGAAATGGGGTGAAGGAAACACTCCAACTCCCACATGAATGACAGTTGATGTGCACCTCTGTTCCGTAATGCAAGGTTGTCAATTTTGTTATGTTCTACCCAAAATGTTGAGTATATCTCATACCATTTTTAAAAATAAAACAAAGGTTATCAGACTTATCTTATCAAGGATTTTGAGTTATTTAGTTTAAATATTCTGGATTTATTCCGTTCGCTGCATTCTGTGTAAAAGATTGAAATGATAAAAGCAATGCAACTATTAAAGGAGTGGCCTACAAGCATCATTTATGAAAAATGAAAGAGAGAACTTGAATCTGGTGGGCAATATATCACCTTCAACAAACATCCTGCTAAAAATGAAAGCAAAAGAAATGGAATTTCATACTAAATTCTTAATATGAGGATGCCATTGACATAGATGGTTGTAGACTACGAGTTTCATTGACATAGTTTTCCAGACTTACTCATCAGGATGATGCAAGATGTTGTCAAAAAGCTCTACAGCAAGAGATGAAGCAATAGGTGTAAGCACTGGACATGCAACAATGCATTGCGCTGGTCTAAAATTTGATTGGCATCTGATGGCATAGAGAGAACATGAATTAATAACTAGCTTGATTAAGAAAAAGTTGATATATCAAATCCATTGCATTCTAGTAAATTAAATATGTAGGTGCAACCACATTATTGCGCAAGTAATAATCCAATCTATTCCCTCCTTTGTTAGTGAGAACAAGATTGTCCATATCAACAGATGAAGTGTTAGCATGAGTTGAAATCCGGTTAACTGACCCTCCGTGTCAATGCAACATAAGCTTGAATGAAAGAATGGACTGAAAACATCAATAAAACTGTATTAGGTATGTTTTAAATTTTGAGATTATATCTAGATGTAAAATCTAGAGTTAATTGTTTTTAGATTTGAATTGAAATTTATATATATATATATATATATATATATATATATATATATATTAAAAAGATGCTATAATTCCTCTTAACCAAAATTTATTATTTAAATGAAAAAAAATGTGCCAACTGAAATGGAATTACCAACCTTGCTGCGACATGCCTGTGGTTTCCTGGACTGCTGGTAAATGTGAAAGCTAGGAGGAAGGTCATATCGGACATGGAAGATGGGAAGAGCTAAGACACGGTGCGAAAATGGTGGGGTTTGCGAGGAGATGGAGCTGCTGCAAAAGTAAAAGGGAAAGGCTAAGGGTGTTAATTGAATCGGACGGTGGACACTAGAACCTTAGATCCAACGATGGAAAAGCAAGGAACTCAGAAGGTCAATCAAAAAACAAATATCAAGAGATTTGACTGGTTGATCAATTTGAAGTACAACAAACCAAGATTTGAGGCCTCTATCGTGCACCTATTTTGAATAATTTTGAGCTTGTAGGGACACAAAGCAGTGAACATGTTCAAAACATTTTGGGTTCAGTTGATAATCTCTTGGGAAAATTGCTTAATATGATATTATTCATTGACAAGTAATGAGATTTTCATTTTATCCAATTCATATTTATTGTTCACGGGAGACCCAGACTTCTAAAAGAGGAGATTTTGTTAGGAGATCTTCGATAATATCCGAAATAGGTAATCATCATTTTTTACCGAAGACAAATTGATTTGTTAATTTGTTAATCAATATTTCATTTTTCATCCAATTCTTTCATTATCATTAGAATATCTAAATCTAGATCTTCTATTTGAATAGAAAAAAGAAGACTGTTGCAGTTGCTGTCAAAGCAAGGTAAATCATGGCATACGGTGATACCCGTATGTCTGAACTGATTAAATCAGTCGCTGGAATCAAACAAGCTTAGGAAATTAATCAACAGGCTCAACATCGCGTCCTGGAGGAACTTGTGCAACAACTACAGAATATCTTTGCTAACGTAGATCCGTTGCAGATGGTCCAAGGCAAACGTACTGTGGAGTCGCCCCCGAAACTCCTCGTGGTCGGCTGAAAAATCCTGATCACCATGGTGGCGACAATCAAGTTCAGTTGCCAGCAGTTCGGTTGAGCTTCCCCGATTCAACGGTGATGATCCTGTTGATTAGCTTTACCGAGCCTATATCAATTCTTTAAATATCACTAAACACCAACGTGTTCCGTTAGACTCTTTCCATATGGAAGGCTATTGGAGAAGTCCGGTTCAATTACCAGTTGGCAAGCATTCGTACGTTTGGCTCTTTGGTGCTCGATGATCCTATGGAGACCCCCACCAAAGTTCGTCAGGTTAGATCAGTTGAGCATTCCAAATCTCAATTTGAGGCTATTTCTAACTGTGTTCGTGGGTTACCGGATTCTCATCAAATAAGCGAGTTACCGGAGGAGGATCGAACGCATTGCACTTCTGTTCGAATTTCCAACCCGTAGACGCCCCACTAGGCCTTTGAGCTCACTCGGATGCAAGATGAGAATATGTTAGGCCATGCACTGGGCCTTAAAACCTGCTCCAGTCTCGCAGGCTCGGGCACTATATGAGGCCTCTCATCCCCAACCAGTTCCGATGACAAAACTCACATAGGCCCAGATTCTTGAAAAGAGAGATAAGGTTCTTTGTTAATAAAAAATGAAACCCTTCAAGGATCAGCTGATTTTCTTGAAGGGAATGAGGACAGGTGATTCAATTTTAAATGATGGCAATGAAGTACTATTAGAACTCTACAAGGGTGACAAGGTTTGAAGATGTAAATAATGGGTTGTAAGTTACGTGAATCTCATGGTTATGTTGTTATGTAATTTATAAAAAAATAATAATTTTTTTAAAAAAATTAAAAAATTAAATTTGGTTAGAATTAACCTGTAATTAATAACTATATATATGTAATTAAAAACCAAGAGTATTGAATGATTGTGAAGGACACCACAAAATCAGTTATATCTTGATAAGTTGAATTTAGATAGCGTTTGGTATTGTAATAACAATTGCTTTTTATTTAGAAATATATCAAAATACTATTTTTTAATTTATTTTTAACATTAATCTATCAAAAAAAATCCAAAAAACATTAAAAATAATAATTTTAAGCAAAAAAAACCATTTATTTCCTAACAAAGTTTAGGTTGCATTCCCAAATGCTATCTTGCTCTTTGCCCCATCAAAGCAGAAGAAGTTTGCTCAACCTCAAAAAGCTACCCAAACTTGCATCAAAATAAAACATAACATAATCTTAAGATAATAATCCTAATAATTTTTTACTTACTTGCAATTCAATTGGGCTTAACTAAAAACTTAGCTAAGCATAAACCTAATGCTTATAACAAACTTGAACATTAATTTTAGATCAAATCAAATCCAACTGAAATAAAAACCCTAAAATTAAATATAATTATCCTAAATATTGATTAAACAATAAATAAACTTCAAAAAATATTCAAGATTAATACAAATTATCAAAATAATTCCTAAAATTACATCCCCTTATATTAGATCCTTTGTATCCAATCTGAAACTTATAGATGAATGAGTGTCTGACACGACCAAAAGATTTATGTTTTCTTCTAAGTGTAGGAGTGTAGAAGTAATAAATAACCTAGCAAGACTGGGGTCAAACCACAGGGAGGTTAATTATATAAATTCTAGTTAACAATAACACAATAACAATAACAACAACAATAGTAGTAGTAAAGAAAAGAAGAAGAAGTTGCTAAGAACTTTGAGATAAAAGATCAATATAAGGGTTAAACAATGATAACAATAAATGTCAAGGTTAGAGGATCCATTAATGTTATGTTAAATAAGTATAGTATAAACTTTATTATTCAATTAGAAACCACACACAAAGAAGGTTTCAATCAGATTATAAATTGTTAACATGATTACATTAGTTATCTTATTTGAATAATGTTAATACTTGTAAATGTTGTCAGACATTCATAATTATAACTTATATTAACAACAAATAAAGTTCTTTTCATAGCACAGGTATAAGTTACACCATACGATTGGACTATGAAAGTGTCAAGTATTTTGTTGTACCAAGTGTTATGCAACATAAATCTAGATTAGTCATTTAACAAGCAAAGTATTAATGAGTAAATAAGATAATAAATATAAAACATGTTAGTATCAAACATTAAAGTCTATATTGAGTTTACACTATACTTATTCTTACACCATTAGTGTAACCTTTTCACCTTGACATAATAAACTTAGCTAAACATAATGAAAGATAGAAAAATAAATAAACAAAATAAGAACATAAATAAGATAAGAAAAATAAATAAACAAAATAAGAACATAAATAAGATAAAATTAACCAAGTAAAGAAAAGGAAATGAAAGGCATAAACTTGATATTAATGAAAGCAAAATATAAACAATACAAAAAATACAAAGAGAGAAAATAAAAGCATGATCTTGATCTAGAAACCAAGATGCTTAAATGCATGACAAATGCCTCCTTTTATAGGCTAAAATTAGAAACTATTGATTTGATGACTAATTGATGAGTGAGTGGCCAACTCTTGACTTGGTGACAATCCTTATCTTTTCTTGTCTTCCCCGAACATTATTGATAATGTCAAAATTGGAACCACTTGACATAAAAGTTGTAGGAAATTGTCCAAGCTTCCAGGAAAAGAAAATGGAGGTCATTTGGACTTCTAGAACTCTAGATATGGGCCAAACACTAAATAGTGCTCGGGCTGGAGGACAAATTCAGACTTCTTTGTTGTTACTAGAATTTGGACTTAAAGATGACCTTTTTAAATTTGGGCTCTATATAAAAGTTGTAGACCTATGTCTTACCTTTCCATCTATATAAAGTAGACCTAAAACCATGATCTACAACTCTAGATATGACCCAATTACCAAATAGTGTTCTGGTTTGGACTACAACAACATCTTTTTTTATAAGTTTGGCCATCTCTTTGTCCTTTCAATTTCAGTTCTTAAACTCATCAACCAATCCTTTCATTTATGTGATAGGCCTGTATTTAAAATGAATATTTATCACAAATTATATTATTAGATATGTTATTATAAAACATGCTTTAGTTAAGGAATCGTTGATACTTCAAGTGCAAAATGATGATATAAAACCTTGAAAAAAATACACTTTTAAGTGCTAATCAAGTACCAAAAGGACAAGTGAAAGTGATTTTTTCTTGGTCTTCTAAGGAAATCTTAATTTGGTTGTAACCTGAGTATCCACTAAGAAAAACAATAGAAAGCTTTTCCAGCTACTCTTTCAAGCACCTAGTCTAAAAATGGAAGCGGAAAATGGTCCTTCTTAGTCACCATGTTCAACTTACAATAATCAATGCACATACACCATCCAGTTTGGATTCTTGTTAGCACTAGCTCATTATTTTCATTCTTCACTACCGTGACTCTAGATTTTTTAGGGACAACTTGGGTTGGACTAACCTATTTTTAGTTTGCAATGGGGTAAATGGTACCTACATCAAGTAGTTTAAGTACTTCACCTCTCACTACTTACTTTATGTTTGGGTTTAATTGTCTTTGCATTTGCCTTACAGATTTAGCCTCTTCTTCAAGATAGATTCTATGTGTATATAAAAGATGGCTAATTCCTTTCAAGTCAGTAATTATCCACCCAATTGCTTTCTTGTGTTTTCTCACCACTCTCAAAAGTTTTTGTTCCTGCTCTATGCTAAGTTTTAATGAGATCACAATAGGATATGATTCATCTTCCCCTAGAAATGCATACTTAAGATCACTTGGTAAAGGCTTCCTTTCTGGTTTATAAGGTTGGACAAGAGATGCCTTAACTTTCACTTGGGCTGAAATAAAAGGCTCAAACGATGGGGTTCATTGACCTATTAAAATAATAGACAATGGATCTAGATAAGTCTCAAGCTCTCTTACTTTCTCATCATCACATTTCAAAGAATAGAATCTTTCATCATGAATTAAGGTTGTTCTCTCTAATGGATCCTTTATCCACACTCTCTCAAAGTGTTCTTGACAAACTGTTCGGATCAAATCTACTTCTTTAATGTCCTTATATTCACCAATTTCTTTGGAAACATTGAATATGTTCATCTTCATAGTCGTATTCCTAAAAGACAATTTCGTCACCCCATTCCTATAGTTAATTAAAGCATTGGATGTAGTTAGGAAAGATCTATTGATTAGTACTTAAAAGTGCATTTTTATCAAGGTTTTATATCATTATTTTGCATTTGAAGTCTCAATAACTCCTTAATTAAAACATATTTTATAATAACATATCTAATAATATAAGATACCTTTAATTTATGGTAAATGTTCATTTTAAATGCAGGCCTATCACATAAATGAAAGGATTGCTTGATGAATTTAAGAACTGAAATTGAAAGGACAAAAAGATGGCCAAACTTAGAAAAGACATGCTGGTGCAGTCCAAACCGTAAGACTGTTCGGTAATTGGGTCATATCTAGAGCTGTAGATCTCAGATTTAGGTCTACTTTATATGGATGGAAAGGTAAGACATAGGCCTACAACTTTTATTGGAGCCCAAGATTTAAAAAGACCATTTTCAAGTCCAAATTAGAGCAACAAAAAAGAAGTCTGAATCTGTCCTCTAGCCTGAACATTATTTAGTGTTTGACCCATATCTGGAGTTTTAGAAGTCCAAATGATCTCAATTTTTTACCCTGAAAGCCGAGACAATTTCCTACAACTTTCATGTTTCAAGTGGTTCTAATTTTGACATTATCAATGATGTTTTGGGCAGACAAGAGAAGACAAGAATTGTCACCAAGTCAAGAGTTGGCCACTCACTCATCAATTAGTCATCAAATCAATAGTTTCTAATTTTAGCCTATAAAAGGAGGCATTTGCCATGCATTTAAGCATCTTGGTTTCTAGATCAAGATCATGCTTTTATTTTCTCTCTTTGTATTTTTTGTATTGTTTATATTTTGCTTTCATTAATATCAAGTTTATGCCTTTCATTTCCTTTTCTTTACTTGGTTAATTTTATCTTATTTATGTTCTTATTTTGTTTATTTATTTTTCTATCTTTCATTATGTTTAGCTAAGTTTATTATGTCAAGGTGAAAAGGTGAGACTAATGGTGTAAGAATAAGTATAGTGTAAACTCAATATGGACTTTAATGTTTGATACTAACATGTTTTGTATTTGTTATCTTTTTCACTCTTTAATACTTTGCTTGTTAAATGACTAATCTAGATTTATGTTGTATAACACTTGGTACAACAAATACTTGGCACTTTCATAGCCCATACTGTATGGTATAACCGACACTTGAGCTATGAAAAGAACTTGATTTGTTGTTACATAAGTTATAATCATGAATGCTTGATGACATTTACAAGTATTAGCATTAATCGGATAAGATGACTAATGTAATCATGTTAACAATTTATAATTTGATTGGAACCTTCTTTGTGTGTAGTTTCCACTTAAATAATAAGAGTTTATACTATACTTGTTTGACATACCATTAGTGAATCCTCTTACTTTGACATTTATTGTTATCATTGTTTAATTCTTATATTAATATTCAATCTCAAAGTTCTCATCTTTTTCTTCTTCTTCTCCTTTTTTTTCTTTACTATTACTACTACTAGTACAAGTATTATTTTTATTATTGTTGTTGTTATTGTTGTTGTAGTATTATTACTGTTGTATTATTGTCATCTATAATTTATACAAATAACCTCCATGTGGTTCTTACCGGGTTATGTATCATTTCAACACTCTTGCACTTGAAAGAAGACATCAATTTTTTAGTCATGTCATCTACCTAAGATGAGTGAGATGAGAGCATTAGATCCTTGAATAGGTGTGGTGTCTAACACTATAAAATCAACAGAAAAGTAGAATTTATCTACTTAGACCAACACATCCTCAACAATACCCTTAGGAATCTTGATTGACCTATCAACTAATTGAAAGGTGATTCGAGTAGGCTTGATTTATCCTAAACCTATTTGTTCGTAAACAGTGTGGGGTATTAAATTTACATTTGCTCCTAAATCTAACAAAGCTTGATCTATCTTATGACTTCCAATAATGCATGAAATGGTAGAACAACTAAGATCTTTGTATTTGAGAGGGGTCTTAAACTGGATGATGGCACTAGCATGTTTAGTTAGAAAAGCTCTTTTTTTCACATTCAATCTCCTTTTGACCCTGCATAAATCCTTAAGAAACTTTGCATAAGATGAGACTTGTTTAATTACATCAAGGAGTGGAATATTGACTTTTATTTGTTTGAACAATTCATAGATTTCCAATTTCATAAGATCATATTTAGGTTTCCCTAACCTTTGTGGAAATGGTGCTCTAGGAATAAATTCTAAATCACTTGATTTGACTCCAATTTTTCTTGAATCATCTTCTTTTTCATTCATTTCTCTCACATTTCTTTTCACTCAAACTCTCATTTGTCACTTGTGTTTTGATTCCCTCCTCACTTCTCTTAGATTTCTCCTCCACAATACCTTTAGGAATCCCAAAACCTATAGCTTTGTAAATAATATTTCCACTTCTAAGGGTGGTGATGGCTTAGACTTGTTCGTGGTTTAAAGGTTCACTAGGTGAGGATTCACTCATGTATACTGATTAGTACTTAAGAGTGCATTTTTATCAAGGTTTATATCATCATTTTGCACTTAAAGTATCAATAACTCCATAACTAGAGCATGTTTTATAAAGACAAGTCTAATAATATAAGATACCTTCAATTTATGGTAAATGCTCATTTTATATGCAGGCATTCTTAAAATTTAAAGAATTGATTGTTGTGATTAACTATTGGAAGTGAAAGGACAAAGAAAAGGCTAAGCTTACAAAGAAGATGCCAATTCACTTTAAATTCAAACATTGTTCAATCATCAGATCATATCTAGAGCTATATATATTGGATTTCATATTAATTTACATGGCTGGAAAGATAAGAAATAGGCCTACAACTTTTATGGGTATGGAAAGACCCAAATTTGCCATTTTCAAATTCAAAGTTTGGCCATAAAAGAAAAGTCTAAATCTATCTTGCAATCCAGCCCATACACTACTCAGCGTTTTACCCATAATTGGAGTTCTAAAAGCTCAAATGATCTAAAATTTAGTGGGTAAAAGGAAAAGAAAATTTCCAACAACTTTCATGGAGAGGACCAGCTCAAATTCAAATGGTAGAAATGATATTTCATCCAGACAAGAGCATGAGGGCTATCCACCACGTCCACCAGCAACACTGCTCAGTATTTTAGACATATCTCAAGCTATAGTGCTCCAAATGATTAAGATTTAGTGGGTGGAAGGAAAAGACAATTTCCAACAACTTTCATGAAGAACACTTTGCCAAATTCGGATTGCATCAATGTCAATTCAGCCAGCCAAAATGCTTGAGTGATGTTGTCTACCAAGTCCACTAATCAATAGTTGACCACTACATCAATTATCAAGTACCACATGAATAGTTCTGAATTATAGCCTATAAAAAGAGGCATTTGACATTCATTTGGGCATCTTGTTTTCTATATTAAGATCATGTTCTTGCTCTCCATCTTTATATTTTTTATAATGCTTAAGTTTTGCTTTTATTAATATCTTGTTCATGCTTTTCATTTCCTTTACTATACTTAGTTAACCTATATCATGTTTATGTTCTTGGATTGTTTCTTTAAGTTTTTCTTCTTTATAATGTCTAGCTAAGTTAATGTCAAGGTGAAAAGGTTTCACTAATGGTGTTAGGATAAATATAATATAAACTCAATATGGACTTCAATATTTACATCCTAAACAACTTGCTATTAAAATGTCTTATCATTTTTATCTTATTAATTCTTAATATCTTACTTGTTAAATGGTTAATCTAGATTTGTGTTGTATAACACTTAGTATATCAAATACTTGATTCTTCATAGTCTTCGGCTGACATCGTTATTATAAGAGGAACTTGATTTGTTGTCAACGTAAGTTAGCATCATGAATACTTGATAAAATTTATAAGTATGGTGTTATATAAACAAGATGATTAATATGATTATGTTGATAATTAATAAAGAGTTTATACCTTACTTATATCTAATACTATTAGTGTATCCTCTAACCTTGATATTTGTTTTTATCATTGTATAATCTTCACATTAATTTTACACCTCAAAGTCTTTTTTAACTCACTTTCACCATCATTATCATCATTGTTGTTGTTATTGTTGTTCTTGTTCTTATTATTATTATTTATAATTTATATAATTAACTTTCTTGTGACTCGACCTCGGTCTTGCCAGATTATTTATTACTTTGACACTCCTGCACTTGGGATAAGACATCAACTCTTTGATCATGACAAGTTTTTGGCGTCGTTGCCGGGGAGGTAAATTCTTGAATAAATTATAATATTTATTTTATTTTTACTTTTTATTTTTTTGTATCTAACTTTTGTTTCTTTTCTTTTGTTTCCTTCTTCTTTTATTTTCTTCCTCCTTTTATTTTCTTCCTACACGTGCATGAGAGTTTGGTCACGTACATTAAGTGGTAGACTTTATAGAGTATCCTCATCATTTTCAGAAAAAATGGTCAAAGAAGATAATCAGTCATTTCATAATGAGAATAATAAGAATAACCGAGTTAGAACACTTAGAGACTACATGAATCCTACAAGAAAAAGTGCACCCTCATGCATCATTTTCCCTCCTGATGCATCTCATTTTAATTTTAAGTTAGGCATTATTCAACTTTTACCTTTTTTTTATAGCTTAGATCTAGAAAATCCATACTTGCATTTAAGAGAATTTGAAGAAGTTTATAACATCTATAATGACTTAAATTGTAGCATGAACACCATAAGATTAAAGCTTTTTTCTTTTTCATTAAATGATAAAGCTAAAACATGGCTATAAAATCTTAGGTTAGGATCCATTCATGCTTGGGATGAAATGCAACAACAATTTTTAAAGAAGTTTTTTCCATCTCATAGAACAAACTCTTTCAAAAGACAAATCACCACTTTCACTAAAAAACTAGGAGAAACATTTTACCAATGTTGGGATAGATATCGGGAGTTGCTTAATACTTGCCCTCATCATAGTTTTGAAACATAGAGATTGGTTTCACATTTTTATAAAGGGTTAACACCCAAAGATAGACAAGTAGTGGAATTGATGTACAATGAAACTTTTGAAAATAAAGACCCTGACAAAGCAATGGAGTACCTAGACTTGCTAGCTGAAAATGCTCAAAATTAGGATACTACAAGTACTTATGAGGCACCAAGTAAGACCCAACCTTATAAATCTAGTGGAGGTATGTACAACTTTAGGGAATATCATGACCTTTAAGCCAAATTTGTATCTTTAGCTAGAAAAGTTGAAGCACTAGAATTAAAAAAAAATGGTCAATTAAAATCTGTTCAAGATATTGTGTGTCAAATTTGCGAAACCAATGAACATTCAACTAATGACTATCCAACTTTGCCTTCTTTTAAGGAATGTCTCCATGAACAAGCTCATGCTTTAAATAGTTTCCAAAAGCCCAATCAGAACCCATACTCGCAAACATATAACCCTAGTTGGAGAAATCACCCAATTTTTAGTTGGAAGAGTGGTAACAATAATGCACAAACTTCACAGCCACCATTTCAAGCAAACTATAATTTTCAAAATTCTAATGGATATACACCTCCTTATGCTCCACCTCTTAGAAGAAATCTTGAGGAAACATTGCATGCATTCATTGAAAAGTAGAAGACAATCAATACTTAAAATGCTCAAACCATGACAGATCTAAAAGATGCGTTTGCAAAATTCACATCAACTCTTAGTTTTCAAGAGAAAGATAAGTTTCCATCTCAACCACAGCAAAATCCCAAAGGGCAATACAATGCAAATGCAAGCAGTTCCGCAAACCATCACATGGATCAAGTCAAATCAGTCATCACTCTTCATAGTGGTAAGGTTATTGAAAAACCCACTCTTAAACCTTGTGAAAAAGATGATGAGTTAATCTTCGAGGGTAAGCAAGGGGTTAAAGCTGAACATTGCAAAGAAAAGACTGATTCCTCGCCAACACGTCCATTTCCTCATGTCATGACCAAACAAAAGAAAGTCAATCATAACTCTGAAATGTTTAAAACTTTCAAATAGTTAAGAATCAATATACCTTTGTTGGATGCTATTAAACAAGTACCTTCTTATGCTAAATTTTTAAAAGATCTATGCATTATGAAGAGAAAACTGAATGTGAAAAAGAAAACCTTTTTAGCCGAACAAGTAAGTGTCATTCTTCAAAACAATAATGCTTTGAAATATAAAGACCCTAGCTGTCCTACAATTTCATGCTTTATTAGAGAACATAAAATTGAAAAAGCTTTACTTGATCTTGGAGCTAATGTGAATTTACTTCCATATTCAGTCTTTCAAAGTCTTAGTCTAGGCGAGTTAAAACCAACTTCTGTAACTTTGTTACTTGCTGATAGATCTATAAAAGTTCCTAGAGGAATAGTTGAAGATGTATTAGTACAAGTTGGTAAATTCATTTATCTTGTGGATTTTATTGTCCTAGATACACAAACTGTTGAAGCATATAATTTAATTCTTGTTATTTTATTGCAACTTCTAACGTATTACTTAATTGTAGGAATGGATTGATGAAGTTATCATTTGAACACATGAAATTGGAGATGAATATTTTCAACATTTGCAAACAACCTAGAGATAATAATGATTTACAGGAAGTGAACTTTATTGAAAAATTAGTTTATGATCAATTTGAAACTATTTTCAGTGATTGAGTTTAATGAATCTAAGAATTTGTAAATGGTTTATTTTCAGGAAGAATCAAAGGCAAGTAATTGGAGATCATAATTTAAAGAGTTACCACCATGATTAATTGAGTCTATACCTTCATGTGTTCAACCACTAAAACCTAATTTGAATCATTGCTAATCAATCTCAAATACTCATTTTTGGGAGAAAATGAAATTTTTCCAGTAATAATTTCTTCCAAACTTAATGCACATCAAGAAGGCAAGTTATTACAAACTCTAAAAATGCACAAAAATACATTAGGATAGAGCATAGCTGATATAAAAGGAATTAGTCCTTTGATTTGCACACACATAATTTATTTAGAGGAAAATGCTAAACCCTCTAGAGAAATGCAACGAAGGCTTAATCCTAATATGAAAGAAGTAGTGAAAAATAAAGTCATTAAGCTTCTAGATGATGGAATCATTTATCCTATTTCTGACAACAAATAGGTATGTCCTACCTAAGTTGTACCTAAAAAGTCTAGAGTCACTATGATAACAAATGAGAAAAATGAGTTAATTCCAAGTAGGACTATTACTGGTTTGGTGTATATGTATTAACTATAGGAAACTTAATTCAATGACTAGAAAAGATCATTTTCCTTTACCTTTCATGAATCAAATCCTAGAAAAAGTTGCAGGTCATGAATTTTATTATTTCCAAGATGGCTATTCATGTTATAATCAAATTGAAATTGCATTGGAAGATCAAGAGAAGATTATTTTCACATGTCCATTTGGTACTTTTGCATATCGAAGGATGCCTTTTGGATTACGTAATGCACCAACCACGTTTCAAAGATGCGTGCTTAGCATATTCAGTGATATGGTTGAACGTTTTCTTGAAATTTTTATAGATGATTTTTCTGTTTTTGGCAATTCATTTGATGATTGTTTGACTAACTTAAAAAAGGTTTTGAGCAGGTGTGAAGAGAAGAATCTTGTGCTAAATTGAAAAAATATCATTTTATGGTAACAAACGACATTGTACTTGGTCACATTGTTTCATCAAAAGGAATTGGGGTTGACAAATCTAAAATCGAGTTAATTGCCAACACCAAAATTTGTTAATGATGTTAGATCATTCTTAGGACATGCTGGTGATTAGTACTTAAAAGTGCATTTTTATCATGGTTTTATATCATCATTTTGCACTTGAAGTATCAATAACTCCTTAACTAAAATATGTTTTATAATAATGTATCTAATAATATAAGATACCTATAATTTATGGTAAATGTCTATTTTTAATGCAGGCCTATCACATAAATGAAAGGATTGATTGATGACTTGAAGAACTTAAATTGCAAGGATAAAGAGATGGTCAAACTTAGAGAAGAGATGTCGGTGCAATCCAAACCGGGACACTGTTCAGTAATTGGGTCATATCTGGAGCTACAGATCTCAGATTTAGGTCCAATTTATATGGATGGAAAGGTAAGACATAGGCCTACAACTTTCATATGGAGCTCAAGATCTAAAAAGGCCATTATCAAGTCCAAATTGTAGCAACAACAAAGAAGCCCGAATCTGTCTTCCAGCCCGAGCACTGTTCGGTATTTTGGCCATATCTGGAGTTCTAGAAGTCCAAATGAGCTGAAAGTTTTACACAAGAAAGCTGAGACAATTGCCTACAACTTTCATGTTACAACTGGCTCCAATTTTGACGTTAGCAATGACGTTTTGGGCAGACAAGAGAAGATAAGGATTGTCACCAAGTTAAAAGTTGGCCACCCACTTATCAATTAGTCATCAAATCAATAGTTCCCAATTTTGGCCTATAAAAGGAGGCATTTGCCATGCATTTAGGCATCTTGGTGTTCAGATCAAGATCATGCTCTTTCTTTCTCTCTTTGTATTTTTTGTAATGTTTATGCTTTGCTTTCATTAATACTAAGTTTATGCTTTTCATTTCCTTTCCTTTACTTAGTTAGCTTTTATGTTCTTATTTTGTTTATCTATTTTTCTTTCTTTCATTATGTCTAGCTAAGTTAGTTATGTCAAGGTGAAAAGGTTACACTAATGGTGTGAGAATAAGTATAATGTAAACTTAATATGGACCTTAATGTTTGATACTAACATGTTTTATATTTGTTATCTTGTTCACTCTTTAATACTTTGCTTGTTAAATGACTAATCTTGATTTATGTTGTATAACACTTGGTACAACAAATGCTTGGCACTTTCATAGCCCATAATGTATGGTATAACCGACACTTGAGCTATGAAAGGAACTTGATTTGTTGTTAACATAAGTTATAATCATGAATGTTTGACGAGATTTACAAGTATTAGCATTAATTGAATAAGATGACTAATGTAATCATGTTAACAATATATAATCTGATTGGAACCTCCTTTGTGTGTGGTTTCCAATTCAATAATAAGAGTTTATACTATACTTGTTTGATATACCATTAGTGGAACCTCTAACCTTGACATTTGTTATTATTATTGTTTAATCCTTACATTAATAAGTTCTCATCATCATCATCTTCTTCTTCTTCTCTTTCTTTATTATTATTATTATTATTATTACGACTACTACTACTACTACTACTACTACTACTACTACTACTACTACTAGTATTATTATTATTATTATTATTATTATTATTATTCTTATTGTTATTGTTATTATTATTATTATTGTTATCGTTATTACTATTATTGTTGTTTATAATTTGTACAATTAACCTCCCTGTGGTTCGACCCCGGTCTTGCTGGGTTATTTATTACTTCGACACTCCTGCACTTGGGAGAAGACATCAACCTTTTAGTCGTGTCAAGTTTTTGGCGCCGTTGCCGGGGAGGTAAGTTTTGTATAAATTATAATAGTTATTTTATTTTCTCTTTTCACTTTTCTTGTATATAACTTTATTTCTTTTCTCTTGTTTCTTCTTCTTTTGTTTTCTGTTTTCTTTTATTTTATTCCTACACGTGCATGAGAGTGTGGTCACGTACATCAAGTGGTAGACTTTGTAGGATATCCTCATCATTTTCAGAAAATATGGCCGAAGAAGATAATCAATCACTTCATAATGAAAATAATGAGAATAACCGTGCTAGAACACTTAGAGACCACATGAATCCCACAAGAACAAGTGCACCATCATGCATAGTTTTTCCTTCCGATGCATCTCATTTTAATTTTAAACCAGGTATTATTCAACTTTTACCTTCTTTTCATGGTTTAGAATTGGAAAATCCATACTTGCATTTAAGGGAATTTGAGGAGGTGTGCAACACATATAATAACTTAAATTGTAGCATGAACACCATCAGATTAAAGCTTTTTCCTTTTTCATTAAAAGATAAAGCTAAAACATGGCTACAAAATTTAAGACCAGGATCCATTCGTGCTTGGGATGAAATGCAACAACAGTTTTTAAAGAAGTTTTTCCCATCTCATAGAACAAACTCTTTCAAGAGACAAATCACCACTTTCACTCAAAAACCAGGAGAAACATTTTACAAATGTTGGGATAGGTATCGAGACTTACTTAGTACTTGCCCCCATCATGGTTTTGAAACATGGAGATTGGTTTCACATTTCTATGAAGGGTTAACACCTAAAGATAGACAAATGGTTGAATTGATGTGCAATGGAACTTTTGAAAATAAAGACCCTGATGAAGCAATGGAGTACTTAGACTTGTTAGCTAAAAATGCTCAAAATTGGGACACCGCGGGTACATATGAGGCACCGAGTAAAACTCAACCTCATACATCTAGTGGAGGTATGTACAACCTTAGGGATGATCATGACCTTCAAGCCAAATTTGCATCTTTAGCTAGAAAAGTTGAGGCACTAGAATTGAAAAAGAGTGGTCAATTAAAATCTGTTGAAAACATTGTGTGTCAAATCTGTGAAACAAATGAACACTCAACCAATGATTTTCCAACCTTGCCTTTTTTTAAAGAATGTCTCCATGAACAAGCCCATGCTTTAAACAGTTTTCAAAGGACCAACCACAACCCATACTCCCAAACATACAACTCTGGTTGGAGGAATCACCCAAATTTCAGTTGGAAGAGTGAGAACAACAATGCACAAACTTCACAACAACCATTTCAAGCACACCATAATTTCCAAAATTCTCATGGATATGCACCTTCTTATGCTCCACCTTCTAGAAGAAATCTTGAGGAAACATTGCATGCATTCATTGAAAAGCAAGAGACAATTAATACTCAACTTGTTCAAAACATCACAGATTTTAAAGATACTCTTGCTAAATTAACATCTGCTCTTAGTTCCAAGAGAAAGGTAAGTTTCCATCTCAAACACAACAAAATCCCAAAGGGCAATACAATGCAAATGCAAGTAGTTCCGGAAGCCAACACATGGATCAAGTCAAATCAGTCACTACTCTACGCAGCGGTAAGGTTATTGAAAAACCCTCTCTTGAACCTTATGAGAAAGATGATGAGTCAATCTCTGAGGGTAAGGAAGGGGTTGAATCTGAAAATTGCAAAGAAACGACTGATTCACCGCCAACACTTCCATTTCCTCAAGCCATGACCAAACAAAGGAAAGTCAATCACAACTCTAAAATCTTTGAAATTTTCAAACAGGTAAGAATCAATATACCTTTGCTGGATGCTATTAAACAGGTTCCTTCCTATGCTAAATTTTTGAAAGATCTATGCACTATGAAAAGGAAAATGAATGTGAAAAAGAAAGCCTTTCTAGCCGAACAAGTAAGTGCTATTCTTCAAAACAATAATGCTTTGAAATATAAAGACCCTGGTTGTCCTACAATTTCTTGCTTTATTGGAGAGCATAAAATTGAAAGAGCCTTACTTGATCTTGGTGCTAGTGTGAATTTACTTCCATATTCAGTTTTTCAAAGTCTCAATCTAGGTGAGTTAAAACCAACTTCTATAACTCTTTTACTTGCCGATAGATCTATAAAAGTGCCTAGAGGAATAATTGAAGATGTGTTAGTACAAGTCGATAAATTCATTTATCCTGTGGATTTTATTGTCTTGGACACAGAACCTGTTGAAGCATGTAATTCATTTCCTGTTATTTTAGGACGTCCGTTTCTTGCAACCTCTAACGCATTGATTAATTGTAGGAATGGACTGATGAAGCTATCATTTGGAAACATGACATTGGAGATGAATATTTTCAACATTTGCAAGCAACCTGGAGATGATAATGATTTACAAGAAGTAGATCATATTGATGAATTAGTTTATGATCAACTTGAATCTACTTTAAGTAAAAATGAATTGGATGAAACTGAAGATTTGCAAATGGTTTATTCTGAGGAAGAAATCACGAATGAAACAAGCACCGAAAATGTTGATGCGAATCTTTTGTCAATAGTGACAACAGATTCGACATCTGACATCACACCAATGGATGATTACTTTCCTAACGAATCCTTACTTTCTCTTAGTCCAATGCCTTGGTATAATAAAAATATCAATTTTCTTCCTTTAAAAGATTTGCCAGCTGATTGGAGTACCCAAGACAAAGAAAAGTTTTTGAACGAAGTGAAGAGCTTTTATTGTGATGACCCTAACTTATTCAAATATTGTCCTGATCAAATATTTCAAAGATTCATTCCCGACAATGAGGTAAGTAGTGTCATTAAACTTTGTCATTCTGAAGCATGTGGGAGTTATTTTTCTTCAAAAAAGACAGTTGCAAAAATCTTTCAAAATAGATTTTATTGGCCCACCATGTTCAAGAACACGCATGCATTCTGCAAAACTTGTGAAAATTGTCAAAAGATTGATACTGGTAAAAAAGTTTTGTTTTATAATTCTCAAATCTATGCATTTCCTAGAGAGCTAAGACCAAGATGGAGCAATCCTTATGGGGCTTGTGATATTGAGAATTCAATGAATGACAATGATTTTAAGGAAAATGGACATCGTTTGAAAGCTTACTTTGATAATTTTCCTAATGAAAATGAATCAGCTGGTTTGAATGATCTTGTAGATAAAGGTTGATTATTTTGTTTTTCTCACATTTTCTTTTTTATGTTTCTTTTTGAGTGATTTTTGCTAGTTTCTCTCACCCCGGTCAAATGGCGGATAACGGTACTCCGTGACTTAAGTCGGTTCTTTCAGTTTCCCATAATTACTGATATTTGTGTATATATATCTGTGCAATTCTTTGAATCTCTCTTCCAATTCTCATTTGAAAATGGACACTAATCTTGAAAAATTGAAAAAGTATTTTTCTGCTCTGCCTCAGAATGCGATTACAAAAATTTACCGTGCTAGATGTGCAAGATTGAGATTATTAATGAATCATGGAATTCCTGAAGATATTCGTTGGTTGACTGAAGCAAAGGTCCGATTATCATGTGAGTCCTCTAACTTCTTCATTTCACACATGCTTGGAACAGGTAAAAGCACTTTTGCAAAGAAGCGTCGTGCAAAACGACTGGATGTCTGTCATCGATGTGCTAGATGGACTTGTAATACACAATGTCGTTCTTTAGGAATGGTATCTATAAACCGTGAAGATAAAATACAATTCATTAAGGATGACCTGAGTAAGGAGTCTTTAGATAATCTTCTATTGACTCTTGAGACGCATCCTAGTGGAGATGTGCATCGTGCAATTCATGATTTATGGCCACTATTTCATAAAGAACATGATCGGCTTAGTCTTGGGAATCTGACTAAAAAAGACCCTGTTTGCCAGTTTTTAAGAAAACTAGATGGGAAGCCTATCCCCGACCCATAGAGGGCGTTTAAGCCGTTCTTGGACGTAAAACCAAGGGAAGATGTGAGCCACAATCACAACTACCTGTACATACACATGGTTTTTTCAAAAGTAAATAAATAAATAAATAAAAAGAGAAAGAGAGTGTGTGAGACTCTAGCTGGCCTACATATAGATGTTATGATTGCCTTTCTACTTTCTCATCTATAAAACCCTCTTTTCCTTCCTTTCATTTCTACTCAACCCATACATTCAACAAATACTGAAGTGTGTAGAAATGGCAAGTTCCTCAAGTCATCAAATAAGAAATATTTGTGTTTTCGGTGGATCTAGTCCTGGGAAATAAAAGGAGTTTTTAGAATCAGCAAATCATCTTGGTGAGGAGCTAGCTGAGAGAAAGATTCATTTAGTGTATGGGGGAGGCAGTCTTGGGTTAATGGGAGGTGTGTCAATAGCTGCATTTTTAGGAGGTAGTCAAGTTTTAGGAATCGTCCCTGAAGCTTTGGCACAAGGGGACATCATTGGAAAAACAATTGGAGAGGAACTTCAGGTCTCCACAATGTCGGCTCGAATGAATGCAATGTTTAACCATGCTGATGCTTTCATTGCTTTACCAGGTGGTCTAGGCACATTGGAAGAGATTTTTCATATTTCCTCTTGGGCTCAATTGCACATTCACCATAAACCCATAGGTTTGTTAAATGTTAATGGTTATTATGATAAGTTGTTGTCTTTTCTTGATCATGCTGTGGAACAGGAATTTCTAACATCTTCTGCACGACAAATCATAATCTCTGCTACTACTGCTGAACAATTGATTGACCAACTACAATCTTTCATTCCTGTGATTGATCCTTCCATGAGTCGCATAAATTGGTCATCTACGGGAAGCCGTAAAAAGCTTAAATTGGATTTGAGCCTTCATTTGTGAATTTTTGTGTCTTTTGGTTTTATTATTGTGTTTTGTTATTTCTTATTTTTGTTTCAGTGTGTTTCAGGTTTTGTCAGTGTTCGTTATTTCAGGTGATATCTTCTATACTCTATCTTTCTACCTTAGAACATTGAGGACAATGTCTCGTTTTGGTTGGGGGGAGAGGGTAGTAGTTGATTAAAAATAGAGGGTAGTAGTTGATAAAAAAAAAAATTGTTTTTCATAAAGCATGTGCATAATTGTTGTTACTAGGATGGTAGAGTAAAGGAGTTCTTTTGTTAAAGTGACTCTTGAGACGCATCTTAGTAACCATTTTTAACAAGGTCTATTATAATACTTCCTGAAATATTCAGGTTTACAAACTCTCGTATTGTTACCGCTTAATTCTCCTCATATACTTATTTAACATGTATTCTTAAACCTTAATTTACACACACACACTTTAACATATGATTGTGGGTTGCATATTGGATTATTACATTATTTATGTTCTTTTGTTAAAGGTAACAACTAAGGTAAAGGGATTGTATATAATTAAAAAAAAAAGAAAAAATGAAAAAAAAAGAAAAAAAATGATGATAATAAAAATGTAGATAAGTTTGGTTTCGTAGCCTCTCTAACCTAAGCAATTAAGCCCGAAGGGGTGTCTTAACACCTAATACCCTAAATTCAACTGACTTGGGAGCTATTGGCCCAACGCTTGTTACATGGGTTGAGGAGAAAAGCTTAAGGGAATCAAACATTGCACTATCTACATATCAGTATCTGCGACCCGAGTTACTAAGCTCGTAGGGGTGTCTTAACACCTAATGCCCTAAGACCAACTGGTCTGGGAGTCATTAGCTGAAAGCTCGTTACATGGGTTAAAGATGCATGATGTTTTTAAATTATATGTATATAGATTTAAAAAAAAAATGAAAAAAAAAGACAAAAATAGTAATCCCAACCCAAGGAAGTTAACCTTAAACATTAGAACAAAAATTTTGTTTTCTTCCAAGAAAAGCCCCATAATTATGTGTTGATACATTGAGCACAAAAAAAAAGGTTTATTAATATCTTGTTAAGAGGTATTGAGCAGATATATAAATTTAATGAGAGTTTGTTTATCTGGATAGATTAATGGAAGTTAAATGATGAATGCCTTGCTTTGTGAAATTTGCAAATTTGTTTTCTATTTTAACGCTTTGATTACTAGCGACTAGTAATAAGCTGGTTGGGGGGGTGTGATTAGTACTTAAAAGTGCATTTTTATCATGGTTTTATATCATCATTTTGCACTTGAAGTATCAATAACTCCTTAACTAAAATATGTTTTATAATAATGTATCTAATAATATAAGATACCTATAATTTGTGGTAAATGTCTATTTTTAATGCAGGCTGATTGTGCATCAAAAGTGTCATTAAGTCTCTTGTTCTACATATGTATTTATTGTTTTTATTTGGTTGTTTTTATAATAATTGATGTGTTTTTTAGTAATGAAGTTTGTTTTAATGTTTCGATAGGTTTTTGGAGCTTAAATGAATTAATTCAGAAAATTCAACGTTGGAATTCAGAACAAAGAATTGAAGAGACATTTAGTTGAAGATTGAAGCAAATCTTGGTTCAAATAAGTGCTCCAAATTTGTCCCAAAAATCAATTCTATTCCAATTCTAGAAAAGAATATCATATGATTTATTTCAAGCCCAAACTTGCCTTATGTTGTGTGCAAACTTCAACCATTAAACACTCAAGGTTTCAATGTCAATCTTAGCCCAAATAATAAGTACATTTGTATACTTATTTGATGCTCAAATTCAGCCCAAAAATCAGCCCCAAATCAGTCCTAAATCAACCCCAAATCAACCTTCAAATCAACCCAAACACAATCCATGATCTTACATGTCCACACAACAAATAACAATTGATTTATTTTGGGTAATCCATTGATCCAAGAAGGCAAGCACATGGATGGAAAGCTGGAGGGGATATTTTAACATTATTTTGGGTCAAAAAGAAGAAGGAGACACCTCATAAATGAGGAAGAAAAACGTGCACCAAAGTAGTTGTAAAGCTGTCTTGATTTGATTTTTCAGAACACCTTTCGGTGTTTTGCCCATAACTTTTGACTTAGGTGTCCAAATGAGCTGTTCTTTAATGATCTGGAAAGGTGACAGAATTGCCTATAAATATGTCTCTAATAGACTTCTCCAAAAAAAGCTTCTAAGAGGGTCGAATTGCTGTCCAAAGTTAGAGTCAGATTTGTGTCCGAATTTTTTCTGAAATTGTATTGTGTTCTTCTTTATAGATTTCGGTTCTTTAGTTTGTAAAACTTATTTTTTCAGTTGGATTCAAGTTCTTTCATGTTTATTGAAGTGTTCTTATATATAATCATGGTTGGCTAAACTCTTTCTTGGATCCAAATCAAGGATAATGGTGATTGAGGTAAGTTCTTTAGGATATGAATGAATCTTAATGTTTATCTTCTTATTTTCTTCATGAATGATTTATTATTGTAAAGAAATTTTAGAAATCATTTAGGTAATGTTATAATCTTGAATTTTTATGCACAAACTTTAGTTTTGGTATAGAGATTGCTTGATTCAATGTCTTACTTAATATGAAAGTACTTATTTATTCTTAAGCAATAATCAATCTTCATCTTTCTAATCTTCATTGTAATATCTTCCGATCTAATATCACCATCGTTGAGATTAGGTTGAGTTATCTTATATATGTTGAAGAAATCACCAATACATCACCATTAAAATTGATTTGGACCAAGACTTACTTTTCTTGTCATTTAAAATCTATTTACACTTTTCTATCTTTGAAAACAAATCCATCAATTATTTTCAACCAAGATATTGTTAATTTAATTTCTCTTGAGTTTTTTTTGTTACCTAGCTTAATTTCCAGATCTAGCTCTCTGTGGATATGACCTCGATCTTACCGAGTTAATTGCTACATCGCACACTCGTGCACTTGCGAGTTAAAACAAACCGATCATAAAAAGCGGTCAAGCAATTTTGGCGCCGTTGCTGGGGAGCTAGCAAGCAAAGGTAACAAATTTAGATTTGATTATTGGAAAACTAAAAAAAATCATATAAAAAAAATTCAATTGGCTGGTTTTACCGCCTAAAAAAAAATTTTACCTTAACGTTCCGGATATTGGACTGTGGACTGGACTATTAATTGTTGGATTTTGGTTGGTTCAACCATTTTTATTTTATTGTCTATTTTTATTAGTTGCTAATATTTTTCTTGTTTATTTCATTTTATTTAGTTGATATTGTCTTTATTTATTGTCTAAAGTGCTTGGCCGGTATTACCGCCTTTTTATTCATGCTTGTTATAATTATCTTTTAATATTTGTTGTTGTTATTTTTCTTATATTTATTATTTGAAGTGCTTGGCCGGTATTACCGCCTTTTGTTTATTCATGCTTGTTATAATTATTTTTTAATGTTTATTGTTGTTATTTTTCTTATATTTATTGTCTAAAGTGCTTGGCCGGTATCACCGCCTTTTTATTCAAGCTTCTTATAATTATCTTTTAATGTTTATTGTTGTTAATAGTGCTTATTAGTTGGAGAGTGAATTTCTTAATTTGTTGTATTTTTATTTTTGAGCTATTACTTTTATTTGCATTTTTTTTCTTTCCTTTCCTTTCATTTTCATATAATTGTTATATTATTATTATTTTTATTTTTATTATTTTATCATGGCTAATGTTGAAGATGTAGAGGGTGAAGGGAGTGTTCAAGGTAATGGACCTCCACAATTCAATGATCAACCTAATTTTCGAACTCTTAGAGAGTATCTTCACCCGGCTAGACAAAGTACACCTTCGTGTATTATATTACCTCTTAACCAACAAGCTTTCAATTTGAAACCGGGCATGATTCAACTTCTTCCCACATTTCATGGTATGGATTCTGAAAATCCATACATACACATTAAAGACTTTGAAGAGGTATGTAATACTTTTATTGATAGAACTTGCACAGAGGAAACCATTCGGCATAAATTGTTCCCATTCTCTCTAAAGGATAAAGCCAAGCTTTGGCTAAACTCCTTGCGTCCTAGGCCTATAGGTACATGGAGAGAAATGCAAGCTGAATTTTTGAAAAAATACTTCCCCACTCATAGGACAGCAGCTTTACAACGTCAAATGATGAATTTTTCTTGTAGTCCAAATGAGTCATTTCACCAAGCTTGGGAAAGGTTCAAAGACTTGTTAAATGCATGCCCTCATCATGGTTTTGAGATGTGGAGGTTAGTGAGTTTCTTTTATGACTCTCTTACCGCAGATTTTAAAAAGCTAGTGTCAACCATGTGTAATGGTGAGTTTTATGACAAAGAACCAAGTGAGGCCTTTGATTTTTTTGATCAATTGGCTGAAAACACAAAGCAATGGGAGACTTCTCTCCCAGTTCATGTTGAGTCTAGAAACACCATTTCTCATTCAAGTGGGAAGTTTCAATTGAAAGAGACTGATGACCTCAATGCTAGATTAGCCTCATTGGCTAGGAAAGTAGAGTCTCTTGAGATTAAAAAAGTGCATGTCATAAGTGAACAACAAGAGGAAAGTTGTGTTGTTTGTGAAAGCAAAGGGCATAGGACAACTGAATGTCCTACCATTCCAGCCTTCAAGGAAGTGCTATATGGCCAAACTTCTGATTCAAGTAATGTTAGAAAGCCATTTCCAAACCAAGTAGGCAATCCCTACTCTGAGACCTATAATCCTGGATGGAGGAACCACCCAAATTTTGGATGGAGAAATGAGGGCTCTTCAGTACCTCAAACATTTCAACCTCCACCCCAACCATTTCATGCTCCCACACATAACACATACCAACCACCTCATAAGAGATCCTTAGAGGATACTCTTCAACAATTCATGCAAACGCAAGGAGGAATCAACAACCAAGTTTACAAATTCCAAGACCAGACCAATAGGACCTTAGATGACATTCGAAGTCAACTAACTAAGTTGACTCAATCACTAAGCATTCAAGAGAAGGGAAAAATCCCAGCTCAACCAATGCCCAATCCTAGAGGTCAGGTACACATGAGTGAATCCTCACCTAGTGAACCTTCAAACCATGAACAAGTCCAAGCCATCACTACCCTTAGAAGTGGAAAGGTTGTTGACAAAGGTGTAGGTTTTAGGATTCCTAAAGGTATTGTGGAGGAGAAATCTAGGGAAAGTGAAGAGGGAATCAAAACACAAGTGACAAATGAGAGTTTGAGAGATAAAGAAGGTGAGCTAAATGAGAAAGAGATGAGTGAGAAAGGAGATGATTCAAGAAAAATTGAAGTCAAAGTGAGTGACTTAGAATTTGTTCCTAGAGCACCATTTCCACAAAGGTTAGGGAAACCTAAGCAAGATCTTATGAACTCAGAAATCTATGAATTGTTCAAACAAGTGAAAGTCAATATTCCACTCCTTGATGCAATTAAACAAGTTCCATCTTATGCAAAGTTTCTTAAGGATTTATGCACAATCAAAAGGAGATTGAATGTGAAAGAAAGAGCCTTTCTAACTGAACATGCTAGTGCCATCATCCAGTTTAAGACCCCTCCCAAATACAAAGATCCTGGTTGTCCTACCATTTCATGCATTATTGGAAGTCATAAGATAGATCAAGCTTTGTTGGATTTAGGAGCAAGTGTGAATTTAATACCCTACACTGTTTACGAACAATTAGGTTTAGGAGAAATCAAGCCTACTCGAATCACCCTTCAATTAGCTGATAGGTCAATCAAGATTCCCAGGGGTATCGTTGAGGATGTGTTGGTCCAAGTAGATAAATTCTACTTTCCTGTTGATTTTGTAGTATTAGACACCGCACCAATTCAAGGTTCTAATGCCCCCATCCCAGTCATCTTAGGGAGACCTTTCCTAGCTACATCCAATGCCTTAATTAACTGTAGGAATGGGGTGATGAAATTGTCTTTTGGGAATATGACTGTGGAGATGAACATATTCAATGTCTCCAAACAAATCGGGGAACATGAGGACATTAGAGAGGTAGATTTCATCCAAACAGTTTGTCAAGAACACTTTGAGAGAGTGTGGATCAAGGATCCATTGGAGAGAACTTTAATTCATGATGAAAGATTTTGTTCTTTGGAATGTGTTGATGAGGAAGTAAGAGAACTCGAGACTTATTTAGATCCAATGCCTATTATGTCAATAGGTCAATGGACCCCATCATTTGAGCCTTTGATTTCACCCCAAGTGAAAGTTGAGGAATCTCTTGTCCAGCCTGATAAACTAGAAAGGAAGCCTTTACCGAGTGATCTTAAGTATGCATTTCTAGGGGAAGATGAATCATATCCTATTGTGATCTCATCAAAACTTAGCATAGAGCAAGAACAAAAACTTTTGAGAGTGGTGAGAAAACACAAGAAAGCAATTGGGTGGAAAATTACTGACTTGAAAGGAATTAGCCCTCTTTTATGTACACATAGAATCTATCTTGAAGAAGAGGCTAAATCTGTGAGGCAAATGCAAAGACGATTGAACCCAAACATGAAGGAAGTAGTGAGAGGTGAAGTGCTTAAGCTACTTGATGCAGGTATCATTTACCCTATTGCAAACTCAAAATGGGTTAGTCCAACCCAAGTTGTCCCAAAAAAATCTGGAGTCACGGTAGTGAAGAATGAAAATAATGAGCTGATACCAACTAGAATCCAAACTGGATGGCGTATGTGCATTGATTATCGTAAATTGAACATGGTGACTAGGAAGGACCATTTTCCGCTTCCATTTTTAGACCAAGTGCTTGAAAGAGTAGCTGGAAGAGCTTTCTATTGTTTTCTGGATGGATACTCAGGTTACAACCAAATTGAGATTTCTTTAGAAGACCAAGAAAAAACCACTTTCACTTGTCCTTTTGGTACTTATGCTTATAAAAGAATGCCATTTGGTTTGTGTAATGCACCAGCCACTTTTCAAAGGTGTATGATGAGTATCTTTAGTGACATGGTGGAAAATTTTTTGGAAGTTTTCATGGATGATTTTTCAGTTTATGGGGATTCTTATGAGTTGTGTCTAATGAATCTAGAAAAAGTTCTTGAAAGGTGTGAAGAGAGCAATCTTGTACTCAATTGGGAGAAGTGTCATTTTATGGTGACACATGGCATTGTTTTAGGTCACATTGTCTCTTCAAAAGGGATAGAGGTAGATAAGTCAAAAGTGGAAGTCATTCAAAAATTAACTACCCCTAAGACTGTGAAAGATGTAAGATCCTTTTTAGGACATGCTGGTTTTTATCGAAGATTCATTCATTCTTTTAGTACCATTGCCAAACCATTGTGTAACTTGTTGTCACAAGATGTCCCATTTGATTGGACATCAAAATGTCAAGAAGCTTTTGAAAAGCTTAAAGGGTTGTTGACAACTGCACCAATCATACAAGCTCCTGATTGGTCTTTACCATTTGAACTGATGTGTGATGCTAGTGATTTTGCGGTTGGGGCTGTTTTAGGGCAAAGAAAAGACAAGAAACCTCATGTCATTGCTAGCAAGACTTTGAATGATGCTCAATTGAATTACACTACAACTGAAAAAGAACTCTTAGCTGTGGTCTTTGCATTAGACAAGTTTAGGTCTTATTTGGTTGGATCTCTTGTTATTGTTTTCACTGATCATGCAGCATTGAAATATTTGCTCACAAAACAAGATGCCAAACCACGTTTGATTCGATGGATCCTCCTACTCCAAGAGTTTAACATTGAAATTCGAGATAAAAAGGGAGTAGAGAATGTAGTCGCTGATCATTTGTCTCGTCTTTCAAGCTATAAGACCATAATTGATGAATCTCCAATAAATGAACTCTTTGCTGATGAAAATTTATTTTGTGCAGGTACTGTCTCTTACATTGGTTCTCCATGGTATGCTGACATAGCAAATTACCTAGCCACAAGTCAAATTCCTTCTCATTGGTCTAAACTTGACAAACAAAAATTCTTGCGCAATGTGCGCACCTTTTTTTGGGATGACCCCTACCTATTTAAATATTGTCCTGACCAAATTATTAGGCGGTGCATCCCTGATCATGAAATTCCAAGGGTCATTAATTTTTGTCATGCATTAGCCTGTGGTGGGCATTTCTCTTCCAAGAAAACCATTGCCAAAATCTTGCAGTGTGGTTTTTATTGGCCTACCATGTTTAAAGATGTTCATGCCTTCTGTGTTGCATGTGACCGATGCCAACGACTAGGTAGCCTCACTAGGCGTAACATGATGCCCCTTAACCCCATCCTTGTTTTGGAAATATTTGATTGTTGGGGGATTGATTTCATGGGACCTTTTCCAAGTTCATTTGGTTACCAATTCATCCTTGTTGCTGTTGATTATGTGTCTAAATGGGTGGAGGCCATTGCATCTCGAACCAATGACCATCGAGTTGTGGTCAAATTCTTGAAAGAAAATATTTTCTCTCGTTTTGGCATGCCCCGGGCTATGATTAGTGATGGGGGAAAACATTTTTGTAACAAGCCCGTTGGGATTTTGATGAGAAAATATGGTGTAATTCACAAGGTCAGTACCCCCTATCACCCACAGACTAGTGGCCAAGCTGAGTTGGCAAATAGGGAGATCAAGAATATTTTAGAGAAAACAGTCAATCCAAACCGTAAAGATTGGTCCCTACGACTAGTTGATGCTTTGTGGGCATATCGCACTGCTTATAAGACCTCTTTAGGAATGTCTCCTTATAGGCTAGTTTATGGAAAGCCTTGTCATCTCCCTGTTGAGATTGAGCACCGTGCATATTGGGCTATTCGGCAATTCAATGATAATGAAAACGAGGTTGGCAAAAATAGAAAGCTTCAATTGGATGAATTAGAGGAGCTGAGAAATGATGCATTTGAAAATGCAAAAATTTCAAAACATAAGATGAAAACTTTGCATGATAAACATATTCTTAGAAAATCCTTTCATGTTGGTCAAAAGGTTCTCTTGTATAATTCACGATTACATCTCTTTCCTGGGAAGTTGAGGACCAAATGGACTGGTCCATTTGTGATTCAATCCATCTCTGAGCATGGTGCATTTGAGGTAGAAAATCCTAAGAATGGAAATATTTTCAAAGTAAATGGTCATCGATTGAAACCTTATCTTGAAAATGTTGTGGCTGAAGTTGAGACATTGGATCTTCAAGATCCAATACCATTGTAGTATTAGAAGTAATGAGTTTTTATTTTTATTTTATTTTTATTTTTATTTTTCATTTTTATTATTTTTTCTTCTTTCTTCCATCTCTTATATTTTCGTGTTCATGCATTCGGGACAATGCATTATTTTAAGTTGGGGGGTGTGAGGTTCTTTATTTTCAAAAAAAAAAAAAACATCAATGTTTTCTTTTAGTTGTGATATGCAGGTTAAAAAAAAAAATCAAGCAAGAAGTCAGCTCATGCCCAATTCAATCAGACATTCATCCTTGAAAACAGAAGGGGAGTAACAATTTTCTAATCTTTATACTTTTCTTCTCTTTCTCTTTTACATTGAGGATAATGTAAAACTTAATTTTAGATATTTCATTATGTTGAATGCTTGAGATAACCATGCTTGTTAAAAAAAAAAAAACTTGCATTCATATGTGAATGAGACTTGTTTAGGATCATCATTACATTTTTGGATTCATTATTATGTTGAACATTGCATACTTTAATTTAGGATAGATAATATCTTATAAAGCAAGATATAGCATACTTTTTTTTTAAGATTACTGAAATACATCTTTCCTTGTAAAAGTTGTGTGAGTTGTGTGATTATGCATGAAAGATGAGTATGATGCTTTACTTGTGATTATCCCTTTTGATCCAGTCCTAAACAAGGTTTAAGTAAATAGAGTAATAATTATTACACGAATAAATAAATAAATGTGTACAAAGTTCTATCTACTCCAATGTTTTGAGTTGCTCAGTAACTAGGGGTATTCATCACAAATGTTTATCTTTACGTCAAACGGCAGCTTAAAATATGAGTATGCAAAGCACTTTAAGTTTGTGACTTTGTGAGTAACCGGGTGCATTCATCACAAAAGTTTGTATTCGCGTCAAAAGAGAAGTGACTACTTAAAGACAAAAAATAAATCATATCTTCAAAAAAAAAAAAAACAAAGAAAGAAAAAAGAAAGAAAGAAAATATATAGATATTTCTCTAGTTTGCTACCTTGTTTGTGTTGGTGAGAATGGAAGATTACAAGTTGAGTTTTCGTATGAATCAATTATGTTGGTTGCACGATAAATATGACTGAATTTGGAAATTTTGTATGGATGTTTGATTTAGAGAATGTGAGTATGCTTATTTTTCTTTATTTGCTATTGTGTACACTAAGTTAAAGATACCAATGTTTGCTTGATAGGTCCTTCAAGTGTGATGAATCGAGCCTAATTATGGTTGTTATTATTATTATTTTTATTTTAAAGGTTTTATGTTTTGTTTTGCTTGAGGACTAGCAAAATCTAAGTTGGGGGGTGTGATTGTGCATCAAAAGTGTCATTAAGTCTCTTGTTCTACATATGTATTTATTGTTTTTATTTGGTTGTTTTTATAATAATTGATGTGTTTTTTAGTAATGAAGTTTGTTTTAATGTTTCGATAGGTTTTTGGAGCTTAAATGAATTAATTCAGAAAATTCAACGTTGGAATTCAGAACAAAGAATTGAAGAGACATTTAGTTGAAGATTGAAGCAAATCTTGGTTCAAATAAGTGCTCCAAATTTGTCCCAAAAATCAATTCTATTCCAATTCTAGAAAAGAATATCATATGATTTATTTCAAGCCCAAACTTGCCTTATGTTGTGTGCAAACTTCAACCATTAAACACTCAAGGTTTCAATGTCAATCTTAGCCCAAATAATAAGTACATTTGTATACTTATTTGATGCTCAAATTCAGCCCAAAAATCAGCCCTAAATCAACCCCAAATCAACCTTCAAATCAACCCAAACACAATCCATGATCTTACATGTCCACACAACAAATAACAATTGATTTATTTTGGGTAATCCATTGATCCAAGAAGGCAAGCACATGGATGGAAAGCTGGAGGGGATATTTTAACATTATTTTGGGTCAAAAAGAAGAAGGAGACACCTCATAAATGAGGAAGAAAAACGTGCACCAAAGTAGTTGTAAAGCTGTCTTGATTTGATTTTTCAGAACACCTTTCGGTGTTTTGCCCATAACTTTTGACTCAGGTGTCCAAATGAGCTGTTCTTTAATGATCTGGAAAGGTGACAGAATTGCCTATAAATATGTCTCTAATAGACTTCTCCAAAAAAAGCTTCTAAGAGGGTCGAATTGCTGTCCAAAGTTAGAGTCAGATTTGTGTCCGAATTTTTTCTGAAATTGTATTGTGTTCTTCTTTATAGATTTCGGTTCTTTAGTTTGTAAAACTTATTTTTTCAGTTGGATTCAAGTTCTTTCATGTTTATTGAAGTGTTCTTATATATAATCATGGTTGGCTAAACTCTTTCTTGGATCCAAATCAAGGATAATGGTGATTGAGGTAAGTTCTTTAGGATATGAATGAATCTTAATGTTTATCTTCTTATTTTCTTCATGAATGATTTATTATTGTAAAGAAATTTTAGAAATCATTTAGGTAATGTTATAATCTTGAATTTTTATGCACAAACTTTAGTTTTGGTATAGAGATTGCTTGATTCAATGTCTTACTTAATATGAAAGTACTTATTTATTCTTAAGCAATAATCAATCTTCATCTTTCTAATCTTCATTGTAATATCTTCCGATCTAATATCACCATCGTTGAGATTAGGTTGAGTTATCTTATATATGTTGAAGAAATCACCAATACATCACCATTAAAATTGATTTGGACCAAGACTTACTTTTCTTGTCATTTAAAATCTATTTACACTTTTCTATCTTTGAAAACAAATCCATCAATTATTTTCAACCAAGATATTGTTAATTTAATTTCTCTTGAGTTTTTTTTGTTACCTAGCTTAATTTCCAGATCTAGCTCTCTGTGGATATGACCTCGATCTTACCGAGTTAATTGCTACATCGCACACTCGTGCACTTGCGAGTTAAAACAAACCGATCATAAAAAGCGGTCAAGCACAGGCCTATCACATAAATGAAAAGATTGATTGATGACTTGAAGAACTTAAATTGCAAGGATAAAGAGATGGTCAAACTTAGAGAAGAGATGTCGGTGCAATCCAAACCGGAACACTATTCGGTAATTGGTTCATATCTGGAGCTACAGATCTCAGATTTAGGTCTAATTTATATGGATGGAAAGGTAAGACATAGGCCTACAACATTCATATGGAGCCCAAGATCTAAAAAGGCCATTATCAAGTCCAAATTGTAGCAACAACAAAGAAGCCCGAATCTGTCTTCCAGCCCGAGCATTGTTCGGTATTTTGGCCATATCTGGAGTTCTAGAAGTCCAAATGAGCTGAAAGTTTTACACAAGAAAGCTGAGACAATTGCCTACAACTTTCATGTTACAACTGGCTCCAATTTTGACGTTAGCAATGACGTTTTGGGCAGACAAGAGTAGATAAGGATTGTCACCAAGTTAAAAGTTGGCCACCCACTTATCAATTAGTCATCAAATCAATAGTTCCCAATTTTGGCCTATAAAAGGAGGCATTTGCCATGCATTTAGGCATCTTGGTGTTCAGATCAAGATCATGCTCTTCCTTTCTCTCTTTGTATTTTTTATAATGTTTATGCTTTGCTTTCATTAATACTAAGTTTATGCTTTTCATTTCCTTTCCTTTACTTAGTTAGCTTTTATGTTCTTATTTTGTTTATCTATTTTTCTTTCTTTCATTATGTCTAGCTAAGTTAGTTATGTCAAGGTGAAAAGGTTACACTAATGGTGTGAGAATAAGTATAATGTAAACTTAATATGGACCTTAATGTTTGATACTAACATGTTTTATATTTGTTATCTTGTTCACTCTTTAATACTTTGCTTGTTAAATGACTAATCTTGATTTATGTTGTATAACACTTGGTACAACAAATGCTTGGCACTTTCATAGCCCATAATGTATGGTATAACCGACACCTGAGCTATGAAAGGAACTTGATTTGTTGTTAACATAAGTTATAATCATGAATGCTTGACGAGATTTACAAGTATTAGCATTAATTGAATAAGATGACTAATGTAATCATGTTAACAATATATAATCTGATTGGAACCTCCTTTGTGTGTGGTTTCCAATTCAATAATAAGAGTTTATACTATACTTGTTTGATATACCATTAGTGGAACCTCTAACCTTGACATTTGTTATTATTATTGTTTAATCCTTACATTAATAAGTTCTCATCATCATCATCTTCTTCTTCTTCTCTTTCTTTATTATTATTATTATTATTATTACGACTACTACTACTACTACTACTACTACTACTACTACTAGTATTATTATTATTATTATTATTATTCTTATTGTTATTGTTATTATTATTATTATTGTTATCGTTATTACTATTATTATTATTTATAATTTGTACAATTAACCTCCCTGTGGTTCGACCCCGGTCTTGCTGGGTTATTTATTACTTCGACACTCCTGCACTTTGGAGAAGACATCAACCTTTTAGTCGTGTCAGCTGGTTTTTATAGAAAGTTCATCAAAGATTTTAGTGTTATATCTAAGCTATTGTATAACCTTTTAACAAAGGAAAATGTTTTTGAATGGATTGAACAATGTGAAAAAGCCTTTGTGAAACTTAAAAACTTGCTTACTTCTCCTCTTGTCATTCAACCTCTTGATTGATCATTATCTTTTGAAATAATGTGTGACACTAATAATTATATCGTGTGTGCTGTTTTAGGACAAAGAGAAGATAAGAAACCTTATGTGATTTACTATGCAAGTAAAACTTTAAGTAGTACTCAAATGAATTACACCACCACTGAAAAAGAATTACTTGCAATAGTACTTGCATGTGAAAAATTTAGGTCTTATCTTGTCGGCTCACCTGTTGTTATTTTTAGTGATCATGCAGCTTTGAAATATCTTCTTTCAAAAAAGAATTCTAAGGCTAGTGACACGACGAAAAGATTGATGTCTTCTCCCAAGTGCAGGAGTGTCGAAGTAATAAATAACCCAGCAAGACCGGGGTCGAACCACAGGGAGGTTAATTGTACAAATTATAAATGACAATAGTACAACAACAACAACAACAACAACAACAACAACAACAACAACAATGACAATAATAACAACAATGACAATAACAATAATAACTATAATAATAATAATAATAATAATAATAATAATAATAATAATAATAATACTAGTAGTAGTAGTAGTAGTAGTAGTAGTAATAATAAAGAAAGAGAAGAAGAAGATGATGATGAGAACTTGGAGATGAAATATTAATGTAAAGATTAAACAATAATAATAACAAATGTCAAGGTTAGAGGTTCCACTAATGGTATATCAAACAAGTATAGTATAAACTCTTATTATTGAATTGGAAACCACACACAAAGGAGGTTCCAATCAGATTATATATTGTTAACATGATTATATTAGTCATCTTATTTAATTAATGCTAATACTTGTAAATCTCGTCAAGCATTCATGATTATAACTTATGTTAACAACAAATCAAGTTCCTTTCATAGCTCAGGTGTCGGTTATACCATACATTATGGGCTATGAAAGTGCCAAGCATTTGTTGTACCAAGTGTTATACAACATAAATCAAGATTAGTCATTTAACAAGCAAAGTATTAAAGAGTGAACAAGATAACAAATATAAAACATGTTAGTATCAAACATTAAGGTCCATATTAAGTTTACACTATACTTATTCTTCCACCATTAGTGTAACCTTTTCACCTTGACATAATTAACTTAGCTAGACATAATGAAAGAAAGGAAAACAAATAAACAAAATAAGAACATAAAAGTTAACTAAGTAAAGGAAAGGAAATGAAAGGCATAAACTTGATATTAATGAAAGGAAAGCATAAACATTATAAAAAATACAAAGAGAGAAAGGAAGAGCATGATCTTGATCTGAACACCAAGATGCCTAAATGCATGGCAAATGCCTCCTTTTATAGGCCAAAATTAGGAACTATTGATTTGATGACTAATTGATAAGTGGGTGGCCAACTTTTGACTTGGTGACAATCCTTATCTTCTCTTGTCTGCCCAAAACGTCATTGATAACGTCAAAACTGGAGCCAGTTACATGAAAGTTGTAGGCAATTGTCTCAGCTTTCTTGTGTAAAAACTTCAGCTCATTTGGACTTCTAGAACTCCAGATATGGCCAAAATACCGAACAGTGCTCGGGCTGGAAGACAGATTCGGGCTTCTTTGTTGTTGCTACAATTTGGACTTGATAATGGCCTTTTTAGATCTTGGGCTCCATATGAAAGTTGTAGGCCTATGTCTTACCTTTCCATCCATATAAATTGGACCTAAATCTGAGATCTGTAGCTCCAGATATGACCCAATTACCGAACAGTGTTCCGGTATGGACTGCACCGACATCTCTTTTCTAAGTTTGGCCATCTCTTTGCCTTTGCAATTTAAGTTCTTCAAGTCATCAATCAATCCTTTCATTTATGTGATAGGCCTGCATTAAAAATAGACATTTACCACAAATTATAGGTATCTTATATTATTAGATACATTATTATAAAACATATTTTAGTTAAGGAGTTATTGATACTTCAAGTGCAAAATGATGATATAAAACCATGACAAAAATGCACTTTTAAGTACTAATCACACCCCTCAACCAGCTTATTACTAGTCCCTAGTAATCAAAGCGTTAAAACAATTTGCATATTTCACAAAGCAAGGTATTCATCATTTAACTTCCATTAATCTATCCAGATAAACAAACTCTCATTAAATTTATATATCTGCTCAATACCATTTAACAAGATATTAATAAACCTTTCTTTTGTGCTCAATGTATCAACACATAATTATCTGGCTTTTCTTGGAAGAAAACAAAATTTTTGTTCTAATGTTTAAGGTTAACTTCCTTGGGTTGGGATTACTATTTTTGTCTCTTTTTTTTCGTTTTTTTCTTTTTTTAAAAAAAAAATCTATATACATATAATTTAAAAACATCATGCATCTTTAACCCATGTAACGAGCTTTCAGCTAATGACTCCCAGACCAGTTGGTCTTAGGGCATTAGGTGTTAAGACACCCCTACGAGCTTAGTAACTCGGGTCGCAGATACTGATATGTAGATAGTGCAATGTTTGATTCCCTTAAGCTTTTCTCATCAACCCATGTAACAAGCGTTGGGCCAATAGCTCCCAAGTCAGTTGACTTTAGGGTATTAGGTGTTAAAACACCCCTTCAGGCTTAATTGCTTAGGTTAGGGAGGCTACGAAACCAAACTTATCTACATTTTTATTATCATCATTTTTTTTCTTTTTTTTTCTTTTTTTTTCATGTTTTTTTTTTAATTATATACAATCCCTTTCCCTTAGTTGTTACCTTTAACAAAAGAACATAAATAATGTAATAATCCAATATGCAACCTACAATCATATGTTAAAGTGTGTGTGTGTAAATTAAGGTTTAAGAATACATGTTAAATAAGTATATGAGCAGAATTAAGCGGTAACAATACGAGAGTTTGTAAACCTGAATATTTCAGGAAGTATTATAATAGACCTTGTTAAGAATGGTTACTAAGATGCGTCTCAAGAGTCACTTTAACAAAAGAACTCCTTTACTCTGCCATCCTAGTAACAACAATTATGCACATGCTTTATGAAATGAAAAACAATTTTTTTTTTATCAACTACTACCCTCTCCCCCCAACCAAAACGAGACATTGTCCTCAATGTTCTAAGGTAGAAGGATAGAGTATAGAAGATATCACCTGAAATAACGAACACTGACAAAACCTGAAACACACTAAAACAAAAATAAGAAATAAAAAAAACACAATAATAAAACCAAAAGACACAAAAATTCACAAATGAAGGCTCAAATCCAATCTAAGCTTTTTACGGCTTCCCGTAGATGACCAATTTATGCGACTCATGGAAGGATCAATCACAGGAATGAAAGATTGTAGTTGGTCAATCAATTGTTCAGCAGTAGTAGCAGAGATTATGATTTGTCGTGCAGAAGATGTTAGAAATTCCTGTTCCACAGCATGATCAAGAAAAGACAACAACTTATCATAATAACCATTAACATTTAACAAACCTATGGGTTTATGGTGAATGTGCAATTGAGCCCAAGAGGAAATATGAAAAATCTCTTCCAATGTGCCTAGACCACCTGGTAAAGCAATGAAAGCATCAGCATGGTTAAACATTACATTCATTCGAGCCGACATTGTGGAGACCTGAAGTTCCTCTCCAATTGTTTTTCCAATGATATCCCCTTGTGCCAAAGCTTCAGGGACGACTCCTAAAACTTGACTACCTCCTAAAAATGCAGCTATTGACACACCTCCCATTAACCCAAGACTGCCTCCCCCATACACTAAATGAATCTTTCTCTCAGCTAGCACCTGACCAAGATGATTTGCTGATTCTAAAAACTCCTTTTCTTTCCCAGGACTAGATCCACCGAAAACACAAATATTTCTTATTTGATGACTTGAGGAACTTGCCATTTCTACACACTTCTGTATTTGTTGAATGTATGGGTTGAGTAGAAATGAAAGGAAGGAAAAGAGGGTTTTATAGATGATAAATTAGAAAGGCAATCATAACATCTATATGTAGGCCAGCTAGAGTCTCACACTCTCTCTCTCTCTTTTTATTTATTTATTTATTTACTTTTGAAAAAAAAAGCATGTGTATGTACAGGTAGTTGTGATTGTGGCTCACATCTTCCCTTGGTTTTACGTCCAAGAACGGCTTAAACGCCCTCTATGGGTTGGGGATAGGCTTCCCATCCAGTTTTCTTAAAAACTGGCAAACAGGGTCTTTTTTAGTCAGATTCCCAAGACTAAGGTGATCATGTTCTTTATGAAATAGTGGCCATAAATCATGAATTGCACGATGCACATCTCCACTAGGATGCATCTCAAGAGTCAATAGAAGATTATCTAAAGACTCCTTACTCAGGCCATCCTTAATGAATTGTATTTTATCTTCACGATTTATAGATACCATTCCTAAAGAACGACATTGTGTATTACAAGTCCATCTAGCACATCGATGACAGACATCCAGTCGTTTTGCACGACGCTTCTTTGCAAAAGTGCTTTTACCTGTTCCAGGCATGTGTGAAATGAAGTTAGAGGACTCACCTGATAATCGGACCTTTGCTTCAATCAACCAGCGAATATCTTCAGGAATTCCATGATTCATTAACAATCTCAATCTTGCACATCTAGCATGGTAAATTTTTGTAATCGCATTCTGAGTCAAAGCGGGAAAATACTTTTTCAATGTTTCAAGATTAATGTCCATTTTCAAATGAGAATTGGAAGAGAGATTCAAAGAATTGCATAGATATATACAGAGATATCAGTAATTGTGGGAAACTGAAAGAACCGACTTAAGTCACGGAGTACCGTTATCCGCCATTTGACCGGGGTGAAAGAAACTTGCAAAAATCACTCAAAAAGAAACAAAAATAAAATAAAATAAAATAAAATAAAATCAATCTTTATATAAGAAACAAAAATAAAATAAAATAAAATCAATCTTTATATACAGGATCACCCAATTCAATAGAGTTATGTTCAACTGAAAAATTATCAAAGTAAACTTTCAGATGATGTCCATTTACCTTGAAAACATTGCCATTCTTTGGATTCTCGATGTCATAGGCGCCATATGGATACACATGTTTCACAATAAAAGGACCGCTCCATCTTGATCTTAATTTTCCAGGAAATAAATGCAGTCGAGAATTATAAAGCAAGACTTTTTGACCAACATTGAAGGTTTTTCTCAGTATTTTCTTGTCATGAAACTCTTTAATTCTTGCTTTATGAATTCTTGAATTTTCATATGCATCATTTCTTATTTCCTCAAGCTCATTTATTTGTAATTTTCGCAGTTGACTAGCATCATCCAGATTTGAATTGAAAGCTTTAATAGCCCAATAAGCTTTATGTTCAAGTTCCACAGGCAAGTGACAAGGTTTTCCATAGACTAGTCTATAAGGTGACATACCTAATGATGTTTTATAAGCAGTTCGATAAGCCCAAAGTGCATCATTAAGTCTTAAAGACCAGTCTTTCCTATTAGGGTTCACTGTTTTCTCCAAAATATGTTTGATCTCCCTATTAGCAAGCTCTACTTGTCCACTTGTTTGAGGGTGATAAGGGGTGGCAACTTTGTGTGTGATTCCATATTTCTTCATTAAAGACTCAAATGGCTTGTTGCAGAAATGTGTTCCACCATCACTTATTATGGCTCGAGGGACTCCAAATCGACTCAAAATATTTTCTTTCAAAAACTTTATCACTGTTTTGTGATCATTGTTTCGACTTGGAATTGCTTCTATCCATTTTGAAACATAATCTACTGCGACTAATATGTATAAGAAACCAAATGATGGAGGGAATGGACCCATGAAATCTATACCCCAACAGTCAAAGATCTCAATGACAATAATAGGGTTTAAAGGCATCATGTGACGTTTTGAAATAGATCCCAACTTTTGACAATTTTCACAAGACTTGCAGAATGCATGTGAGTCTTTGAACATGGTGGGCCAGTAAAATCCACTTTGTAAGATTTTTGCAGTTGCCTTTCTTGATGAGAAATGGCCCCCACATGCCTCAGAATGACAAAATTTAATGACACTACTTACCTCATTGTCAGGAATGCATCTTCGAAATATTTGATCAGGACAATATTTGAATAAATAAGGATCATCCCAATAAAAGTTCTTCACTTCGTTCAAAAACTTTCTTTTATCTTAGGTATTCCAATGAGCTGGCAATTGTCCTGAAACAAGAAAATTGACAATATTAGCAAACCAAGGCATTGTAGAGACAGAAAGTAAAGATTCATCAGGAAAGTAGTCATCGATTGGTGTGATGTCAGTTTTCGAATCTGTTGTCAATCTTGACAAGTGATCTGCGACAACATTTTCGCTGCCTTTCTTATCTTTGATTGTGATATCAAATTCTTGAAGTAATAAAATCCACCGCACCAATCTAGCCTTGGAATCTTTCTTAGAAAGAAGATATTTCAATGCTGCATGATCACTAAAAACAACAACAGGTGAGCCAACAAGATAAGATCTGAATTTTTCACATGCAAATACTATTGCAAGTAATTCTTTTTCAGTAGTGGTATAATTCATTTGAGCACTATTTAAAGTTTTACTTGCATAGTAAATTACATAAGGTTTCTTATCTTTTCTTTGTCCCAAAACAGCACCTACGGCATAATCACTAGCATCACATATTATTTCAAAAGGTAATGACCAATCGGGAGGTTGAATGATAGGAGCACAAGTAAGCAAGTTTTTAAGTTTAACAAAGGCTTTTTCACAATGTTCAGTCCATTCAAACATAGTATCCTTTGTTAGAAGGTTACTTAAAGGCTTAGATATTACACTAAAATCTTTGATGAACCTTCTATAAAAACCAGCATGTCCCAAGAATGATCTAACATCTTTAAGAGATTTTGGTGTTGGCAAGTTTGCAATTAACTCGATTTTAGATTTGTCAACCTCAATTCCTTTTGATGAAACAATGTGACCAAGTACAATGCCGTTTGTTACCATAAAATGACATTTTTCCCAATTCAGCACAAGATTCTTCTCTTCACACCTGGTTAAAACCTTTCCTAAATTAGTCAAACAATCATCAAATGAATTGCCAAAAACAGAAAAATCATCCATGAAAATCTCAAGAAAATGTTCAACCATATCGCTAAATATACTAAGCATGCATCTTTGAAATGTGGCTGGTGCATTACATAATCCAAAAGGCATCCTTCGATATGCAAAAGTACCAAATGGACATGTGAAAGTAGTCTTTTCTTGATCTTCCAATGCAATTTCAATTTGGTTGTAACCCGAATAGCCATCTAGGAAACAATAAAATTCATGACCTGCAACTCTTTCTAGGATTTGATCCATGAAGGGTAAAGGAAAATGATCTTTTCTAGTCATTGAATTAAGTTTCCTATAGTCAATGCACATGCGCCAACCAGTAACAGTTCTAGTGGGAATTAACTCATTGTTCTCATTTGTTATCATAGTGACTCCAGACTTCTTAGGTACAACTTGGGTAGGACTTACCCATTTGCTGTCAGAAATAGGATAAATGATTTCATTATCTAGAAGCTTAATGACTTCGTTTTTCACTACTTCTTTCATATTAGGATTTAGCCTTCGTTGCATTTCTCTAGAGGGTTTAGCATTTTCCTCTAAATAAATTCTGTGTGTACAAATCAAAGGACTAATTCCTTTTATATCAGCTATGGTCCATCCTAATGCTTTTTTGTGCATTTTCAGAGTTTGTAATAACTTACCTTCTTGATGTGCATTAAGTTTGGAAGAGATTATTACCGGAAAAGTTTCATTTTCTCCCAAAAATGAGTATTTGAGATTGGATGGCAACGGCTTCAAATCAGGTTTTGGTGGTTGAACACTTGAAGGTATGGACTTAATTGGTCGTGGTGGCAATTCCTCAATTTGTGGCCTCCAATTACTTGTCTTTGATTCTTCCTGAAAATAAATCATTTCCAAATCATCAGATTCATCAATCTCAATTTCATTGGAAGTGGTTGGAAATTGATCATGAATTAATTTTTCAGTAAAGTCCACTTCCTGTAAATCATTATCATCTCTAGGTTGCTTGCAAATGTTGAAAATATTCATCTCCAATGTCATGTTTCCAAATGATAGCTTCATCAGTCCATTCCTACAATTAATCAATGCGTTAGAAGTTGCAAGAAAGGGACGTCCTAAAATAACAGGAAATGAATTACATGCTTCAACAGGTTCTGTGTCCAAGACAATAAAATCCACAGGATAAATGAATTTATCGACTTGTACTAACACATCTTCAATTATTCCTCTAGGCACTTTTACAGATCTATCGGCAAGTAAAAGAGATATAGAAGTTGGTTTTAACTCACCTAGATTGAGACTCTGAAAAACTGAATATGGAAGTAAATTCACACTAGCACCAAGATCAAGTAAGGCTCTTTCAATTTTATGCTCTCCAATGAAGCAAGAAATTGTAGGACAACCAGGGTCTTTATATTTCAAAGCATTATTGTTTTGAAGAATAGCACTTACTTGTTCGGCTAGAAAGGCTTTCTTTTTCACATTCAGTTTCCTCTTCACAGTGCATAGATCTTTCAAAAATTTAGCATAGGAAGGAACCTGTTTAATAGCATCCAACAAAGGTACATTGATCCTTACCTATTTAAAAATTTCAAAAATTTCAGAGTTGTGATTAACTTTCCTTTGTTTGGTCATGGCTTGAGGAAATGGAAGTGCTGGCGGTGAATCAGTCGTTTCTTTGTAATTTTCAGATTCATCCCCTTCCTTACCCTCAGAGATTGACTCATCATCTTTCTCATAAGGTTCAAGAGAGGGTTTTTCAATAACCTTACCACTGCGTAGAGTAGTGACTGATTTGGCTTGATCCATATGTTGTTGGCTTCCGGAACTACTTGCATTTGCATTGTATTGCCCCTTGGGATTTTGTTGCGGTTGAGATGGAAACTTACCTTTCTCTTGGAAACTGAGAGCAGATGTTAATTTAGCAAGAGTTTCTTTAAAATCTGTCATGTTTTGAGCAAGTTGAGTATTGATTGTCTCTTGCTTTTCAATGAATGCATGCAATGTTTCCTCAAGATTTCTTCTAGGCGGTGGAGCATAAGGAGGTGCATATCCATGAGAATTTTGGAAATTGTGGTGTGCTTGAAATGGTGGTTGTGAAGTTTGTGCATTGTTGTTCTCACTCTTCCAACTGAAATTTGGGTGATTTCTCCAACCAGGGTTGTATGTTTGGGAATATGGGTTGTGGTTGGCCCTTTGAAAACTGTTTAAAGCATGAGCTTGTTCATGGAGACATTCTTTAAAAGAAGGCAAGGTTGGACAATTGTTGGTTGAGTGTTCATTTGTTTCACAAATTTGACACACAATGTTTTCAACAGATTTTAATTGACCACTCTTTTTCAATTCTACTGCCTCGACTTTTCTAGCTAAAGATGCAAATTTGGCTTGAAGGTCATGATCTTCCCTAAGGTTGTACATACCTCCACTAGATGTATGAGGTTGAGTTTTACTCGGTGCCTCATATGTACCCGCGGTGTCCCAATTTTGAGCATTTTCAGCTAACAAGTCTAAGTACTCCATTGCTTCATCAGGGTCTTTATCTTCAAAAGTTCCATTGCACATCAATTCAACCATTTGCCTATCTTTAGGTGTTAACCCTTCATAGAAATGTGAAACCAATCTCCATGTTTCAAAACCATGATGAGGGCAAGTACTAAGCAAGTCTCGATACCTATCCCAACATTTGTAAAATGTTTCTCCTGGTTTTTGAGTGAAAGTGGTGATTTGTCTCTTGAAAGAGTTTGTTCTATGAGATGGGAAAAACTTCTTTAAAAACTGTTGTTGCATTTCATCCCAAGCACGAATGGATCCTGGTCTCAAATTTTGTAGCCATGTTTTAGCTTTATCTTTTAATGAAAAAGGAAAAAGCTTTAATCTAATGGTGTTCATGCTACAATTTAAATTATTATATGTGTTGCAGACCTCCTTAAATTCCCTTAAATGCAAGTATGGATTTTCCAATTCTAAACCATGAAAAGAAGGTAAAAGTTGAATAATACCTGGTTTAAAATTAAAATGAGATGCATCGGGAGGAAACACTATGCATGATGGTGCACTTGTTCTTGTGGGATTCATGTGGTCTCTAAGTGTTAGAGCACGGTTATTCTCATTATTTTCATTATGAAGTGATTGATTATCTTCTTCAGCCATATTTTCTGAAAATGATGAGGATATCCTACAAAGTCTACCACTTGATGTACGTGACCACACTCTCATGCACGTGTAGGAATAAAATAAAAAAAAGAAGAAGAAAGCAAAAGAAGGAGGAAGAAAACAAAATAAAAAGAAACAAAGTTATATACAAGAAAAGTGAAAAGAGAAAATAAAATAAATACTATAATTTATACAAGAACTTACCTCCCCGGCAACGGCGCCAAAAACTTGACACGACGAAAAGATTGATGTCTTCTCCCAAGTGCAGGAGTGTCGAAGTAATAAATAACCCGGCAAGACCGGGGTCGAACCACAGGGAGGTTAATTGTACAAATTATAAATGACAATAGTACAACAACAATAACAACAACAACAACAATAACAACAACAACAACAATGACAATAATAACAACAATGACAATAACAATAATAACTATAATAATAATAATAATAATAATAATAATAATAATAATAATACTAGTAGTAGTAGTAGTAATAATAATAATAATAAAGAAAGAGAAGAAGAAGATGATGATGAGAACTTGGAGATGAAATATTAATGTAAAGATTAAACAATAATAATAACAAATGTCAAGGTTAGAGGTTCCACTAATGGTATATTAAACAAGTATAGTATAAACTCTTATTATTGAATTAGAAACCACACACAAAGGAGGTTCCAATCAGATTATATATTGTTAACATGATTATATTAGTCATCTTATTCAATTAATGCTAATACTTGTAAATCTCGTCAAGCATTCATGATTATTGATTAGTACTTAAAAGTGCATTTTTGTCATGGTTTTATATCATCATTTTGCACTTGAAGTATCAATAACTCCTTAACTAAAGCATGTTTTATAATAATATATCTAATAATATAAGATACCTTTAATTTATGGTAAATGTTCATTTTAAATGCAGGCCTATCACATAATTGAAAATATTGATTGATGACTTTAAGAACCTAAATTGCAAAGGCAAAGAGATGGTCAAACTTAGAAAAGAGATGTCGGTGCAATCCAAACCAGAACACTGTTTGGTAATTGGGTCATATCTGGAGCTACAGATCTCAGATTTAGGTCCAATTTATATGGATGGAAAGGTAAGACATAGGCCTACAACTTTCATATGGAGCCCAAGATCTAAAAAGGCCATTATCAAGTCCAAATTGTAGCAACAACAAAGAAGCCTGAATCTGTCTTCTAGCCCGAGCACTGTTCGGTATTTTGGCCATATCTGGAGTTCTAGAAGTCCAAATGAGCTGAAGTTTTTACACAAGAAAGCTGAGACAATTGCCTACAACTTTCATGTTTACAACTGGCTCCAATTTTGACGTTATCAATGACGTTTTGGGTAGACAAGAGAAGATAAGGATTGTCACCAAGTCAAAAGTTGGCCACCCACTTATCAATTAGTCATCAAATCAATAGTTCCCAATTTTGGCCTATAAAAGGAGGCATTTGCCATTCATTTAGGCATCTTGGTTTCCAGATCAAGATCATGCTCTTCCTTTCTCTCTTTGTATTTTTTGTAATGTTTATGCTTTGCTTTTATTAATATTAAGTTTATGCCTTTCATTTCCTTTCTTTTACTTAGTTAACTTTTATGTTCTTATTTTGTTTATCTATTTTGCTTTCTTTCATTATGTCTAGCTAAGTTATTTATGTCAAGGTGAAAAGGTTACACTAATGGTGTGAGAATAAGTATAATGTAAACTTAATATGGACTTGGGAGAAGACATCAACCTTTTAGTCGTGTCAATTATAACTTATGTTAACAACAAATCAAGTTCCTTTCATAGCTCAGGTGTCGGTTATACCATACATTATGGGCTATGAAAGTGCCAAGCATTTGTTGTACCAAGTGTTATACAACATAAATCAAGATTAGTCATTTAACAAGCAAAGTATTAAAGAGTGAACAAGATAACAAATATAAAACATGTTAGTATCAAACATTAAGGTCCATATTAAGTTTACACTATACTTATTCTTCCACCATTAGTGTAACCTTTTCACCTTGACATAATTAACTTAGCTAGACATAATGAAAGAAAGGAAAACAAATAAACAAAATAAGAACATAAAAGTTAACTAAGTAAAGGAAAGGAAATGAAAGGCATAAACTTGATATTAATGAAAGGAAAGCATAAACATTATAAAAAATACAAAGAGAGGAAGGAAGAGCATGATCTTGATCTGAACACCAAGATGCCTAAATGCATGGCAAATGCCTCCTTTTATAGGCCAAAATTGGGAACTATTGATTTGATGACTAATTGATAAGTGGGTGGCCAACTTTTGACTTGGTGACAATCCTTATCTTCTCTTGTCTGCCCAAAACGTCATTGATAACGTCAAAACTGGAGCCAGTTGTAAACATGAAAGTTGTCGGCAATTGTCTCAGCTTTCTTGTGTAAAACTTTCAGCTCATTTGGACTTCTAGAACTCCAGATATGGCCAAAATACCGAACAGTGCTCGGGCTGGAAGACAGATTCGGGTTTCTTTGTTGTTGCTACAATTTGGACTTGATAATGGCCTTTTTAGATCTTGGGATCCATATGAAAGTTGTAGGCCTATGTCTTACCTTTCCATCCATATAAATTGGACCTAAATCTGAGATCTATAGCTCCAGATATGACCTAATTACCGAACAGTGTTCCGGTTTGGAATGCACCGACATCTCTTTTCTAAGTTTGGCCATCTCTTTGCCTTTGCAATTTAAGTTCTTCAAGTCATCAATCAATCCTTTCATTTATGTGATAGGCCTGCATTAAAAATAGAAATTTACCATAAATTATAGGTATCTTATATTATTAGATACATTATTATAAAACATATTTTAGTTAAGGAGTTATTGATACTTCAAGTGCAAAATGATGATATAAAACCATGACAAAAATACACTTTTAAGTACTAATCAGCTAGACTGGTATGATGGATTTTGTTACTTCAAGAATTTGATATCACCATCAACGGTAAGAAAGACACCAAAAATATTGTCGCGGATCATTTGTCAAGATTGACAACAGATTTGAGAACTGACATCACACCAGTCGATGACTACTTTCCAGATGAATCTTTACTTTTTGTCTCTACAATGCCTTGGTTTTTTAATATTGTCAATTTTCTTATTTTAGGATAATTGCCAGCTAATAGGAGTACCAAAAATTAAAGAAAGTTCTTGAACGAGGTGAAGAACTTTTATTGGGATGACCCTTATTTATTCAAATATTGTCCTGATCAAATATTTCAAAGATGTATTCCCGACAATGAGGTAAGTAGTGTCATTAAATTTTGTCATTTTGAGGCATGTGGGGGTCATTTCTCATCAAGAAAGACAACTGCAAAAATCTTACAAAGTGGATTTTACTGGCCCACCATGTTCAAGGACTCACGTATTCTGTAAGACTTGTGAAAATTATCAAAAGTTGGGATCTATTTCAAAATGTTACATCATGCCTTTAAATCCTATTCTTTTCATCGAGATCTTTGATTGTTGGGGTATAGATTTCATGGGTCCATTTCCTCCATCATTTGGTTTCTTGTATATATTAGTCGTAATAGATTATGTTTCAAAATGGATAGAGGCAACTCCAAGGCAAAAAAATGATCACAAAACAGTGATAAAGTTTTTGAAAGAAAATATTTTAAGGCAATTTGGAATCCCTCGAGTCATGATAAGTGATAGTGGAACACATTTCTACAATAAGTCATTTGAGTCATTAATGAAGAAATATGGAATCACACATAAAGTTGCCACCCCTTATCACCCCTAGACAAGTGGACAAGTAGAACTTGCTAATAGGAAGATCAAACAGATCTTGGAGAAAATAGTGAACCCTAATAAGAAAGATTGGTCTTTAAAACTTAATGATACACTTTGGGTAACTCAAACTACTTATTAAACATCATTAGATATGTCACCTTATAGACTAGTCTATGAAAAACCTTGTCACTTGCCTATGAAACTTGAACATAAAGCTTATTGGGCTATTAAAGCTTTTAATTCAAATCTTGATGATGCTAGTCAGCTGTGGAAATTACAAATAAATGAGCTTAAGGAAATAAGAAATGATGCATATGAAAATTCAAGAATTCATAAAGCTAGAATCAAAGAGTTTCATGACAAGAAAATACTGAGAAAAACATTCAATGTTGATCAAAAAATCTTACTTTATAATTCTTGACTCTATTTATTTCTTGAAAAACTAAGATCAAGATGGAGCGGTCCTTTTATTGTGAAATATATGTATCCATATGGGGCCTGTAATATCGAGAATCCAAAGAATGGTAATATTTTCAAGGTAAATGGACATCGTTTGAAAGCTTACTTTGACAATTTTTCAATTGAAAATGACTATTGAATTGGTTGATCCTTTATATAAAGATTGATTTTTTTTTCTCTTACATTGATTTTGTGTTTCCTTTTGGTGTGACCTTTGTTTTGCTACTTTTTTTCCCACCCCAGTCAAATGGTGGATAACGATACTCCATGACTTTAGTCGGTTCTTTCAGTTTCCCATAATAACTGAAATCTGTGTATACATTTGTTCAATTCTTTGCTCTTTTTCCCTTCTTTACTTCTCTTCTTTGAAAATTGACACCACTCTTGAAAAATTGAAAAAGTATTTTCCCGCTCTGCATCAGAATACAATTAAAAAAATTGATCATGGTAGATATGCAAGATTAAGATTATTAATGAACCATGGAATTCCTAAAGATATTCGCTGGCTAACTGAAGCAAAGGTCCAATTATCAGGTGAGTCCTCCAATTCTTTGATTTCATACATAACTAGAACAAGTAAAAGCACTTTTGCAAAAAAATATCATGCAAAACAACTGCAAGTCTATCATAGATGTGCCAAATAGACTTGTAATGCAAAATGTCGTTCTTTAGGAATGGTATCTATAAATCGTGAAGATAAAATACACTTCATTAAAGATGGCCTGAGTAAGGAGTCTTTAGATAATCTTCTATTGACTCTTAAGATGCAGCCTAGTGGAGATGTGCATCATGCAATTGATTTATGACCACAATTCCATAAAGAACATGCTCGACATAGTCTTGGGAATCTGACTAAAAAAGACGTTGTGTGCTAGTTTTTAAGAAAACTGGATGGGAAGCCTATCCCAGAACCATAGAGGGCGTTTAAGTCGTTCTTGAACGTAAAATCAAGGGAAGATGTGAGCCACAATTATAACTACTTGTACATACACATGCTTTTTTAATTAATAATAATAAGAGAGAGAGAGAGAGAGACTCCAACTAGCCTACATATAGGTGGTATGATTACATTTTCACTTTCTCATCTATAAATTCTTCTCTTCCTTCCCTTCATTTCTACTCAACCCATACATTCCATAGATATCAAAGTGTGTAGAAATGGCAAGTTCCTCAAGTCATCAAATATGAAATATTTGTGGTTTTGGTAGATCTAGTCCCAAGAAAGAAAAAGAGTTTTTAGTATCAACAAATCATCTTGGCTAGGTATTAGCTGCAAGAAAGATTCATTTGGTGTATGAAGGAGGCAGTCTTGGGTTAATAAGGGGTGTGTCAATAGTTGTATTTTTAATAGGCAGTCAAGTTTTAGGGGTTGTCCCCAAAGCTTTAGCACAAGGGGACATTATTGGAAACATAATTGGAGAGGAACTACAGGTCTCCACAATGTTTGATCAAATAAATACAATGTTTAAACATGTTGATTCCTTCATTGCCTTACTAGGTGGTCTAAGCACATTGGAAGAGATCTTTCATATTTTCTCTTGGGCCCAACTTCACATTCACCATAAACCCATAGGTTTGTTAAATATTAATGGTTATTATGATGAGTTGTTGTCTTTTCTTGATCATGTTATGGAACAGGAATTTCTAACGTCTTTAGCACGACAAATCATAATCTCTACTGCTACGCTGAACAATTGATTGAGCAACTACAATCTTTCACTCTTATAATTGATCCCTCCGTGAGTTGCATAAATTGGTCAACTAAGGACAAATGTAGAAAGCTTAGATTAGATTTGAGCCTTCGTTTGTGAAACCTTGTGTTTTATTATTTTGTTTTGTTATTTTTTATATTTGTTTAAGTGTGTTTCAAGATTGTCAGTGTTCGTTGTTTCAGGTGATATCTTTTATACTCCATCTTTCTATCTTAGAACATTGAGGACAATGTTTTGTTTTTGTTGGGGGGAAGGGGTAGTAGTTGATACTTATATAAAAAAACAACTTTACTAGTTGTGTTTTACTACTTGGAAAAACTTTATTTATTACTTTAACACTTGGGATAAGATATCAACTCTTTGATCATGTCAGGGTGTGATTAGTACTTAAAAGTGCATTTTTATCAAGGTTTTATATCATCATTTTGCACTTGAAGTATCAATAACTCCTTAACTAAAGCATGTTTTATAATAACATATCTAATAATATAAGATACCTTTAATTTATGGTAAATATTCATTTTAAATGTAGGCCTATCACATAAATGAAAGGATTAATTGATGAGTTTAAGAACTGAAATTGAAAGGAAAAAGAGATGGCCAAACTTAGAAAAGAGATGCTAGTGTAGTCCAAACTGAAATATTGTTTGGTAATTTGGTCATATCTCGAGCTGTAGATCTTAGATTTATATCTATTTTATATGGATGGAAAGGTAAGACATAGGCCTACAACTTTGATGGAGTCTAAGATTTTAAAAGGCCATTTTCAAGTCCAAATGGTAGTTTGTTCTACAACCCGAACATTGTTTAGCCCATATCTGGAGTTCTAATCCAAATTACCTCTATTTTTTTTCTAAAAAGCTGAGATAATTTCCTACAATTTCATGTTTTAAGTTGTTCCAATTCTGATGTTATCAATGATGTTTTGGGCAGACAAGATAAGATAAGGATTATCACCAAGTCAAAAGTTGGCCACCCACTCATCAATTAGTTATCAAAATAATAGTTTTCAATTTTGGCCTATAAAAAGGGGCATTTGCCATGCATTTAGGCATCTTGGTTTCCAGGTCAATATCATGCTCTTATTTTCTCTCTTTGAATTTTTATAATGCTTAATTTTATATTTATTAATATCTTGTTTATGCCTTTTATTTTCTTTCCTTTACTTAGTTAACTTTTATCTTATTTATGTTCTTATCTTGTTTATTTATGTTTCTCTCTCTCATTATGTCTAACTAAGTTTATTATGTCAAGGTGAAAAGATTACACTAATGATGTAAAAATAAGTATAGTGTAAACTTAACATGGACTTTAATGTTTGATACTAACATGTTTTGTATTTGTTAACTTGTTCACTCTTTAATACTTTGCTTGTTAAATGACTAATCTAGAATTATGTTGTATAATAATTGGCACAACAAATAGTTGGCACTTTCATAACCCATACTGTATGGTATAACCGACACCTGAGCTATGAAAAAAACTTGATTTATTGTTAACATAAGTTATAATCATGAATACTTGACAAAATTTATAAGTATTAGCATTAATCGAATAAGATAACTAATATAATCATGTTAACAATTTATAATATGATTGAAACCTCCTTTATGCGTGGTTTTCAATTAAATAATAAGAGTTTATACTATACTTGTTTCACATACCATTAGTGGATCCTCTAACCTTGACATTTGTTGTTATCATTGTTTAAATCCTTACGTTAATCTTTCATTTCAAAGTTCTCATTAACTTCTTCTTCTTCTTCTTTATTATTATTATTATTATTATTATTATTATTATTATTATTACTGCTGCTGCTGCTGCTATTATTATTGTTATTGTTATTGTTACTGTTGCTATTGTTGTTGTTGTTATTGTTGTATTATTGTTATCTATAATTTATACAATTAACCTCCCTATGGTTTGACGGCGGTCTTGCCAGGATATTTATTACATTGGTACTTTTGTACTTAGGAGAAGACATCAATCTTTTGATCGTGTCACCCGATTTCAAATTGAAAGCTTGTTGGTTAAGAGGCAAGATAATACACGAAGGTGTAGCTGGGTGAAGATACTCTCTAATAGTTCAAAAATTAGGTTAATCATTGAATTATGGAGGTCCATTACCTTGAATACTCCCTTCACTCTCTACATCTTCAACATTAGCCATAATAAAAAAAAAATAATATAACAATTATATAAATATTAAAAGAAAGGAAAAAGAAAAAGAAGATTGCAAATAAAAGTAAGTGAAATGTAAAAGATAAAGTAATAGCTCAAAAATAAAATACAACAAAATTAGAAAATTCACACTCCAACTAATAAGCAATATTAATAAAAATAAACATTAAAAGATAATTCTATTAAGCATGAATAAAAAGATGGTAATACTAACAAAGCACTTTAAACAATAAATATTAAAAAAAAATCATAACAAAACAACAAGATAAAATAAAATAAACAAAAGGCGGTAATACCAGGCAAGTAGTTTAAACAATAAATATTATAAATTGATTAGAATAGACATCAAAAGGAAGGTGGTTTAATGAACCAAAATCCAATAATTAGTAGTCTAGTCCACAGTCCAATATCCAAAACGTTAAGGTCAATTTTTTTAGGTAGTAAAACTAGCCATTTGATTTATTAGTTTTATTTTTGTTAGGTGATAAAACCAACCAATTGATTTTTTTATATGATTTTTTTTGTTTTCCAATAATAAAATCTAAATTTGTTACCTTTACTTGCTAGCTTCCTAGCAAAGACGCCAAAATTGCTTGATCGCTTTTTATGACCGGCTTGTTTTAACTCGCAAGTGCATGAGTGTGTGATGTAGCAATTAACTCGGTAAGATCAAGGTTGATTGTCCATCAAAAGTGTCATTAAGTCTCTTATTTTACATATATTTTTTTTTATTTGGTTGTTTTTATAATAATTGATGTGTTTTTTAGTAGTGAAGTTTGTTTTAATGTTTCGATAGGTTTTTGGAGCTTAAATGAATTAATTCAAAAAATTCAATGTTAGAATTCAGAACAAAGAATTGAAGAGACATTTAGTTGAAGATTGAAGCAAATCTTGGTTCATATAAGTGCTCCAAATTTGTCCTAAAAATCAATTCTATTCCAATTCTAGAAAAGAACATCATATGATCTATTTCAAGCCTAAACTTGCCTTATGTTGTGTGCAAAATTCAACTATTAAGCACTCAAGGTTTCAATGTCAATCTTATCCCAAATAATAAGTACATTTGTATATTTATTTGATGCTCAAATTCAGCCCAAAATCAACCCCAAATCAACCCCAAATCAACCTTCAAATCAGCCCAAACACAATCTATGATCTTACATGTCCACACAACAAATAACAATTGATTTATTTTGGGTAATCCATTGATCCAAGAAGGCAAGCACATGGATGGAAAGCTGGAGGGGATATTTTTACATTATTTTGGGTCAAAAAGAAGAAGGAGACAACTCATAAATGAGGAAGAAAAACGTGCACCAAAGTGGTTGCAAAGCTGTCCTCATTTGATTTTTCAGAACACCTTTTGGTATTTTGCCCATAACTTTTGACTCAGGTGTCTAAATGAGCTGCTATTTAATGATCTGGAAAGGTAACAGAATTTCCTACAAATATGTCTCTAATAGACATCTCAAAAACAAGCTTTTAAGAGGGTCAAATGGCTGTCCAAAGTTAGAGTCAGATTTGTGTCCCAATTTTTTCTGAAATTGTATTGTGTTCTTCTTTATAGATTTCAGTTCTTTAGTTTGTAAAACTTATTATTTCTGTTTGATTCAACTTATTTCATGTTTATTGAAGTGTTCTTATATATAATCATGGTTGGCTAAACTCTTTCTTGGATTCAAATCAAGGATAATGGTGATTGAGGTGAGTTCTTTAGGATATGAATGAATCTTAATGTTTATCTTCTCATTTTCATCATGAATGATTTATTATTGCAAAGAAATTTTAGAAATCATTTAGGTAATGTTATAATCTTGAATTTTTATGCACAAACTTTAGTTTTGGTATAGAGATTACTTGATTCAATGTCTTACTTAATATGAAAGTACTTGTTCATTCTTAAGTAATAATCAATCTTCATCTTTCTAAACTTCATTGTAATATCTTCCGATCTAATATCATCATCGTTGATATTAGGTTGAGTTATCTTATATATGTTGAAGAAATCACCAATACATCACCATTAAAATTGATTTGGACCAAGACTTACTTTTTCTTGTCATTTAAAATCTATTTACATTTTTTTTTCTTTGTAAACAAAGCCATTAATTATTTTCAACCAAGTTATTGTTAATTTAATTTCTCTTGAGTTTTTTTTTGTTACCTAGCTTAATTTCCTGATCTAGCTCTCTATGGATATGACCTCGATCTTACCGAGTTAATTGCTACATCGCACACTCTTGCATTTGCAAGTTAAAACAAGTCGATCATAAAAAGCGGTCAAGCAATTTTGGTGCCGTTGCTGGGGAGCTAGCAAGCAAAGGTAACATATTTAGATTTGATTATTGGAAAACTAAAAAAAATCATATAAAAAAAATCAATTGGTTGGTTTTACTGTAAAAAAAATGAAAAAAAAATCAAGTGGCTGGTTTTACTGCTTAAAAAAAAAATTTGACCTTAACATTTCGGATATTGGACTGTGGACTGGACTATTAATTGTTGGATTTTGGTTGGTTCAACCATTTTTCTTTTATTGTCTATTCTTATTAGTTTCTAATATTTTTCTTGTTTATTTCATTTTATTTTTTTGATATTGTTTTTATTTATTGTCTAAAATGCTTGGCTGGTATTACCGCCTCTTGTTTATTTTAGTTTATTTTGTTGTTTTGTTATGATTATTTTTCTTGTAGTTATTGTTTGTAGTGCTTGGTTGGTATTACCGCTCCTTGTTTATTTTATTTTATTTTGTTGTTTTGTTATGATTATTTTGCTTATATTTATTGTTTGAAGTGCTTGGCCGGTATTACCGCCTTTTTATTCAACCTTGTTATAATTATCTTTTAATATTTATTGTTGTTAATAGTGCTTATTAGTTGGAGAGTGAATTTCTTAATTTGTTGTATTTTTATTTTTGAGCTATTACTTTTCTTTGCAATTTTTTTTCTTTCCTTTCCTTTCATATTTATATAATTGTTATATTATTATTCTTATTATTATTATTTTATCATGGCTAATGTTGAAGATGTAGAGGGTGAAGGGAGTGTTCAAGGTAATGGACCTCCACAATTCAATGATCAACCTAATTTTTGAACTCTTAGAGAGTATCTTCACCCGACTAGATAAAGTACATCGTGTATTATCTTACCTCTTAACCAACAAGCTTTCAATTTGAAACCGGGCATGATTCAACTTCTTCCCACATTTCATGGTATGGATTCTAAAAATCCATACATACACATTAAAGACTTTGAAGAGGTATGTAATACTTTTATTGATAGAACATGCACCGAGGAAACCATTCAGCTTAAATTGTTCCCATTCTCTCTAAAGGATAAAGCCAAGCTTTGGCTAAACTCCTTGCATCCTACGTCTATAGGTACATGGAGAGAAATGCAAGTTAAAGTTTTGAAAAAAATACTTCCCCACTCATAGGACACCAACCTTACAACGTCAAATGATGAATTTTTCTTGAAGTCCAAATGAGTCATTTCACCAAGCTTGGGAAAGGTTTAAAGACTTGTCAAATGCATACCCTCACCATGGTTTTGAGATGTGGAGGTTAGTGAGCTTCTTCTATGACTCTCTTACCGCAAATTTTAAAAAGCTAGTGTCAACCATGTGTAATGGTGAGTTTTATTACAAAGAACCAAGTGAGGCCTTTGATTTTTTTGATCAATTGGCTGAAAACACAAAGCAATGGGAGACTTCTCTCCCAATTCATATTGAGTCTAGAAACACCATTTCTCATTCAAGTGGGAAGTTTCAATTGAAAGAGACTAATGACCTCAATGCTAGATTAGCCTTATTGGCTAGGAAAGTAGAGTCTCTTGAAATTAAAAAAGTGCATGTCATGAGTGAACAATAAGAGGAAAGTTGTGTTGTTTGTGAGAGCAAAGGGCATAGGACAACTGTGTCCTACCATTCCAGCCTTCAAGGAAGTGCTATATGGCCAAACTTCTGTTTCAAGTAATGTTAGAAAGCCATTTCCAAACCAAGTAGGCAATCCCTACTCTAAGACCTATAATCCTGGATGGAGGAACCACATAAATTTTGGATGGAGAAATAAGGGCTCTTCAATACCTCAAACATTACAACCTCCACCCCAACCATTTCATGCTCCCACACATAACACATACCAACAACCTCATAAGAGATCCTTAGAGGATACTCTTCAACAATTCATGCAAACGCAAGGAGGAATCAACAACCAAGCTTACAAATTCCAAGACCAGACCAATAGGACCTTAGATGACATTCGAAGTCAACTAACTAAGTTGACTCAATCACTAAGCATTCAAGAGAAGGGAAAAATCCCAGCTCAACCAATGCCCAATCCTAGAGGTCAGGTACACATGAGTGAATCCTCACCTAGTGAACCTTCAAATCATGAACAAGTCCAAGCCATCACTACCCTTAGAAGTGGAAAGATTGTTGACAAAGGTATAGGTTTTAGGATTCCTAAAGGTATTATGGAGGAGAAATCTAGGGAAAGTGAAGAGGGAATCAAAACACAAGTGACAAATGAGAGTTTGAGTGACAAAGAAGGTGAGCTAAATGAGAAAGAGATGAGTGAGAAAGGAGATGATTTAAGAAAAATTAAAGTCAAAGTGAGTGATTTAGAATTTGTTCCTAGAGCACCATTTCCACAAAGGTTAAGGAAACCTAAACAAGATCTTATGAACTCAGAAATCTATGAATTGTTCAAACAAGTGAAAGTCAATATTCCACTCCTTGATGCAATTAAACAAGTTCCATCTTATGTAAAGTTTCTTAAGGATTTATGCACAGTGAAAAGGAGATTGAATGTGAAAGAAAGAGCCTTTCTGACTGAACATGCTAGTGCCATCATCTAGTTTAAGACCCCTTCCAAATACAAAGATCCTGGTTGTCCTACCATTTCATGCATTATTAGAAGTCATAAGATAGATCAAACTTTGTTCGATTTAGGAGCAAGTGTGAATTTAATACCCTACACGTTTACAAACAATTAGGTTTAGGAGAAATCAAGCCCACTCAAATCACCCTTCAATTAGCTGATAGGTCAATCAAGATTCCTAGGGGTATCGTTGAGGATGTGTTGGTCCAAGTAGATAAATTCTACTTTCCTGTTGATTTTGTAGTGTTAGACAACGCACCAATTCAAGGTTCTAATGCTCCCATCCTAGTCATCTTAGGAAGACCTGTCCTAGCTACATCCAATGCCTTAATTAACTGTAAGAATTGGGTGATGAAATTATCTTTTGGGAATATGACTGTGGAGATGAACATATTCAATGTCTCCAAACAAATTGGGGAATATAAGGACATTAGAGAGGTAGATTTGATCCAAACAGTTTGTCAAGAACACTTTGAGAGAGTGTGGATCAAGGATCCATTGGAGAGAACTTTAATTCATGATGAAAGAATTTGTTCTTTGGAATGTGTTGATGAAGAAGTAAGAGAACTCAAGACTTATCTAGATCCAATGCCTATTATGTCAATAGGTCAATGGACCCCATTGTTTGAGGCTTTGATTTCACCCCAAGTGAAAGTTGAGGCATCTCTTGTCCAACCTTATAAACTAGAAAGGAAGCCTTTACCGAGTGATCTTAAGTATGCATTTCTTCCCATGAATCATATACTATTATGATCTCATCAAAACTTAGCATAGAGCAAGAACAAAAACTTTTGAGAGTGGTGAGAAAAAACAAGAAAGCAATTGGGTGGAAAATTACTGACTTGAAAGGAATTAGCCTCTTTTATGTACACATAGAATCTATCTTGAAGAAGAGGCTAAATCTGTGAGGCAAATGCAAAGACGATTGAACCCAAACATGAAGGAAGTAGTGAGAGGTGAAGTGCTTAAGCTACTTGATGCAGGTATCATTTACCCTATTGCAAACTCAAAATGGGTTAGTCCAACCCAAGTTGTCCCAAAAAAATCTGGAGTCACGATAGTGAAGAATGAAAATAATGAGCTGGTACCAACTAGAATCCAAACTGGTACCTATGCTTATAGAAGAATGCCTTTTGGTTTGTGTAATGCACCAACCACTTTTCAAAGGTGTATGATGAGTATCTTTAGTGACATGGTGGAAATTTTTTTGGAAGTTTTCATGGATGATTTTTCAGTTTATGGGGATCCTTATGAGTTGTGTTTATTGCATTTAGAAAAAGTCCTTGAAAGATGTGAAGAGAGCAATCTTGTACTCAATTGGGAGAAGTGTCATTTTATAGTGACACATGGCATTGCCTTAGGTCACATTGTCTCTTCAAAAGGAATAAAGGTAGATAAGTCAAAAGTAGAAATCATTCAAAAATTACCTACCCCTAGAACTGTGAAAGATGTGAGATCCTTTTTAGGACATGCTAGTTTTTATTGAAGATTCATTCATTCTTTTAGTACCATTGCCAAACCATTGTGTAACTTGTTGTCATAAGATGTCCAATTTGATTGGACATCAAAATGTCAAGAAGCTTTTGAAAAGCTTAAAGGGTTGTTGACAACTACACCAATCATGCAATCTCCTAATTGGTCTTTACCATTTGAACTGGTGTGTGATGCTAGTGATTTTGCGGTTGGGGCTGTTTTAGGGCAAAGAAAAGACAAGAAACCTCATGTCATATATTATGCTAGCAAGACTTTGAATGATGCTCAATTGAATTACACTACAACTGAAAAAGAACTCTTAGCTATGGTCTTTGCATTTGACAAGTTTAGGTCTTATTTGGTTGGATCTCTTGTTATTGTTTTCATTGATCATGCAACATTGAAATATTTGCTCACAAAACAAGATGCCAAACCATGTTTGATTCGATGGATCCTCCTACTCTAAGAGTTTAACCTTGAAATTCGAGATAAAAAGAGAGTAGAGAATGTAGTGGCTGATCATTTGTCTCGTCTTTCAAGCTATGAGACCATAATTGATGAATCTCCAATAAATGAACTCTTTGCTGATGAAAATTTATTTTGTGCAGGTATTGTCTCTTACATTGGTTCTCCATGGTATGCTGACATAGCAAATTACCTAGCCACAAGTCAAATTCCTTCTCATTGGTCTAAACTTGACAACAAAAATTCTTGCGCAATATGCGCACCTTTTTTTGGGATGACCCCTACCTATTTAAATATTGTCCTGACCAAATTATTAGGCGGTGCATCCCTGATCATGAAATTCCAAGGGTCATTAATTTTTGTCATGCATTAGCCTGTGGTGGGCATTTCTCTTCGAAGAAAACCATTGCCAAAATCTTGTAGTGTGGTTTTTATTGGCCTACCATGTTTAAAGATGTTCATGCCTTTTGTGTTGCATATGACCGATGCCAACGACTAGGTAGCCTCACTAGGCGTAACATGATGCCACTTAACCCCATCCTTGTTTTGGAAATATTTGATTGTTGGGGGATTGATTTCATGGGACCTTTTCCAATTTCATTTGGTTACCAATTCATCCTTGTAGTTGTTGATTATGTATCTAAATGGGTGGAGGCCATTGCATCTCGAACCAATGACCATCAAGTTGTGGTCAAATTCTTGAAAGAAAATATTTTTTGTTTTGGCATGCCCCGGGCTATGATTAGTGATGGGGGAAAACATTTTTGTAACAAGCCTGTTGGGATTTTGATGAGAAAATATGGTGTAATTTACAAGGTCAATACCTCCTATCACCCACAAACTTGTAGCCAAGCTGAGTTAGCAAATAGGGAGATCAAGAACATTTTAGAGAAAAAAATCAATCCAAACTGTAAAGATTGGTCCCTACGATTGAGCACCATGCATATTGAGTCATTCGGCAATTCAATGACAATGAAAACGAGGTTGACAAAAATAAAAAGCTTCAATTGGATGAATTAGAGGAGCTGAGAAATGATGCATTTGAAAATGCAAAAATTTCAAAACATAAGATGAAAACTTTGCATGATAAACATATTCTTAGAAAATCCTTTCATCTTGGTCAAAAGGTTCTCTTGTATAATTCATGATTACATCTCTTTCCTGGGAAGTTGAGGACAAAATGGATTGGTCCATTTGTGATTAAATCCATCTCTGAGCATGGTGCATTTAAGGTAGAAAATACCAAGAATGGAAATATTTTCAAAGTAAATGGTCATCGATTGAAACCTTATCCTGAAAACGTTGTGGCTGAAGTTGAGACATTGGATCTTGAAGATCCAATACCATTGTAGTATCAGAAGTAATGAGTTTTTTTCTTATTTATTTCTTCTCATTTTTATTTTTTTTCTTCTTCCATCTTTTATATTTTCTTGTTCATGCATTAGGGACAATGCATTATTTTAAGTTGGGGGTGTTAGGTTCTTTATGTTAAAAAAAAAACAAAATCAATGTTTTCTTTTAGTTGTGATATGCAGGTTAAAAAAAAATTAATCAAGCAAGAAGTCAGCTTATGCCCAATTCAATCAGACATTCATCGTTGAAAACAGAAGGGGAGTAATAATTTTCTAATCTTTATACTTTTCTTCTCTTTCTCTTTTACAGTGAGGATAATATAAAACTTAATTTTAGATATTTCATTATGTTGAATGCTTGAGATAACCATGCTTGTTGAAAAAAAAAAAACTTGCATTCGTATGTGAATGAGACTTGTTTAAGATCATCATTACATTTTTGGGTTCATTATTGTGTTGAACATTGCATGCTTTAATTTGGGATAGATAATATCTTATAAAGCAAGATATAGCATTTTTTTTTAAGATTACTGAAGTACATCTTTCCTTGTAAAAGTTGTGTGAGTTGTGTGAATATGCATGAAAGATGAGTATGATGCTTTACTTGTGATTATCCCTTTTGATCTAGTCCTAAATAAGGTTTAAGTAAATAGAGTAATAATTATTACATAAATAAATAAATAAATGTGTACAAAGTTCTATCTACTCCAATGTTTTGAGTTGCTTAGTAACTAGGAGTATTCATCACAAATGTTTATCTTTACGTCAAACGACAGCTTGAAATATGAGTATGCAAAGCACTTTAAGTTTGTGACTTTGTGAGTAACCGGGTGCATTCATCACAAATATTTGTATTCGCGTCAAAAGGCAAGTAACTACTTAAAGACAAAGAATATATCATATCTTCAAAAAAAAAAGAAAAAAAAAAGAAAAAAATAGATATTTCTCTAGTTTGCTACCTTGTTTGTGTTGGTGAGAAGGGAAGATTACAAGTTGAGTTTTTGTATGAATCAATTATGTTGGTTACATGATAAATATGACTGAATTTGGAAATTTTGTACGGATGTTTGATTTAGAGAATGTGAGTATGCTTATTTTTCTTTATTTGCTATTGTGTACACTAAGTTAAAGATACCAATGTTTGCATGATAGGTCCTTCAAGTGTGATGAATAGAGCCTGATTATGGTTGTTATTATTATTATTTTTTATTTCAAAGGTTTTATGTTTTGTTTTGCTTGAGGACTAGCAAAATCTAAGTTGGGGGGGTGTGATTGTGCATCAAAAGTGTCATTAAGTCTCTTATTTTACATATGTATTTATTGTTTTTATTTGGTTGTTTCTATAATAATTGATGTGTTTTTTAGTAATGAAGTTTGTTTTAATGATTTGATAGGTTTTTGGAGCTTAAATGAATTAATTCAGAAAATTCAACGTCGGAATTCAAAACAAAGAATTGAAGAGACATTTAGTTGAAGATTGAAGCAAATCTTGGTTCAAATAAGTGCTCCAAATTTGTCCCAAAAATCAATTCTATTCCAATTCTAGAAAAGAATATCATATGATCTATTTCAAGCCCAAACTTGCCTTATGTTGTGTGCAAACTTCAACCATTAAACACTCAAGGTTTCAATGTCAATCTTAGCCCAAATAATAAGTACATTTGTATACTTGTTTGATGCTGAAATTCAGCCCAAAATCAGCCCCAAATCAACCCCAAATCAACCTTCAAATCAACCCAAACATAATTCATAATCTTACATGTCCACACAACAAATAACAATTGATTTATTTTGGGTAATCCATTGATCCAAGAAGGCAAGCACATGGATGGAAAGCTGGAGGGGATATTTTTACATTATTTTGGGTCAAAAAGAAGAAGGAGACAACTCAGAAATGAGGAAGAAAAATGTGCACCAATGTGGTTGCAAAGCTGTCCTGATTTGATTTTTTAGAACACCTTTCAGTGTTTTACCCATAACTTTTGACTCAAGTGTCCAAATGAGCTGTTCTTTAATGAACTGGAAAGGTGACAGAATTTCCTATAAATATAGGTAAATTGATTCTTACCTGTTTGAAAATTTCAAAAATTTCAGAGTTGTGATTGACTTTCCTTTGTTTAGTCATGGCTTGAGGAAATGGAAGTGCTGGCGGTGAATCAGTCGTTTCTTTGTAATTTTCAGATTCATCCCCTTCCATACCTTTAGAGATTGACTCATCATCTTTCTCATAAGGTTTAAGAGAGGGTTTTTCAATAACCTTACCACTGCGCAGAGTAGTGACTGATTTGACTTGATCCATATGTTGGCTTCCGGAACTACTTGCATTTGCATTGTATTGCCCCTTGGGATTTTGTTGTGGTTGAGATGGAAACATACCTTTCTCTTGGAAACTAAGAGCAGATGTTAATTTTGCAAGAGTATCTTTAAAATCTATCATGTTTTGAGCAAGTTGAGTATTGATTGTCTCTTGCTTTTCAATGAATACATGCAATGTTTCCTCAAGATTTCTTCTAAGAGGTGGAGCATAAGAAGGTGCATATCCATGAGAATTTTGAAAATTGTGTTGTGCTTGAAATGGTGGTTATGAAGTTTGTGCATTGTTGTTCTCACTCTTCCAACTGAAATTTGGGTGATTTCTCCAACCAGGGGTGTATGTTTGGGAGTATGGGTTGTGGTTGGCCCTTTGGAAACTGTTTAAAGCATGAGCTTGTTTATGGAGACATTCCTTAAAAGAAGGCAAGGTTAGACAATCGTTGGTTGAGTGTTCATTTGTTTCACAGATTTGACATACAATGTTTTCAACAGATTTTACTTGACCACTCTTTTTCAATTCTAGTGTCTTGACTTTTCTAGCTAAAGATGCAAATTTGGCTTGAAGGTCATAATCTTCTTTAAGGTTGTACATACCTCCACTAGATATATGAGGTTGAGTTTTACTCGGTGCCTCATAAGTACCCACGGTGTCCCAATTTTGAGCATTTTCAGCTAACAAGTCTAAGTACTCCATTGCTTTATCAGGGTCTTTATCTTCAAAAGTTCCATTGCACATCAATTCAACCATTTGCCTATCTTTAGGTGTTAACCCTTCATAGAAATGTGAAACCAATCTCCATGTTTTAAAACCATGATGAGGGCAAGTACTAAGCAAGTCTCGATACCTATCCCAACATTGGTAAAATGTTTCTCTAGGTTTTTGAGTGAAAGTGGTGATTTGTCTTTTGGAAGAGTTTGTTGTATGAGATGGGAAAAACTTCTTTAAAAATTATTGTTATATTTCATCCCAAGCATGAATGGATCCTGGTCTTAAATTTTATAGCCATGTTTTAGCTTTATCTTTTAATGAAAAAGGAAAAAGCTTTAATTTGATGGTGTTCATGCTACAATTTAAGTTATTATATGTGTTGCAGACCTCCTCAAATTTCCTTAAATGCAAGTATGGATTTTCCAATTCCAAGCCATGAAACGATGGCAAAAGTTGAATAATGTCAGGCTTAAAATTAAAATGAGATGCATCGGGAGGAAAAACTATGCATGATGGTGCACTTGTTCTTGTGGGATTCATGTGGTCTCTAAATGTTTTAGCATGGTAATTCTCATTATGAAGTGATTGATTATCTCCCTCAACCATATTTTCTGAAAATGATGAGGATATCCTACAAAGTCTACCACTTGATGTACGTGACCACACTCTCATGCACGTGTAGGAATAAAATAAAAAAGAAGAGAGCAAAAGAAGGAGCAAGAAAACAAAATAAAAAGAAACAAAAGAAAAGAAACAAAGTTATATACAAGAAAAGTAAAAAGAGAAAATAAAATAACTACTATAATTTATACAAGAACTTACCTCCCCAGCAACGGCGCCAAAAACTTGACATGACAAAAAAATTGTTGTCTTCTCCCAAGTGCAAGAATGTCGAAGTAATAAATAACCCGGTAAGACCGGGGTTGAACCATAGGGAGGTTAATTGTACAAATTATAAACAATAATTATAAATAACAATAATAGTAATAACAACAATAACAATAATAATAGCAACAACAACAAGAATAATAGTTATAACAATAACAATAACAATAATAATAATAATAATAATAATAATAATAATAATAAAGAAAAAGGAGGAGAAGAAGAAGATGAGAACTTTGAGATGGAATATTAATGTAACGATTAAACAATGATAATAACAAATGTCAAGGTTAGACATTCCACTAATGGCATGTCAAACAAGTATAATATAAACTCTTATTATTCAATTGGAAACCACACATAAAGGAGGTTCCAATCAAATTATAGATTGTTAACATGATTACATTAGTCATCTTATTTGATTAATGCTAATACTTGTAAATCTTGTCAAGCATTCATGATTATAACTTATGTTAACAACAAATCAAGTTCCTTTTATAGCTCAAGTGTCGGTTATACCATACAATATGAACTATGAAAGTGCCAAGCATTTGTTGTACCAAGTGTTATATACAACATAAATCAAGATTAGTGAATTAACAAGCAAAGTATTAAAGAGTGAACAAGATAACAAATATAAAACATGTTAGTATCAAACATTAAAGTCCATATTAAGTTTACATTATACTTATTCTTACACCATTAGTGTAACCTTTTCACCTTGACATAATTAACTTAGCTAGACATAATGAAAGAAAGAAAAATAAATAAACAAAATAAGAAAATGAATAAGATTAAAGTTAATTAAGTAAGTGAAAGGAAATGAAAGGCATAAACTTGATATTAATGAAAGTAAAGCATAAACATTACAAAAAATACAAAGAGAGAAAGGAAGAGCATGATCTTGATCTGGACACCAAGATGCCTAAATGCATGGCAAATGCCTCCTTTTATAGGCGAAAATTGGGAACTATTGATTTGATGACTAATTGATAAGTTGGTGGCTAACTCTTGACTTGGTGACAATCCTTATCTTCTCTTATCTGCCCAAAACATCATTGATAACGTCACAATTGGAGCCAGTAGAAAACATGAAAGTTGTAGGCAATTGTTTTAGCTTTCTTGTGTAAAAACTTAAGCTCATTTAGACTTCTAGAACTCCAGATATGGTCAAAATACCGAACAGTGCTCGTGCTGAAAGATAAATTCGGGCTTCTTTATTGTTGCTACAATTTGGACTTGAAAATGACCTTTTTAGATCTTGGGCTCTATATGAAAGTTGTAGGCATATGTCTTACGTTTCCATCCATATAAAGTAGGACTAAATATGAGATTTATAGCTCCAAATATGACCCAATTACCGAACAGTGTTTCAGTTTGGATTGCACCGACATCTCTTTTCTAAGTTTGGCCATCTCTTTATCCTTGCAATTTAAGTTCTTAAAGTCATTAATCAATCCTTTCATTTATGTGATAGGCCATCATTTAAAATGAATATTTACCACAAATTAAAGGTATCTTATATTATTAGATATATTATTATAAAACATGTTTTAGTTGAGGAGTTATTGATACTTCAAGTGCAAAATGATGATATGAAACCATGCTAAAAATGCACTTTTAAGTACTAATCAGGCGCCGAAAATGTTGTCGCCGATCATTTGTCAAGATTGACAATAAATTTGAAAACTGACATCACACCAATCGATGACTACTTTCCTGATGAATCTTTACTTTTTGTCTCTATAATGCCTTGGTTTGCTAATATTGTCAATTTTCGTATTTCAGGACAATTGCCAACTCATTAGAGTACCAAAGATAAAAGAAAGTTCTTGAACAAAGTGAAGAACTTTTATTGGGATGACTCTTATTTGTTCAAATATTATCCTGATCAAATATTTTGAAGATGCATTCCCGACAATGAGGTAAGTAGTGTCATTAAATTTTGTCATTCTAAGACATGTGGGGGCCATTTCTCATAAAAAAACAACTTCAAAAATCTTACAAAGTAGATTTTACTAGCCCATCATGTTCAAGGACTCCCATACATTCTGCAAGACTTGTGAAAATTGTCAAAAGTTGGGATATATTTCAAAACATCACATGAAGCCTTTAAATCCTATTCTTGTCATTAAAATCTTTGACTGTTGGGGTGTAGATTTCATGAGTCCATTTTCTCCATCATTTGATTTCTTGTACATATTAGTCATATTAGATTATGTTTCAAAATGGATAGAGGCAATTCCAAGTCAAAATAATGACCACAAAATAGTGATAAAGTTTTTGACAGAAAATATCTTGAGTTGATTTGGAATCCCTCGAGCCATGATAAGTAATGGTGGAACACATTTCTGCAGCAAGTCATTCGAATCTTTAATGAAAAAATATATAATCACACATAAAGTTGTCACCCCTTATCACCCCAAACAAGTGGACAGGTAGAGCATGCTAATAGGGAGATCAAACAAATCTTGGAAAAAACAGTGAATCCTAATAGGAAAGACTGGTCTTTAAGACTTAATGATACATTTTGGGTTTATTGAACTGCTTATAAAACATCATTAGGTATGTCACCTTATAGATTAGTCTATGGAAAACCTTGTCACTTACCTGTGGAACTTGAACATAAAGCTTATTGGGATATTAAAGCTTTCAATTCAAACCTTGATGATGCTAGTCAACTGCGAAAATTACAAATAAATGAGCTTGAGGAAATAAGAAATAATGCATATGAAAATTTAAAATTTTATAAAGCAAGATCAAAGAGTTTCATAACAAGAAAATACTAAGAAAAACATTCAATGTGGGTCATAAAGCCTTGCTTTATAATTCTAGACTTCGTTTATTTCCTAAAAAACTAAGATCAAGATGGAGCGGCCGTTTGTTGTGAAACATGTGTATCCATATAGGGCCTATGATATTGAGAATCCAAAGAATGCAATGTTTTCAAGGTAAATGGATATCGTTTGAAAGTTTACTTTGATAATTTTTTAATTGAAAATGGCTATATTGAATTGGATGATCATGTATATAAAAATTAATTTTTTTTCCTCACATTGTTTTTGTATTTATTTTTCTGTGATTTTTGTTTTGCTAGTTTCTCTTACCTTGGTCAAATAACGGATAATGGTACTCCATGACTTAAGTCAGTCCTTTTAATTTTCTAAAATTCAAGATTATAACATTACCTAAATGATTTCTAAAATTTCTTTACAATAATAAATCATTCATGAAGAAAATAAGAAGATAAACATTAAGATTCATTCATATCCTAAAGAACTCACCTCAATCACCATTATCCTTGATTTGGATCCAAGAAAGAGTTTAGCCAACCATAATTATAGAGAAGAACACTTCAATAAACATTAAATAACTTGAATCAAACTAAAATAATAAGTTTTACAAACTAAAGAACCGAAATCTATAAAGAAGAACACAACACAATTTCAGAAAAAATTCGGACACAAATCTGACTCTAACTTTGGACAGCAATTTGACCCTCTTAGAAGCTTTTTTGCGAGATGTCTATTAGAGACATATTTATAGGAAATTCTATCACCTTTCCAGATCATTAAAGAACAGCTCATTTGGACACCTAAGTCAAACATTATGGGCAAAACACCGAAAGGTGTTCTGAAAAATCAAATCAAGACAACTTTACAAGCACTTTGGTGCACGTTTTTCTTCCTCATTTATGAGGTGTCTCCTTCTTCTTTTTGACCCAAAATAATGTTAAAATATCCCCTCCAGCTTTCTATCCATGTGCTTGCCTTCTTGGATCAATGGATTACCCAAAATAAATCAATTGTTATTTGTTGTGTGGACATGTAAGATCATGGATTGTGTTTGGGCTGATTTGAAGGTTGATTTGGGGTTGATTTAGGGTTGATTTGGGGCTGAATTTGGGCTGAATTTGAGCATCAAATAAGTATACAAATGTACTTATTATTTGGGCTAAGATTGGCATTGAAACCTTAAGTGTTTAATGGTTGAAGTTTGCACACAACATAAGGCAAGTTTGGGCTTAAAATAGATCATATGATATTCTTTTCTAGAATTGGAATAGAATTGATTTTTGGGACAAATTTGGAGCACTTATTTGAACCAAGATTTGCTTCAATCTTCAACTAAATGTCTCTTCAATTCTTTGTTCTGAATTCCGACGTTGAAGTTTCTGAATTAATTCATTTAAGCTCCAAAAACCTATCGAAACATTAAAAAACAATTCATTACTAAAAAAACACATCAATTATTATTAAAACAACCAAATAAAAACAATAAATACATATGTAAAATAAGAGACTTAATGACACTTTTGATGCACAATCAGTTACAACTCCATAAAGAACATGATCAACATAGTCTTGGGAATCTGACTAAAAAAAACGTTGTTTGACAGTTTTCAAGAAAACTAGATGGGAAGCCTATCCCCAACCCATAAAGGGCATTTAAGTCGTTCTCAAACATAAAACTAAGGGAAGGTGTGAGCCACAATCACAACTATTTATACGTACACATGTTTTGTTTTCAAATATATATATATAAAGAGAGTGAGACTCCAACTTGCCTACATATAAGGGGTATGATTGTATTTTCAAGTTCTCATCTATAAAATTTTCTCTTCCTTCCCTTCATTTCTACTTAACTCATACATGCAACAAAAATAGAAGTGTGTAGAAATGGTAGGTTCCTTAAGTCATCACATAAGAAACATTTGTGTTTTCGGTGGATCCAATCTTGAGAAGGAAAGAGTTTTTAGAATTAGTGAATCATCTTATTTAGGTACTAGTGATTGTGCATCAAAAGTGTCATTAAGTCTCTTGTTTTACATATGTATTTATTGTTTTTATTTGGTTGTTTTTATAATAATTGATGTGTTTTTTAGTAATGAAGTTTGTTTTAATGTTTCGATAGGTTTTTGGAGCTTAAATGAATTAATTCAGAAAATTCAACGTCGGAATTCAGAACAAAGAATTGAAGAGACATTTAGTTGAAGATTGAAGCAAATCTTGGTTCAAATAAGTGCTCCAAATTTGTCCCAAAAATCAATTCTATTCCAATTCTAGAAAAGAATATCATATGATTTATTTCAAGCCCAAACTTGCCTTATGTTGTGTGCAAACTTCAACCATTAAACACTCAAGGTTTCAATGTCAATCTTAGCCCAAATAATAAGTACATTTGTATACTTATTTGATGCCCAAAAATCAGCCCCAAATCAGCCCCAAATCAACCCCAAATCAACCTTCAAATCAACCCAAACACAATCCATGATCTTACATGTCCACACAACAAATAACAATTGATTTATTTTGGGTAATCCATTGATGCAAGAAGGCAAGCACATGGATGGAAAGCTGGAGGGGATATTTTAACATTATTTTGGGTCAAAAAGAAGAAGGAGACACCTCATAAATGAGGAAGAAAAACGTGCACCAAAGTAGTTGTAAAGCTGTCTTGATTTGATTTTTCAGAACACCTTTCGGTGTTTTGCCCATAACTTTTGACTCAGGTGTCCAAATGAGCTGTTCTTTAATGATCTGGAAAGGCGACAGAATTGCCTATAAATATGTCTCTAATAGACTTCTCCAAAAAAAGCTTCTAAGAGGGTCGAATTGCTGTCCAAAGTTAGAGTCAGATTTGTGTCCGAATTTTTTCTGAAATTGTATTGTGTTCTTCTTTATAGATTTCGGTTCTTTAGTTTGTAAAACTTATTTTTTCAGTTGGATTCAAGTTCTTTCATGTTTATTGAAGTGTTCTTATATATAATCATGGTTGGCTAAACTCTTTCTTGGATCCAAATCAAGGATAATGGTGATTGAGGTAAGTTCTTTAGGATATGAATGAATCTTAATGTTTATCTTCTTATTTTCTTCATGAATGATTTATTATTGTAAAGAAATTTTAGAAATCATTTAGGTAATGTTATAATCTTGAATTTTTATGCACAAACTTTAGTTTTGGTATAGAGATTGCTTGATTCAATGTCTTACTTAATATGAAAGTACTTATTTATTCTTAAGCAATAATCAATCTTCATCTTTCTAATCTTCATTGTAATATCTTCCGATCTAATATCACCATCGTTGAGATTAGGTTGAGTTATCTTATATATGTTGAAGAAATCACCAATACATCACCATTAAAATTGATTTGGACCAAGACTTACTTTTCTTGTCATTTAAAATCTATTTACACTTTTCTATCTTTGAAAACAAATCCATCAATTATTTTCAACCAAGATATTGTTAATTTAATTTCTCTTGAGTTTTTTTTGTTACCTAGCTTAATTTCCAGATCTAGCTCTCTGTGGATATGACCTCGATCTTACCGAGTTAATTGCTACATCGCACACTCGTGCACTTGCGAGTTAAAACAAACCGATCATAAAAAGCGGTCAAGCAATTTTGGCGCCGTTGCTGGGGAGCTAGCAAGCAAAGGTAACAAATTTAGATTTGATTATTGGAAAACTAAAAAAAATCATATAAAAAAAATTCAATTGGCTGGTTTTACCGCCTAAAAAAAAATTTTACCTTAACGTTCCGGATATTGGACTGTGGACTGGACTATTAATTGTTGGATTTTGGTTGGTTCAACCATTTTTATTTTATTGTCTATTTTTATTAGTTGCTAATATTTTTCTTGTTTATTTCATTTTATTTAGTTGATATTGTCTTTATTTATTGTCTAAAGTGCTTGGCCGGTATTACCGCCTTTTTATTCATGCTTGTTATAATTATCTTTTAATATTTGTTGTTGTTATTTTTCTTATATTTATTATTTGAAGTGCTTGGCCGGTATTACCGCCTTTTGTTTATTCATGCTTGTTATAATTATTTTTTAATGTTTATTGTTGTTATTTTTCTTATATTTATTGTCTAAAGTGCTTGGCCGGTATCACCGCCTTTTTATTCAAGCTTCTTATAATTATCTTTTAATGTTTATTGTTGTTAATAGTGCTTATTAGTTGGAGAGTGAATTTCTTAATTTGTTGTATTTTTATTTTTGAGCTATTACTTTTATTTGCATTTTTTTTCTTTCCTTTCCTTTCATTTTCATATAATTGTTATATTATTATTATTTTTATTTTTATTATTTTATCATGGCTAATGTTGAAGATGTAGAGGGTGAAGGGAGTGTTCAAGGTAATGGACCTCCACAATTCAATGATCAACCTAATTTTCGAACTCTTAGAGAGTATCTTCACCCGGCTAGACAAAGTACACCTTCGTGTATTATATTACCTCTTAACCAACAAGCTTTCAATTTGAAACCGGGCATGATTCAACTTCTTCCCACATTTCATGGTATGGATTCTGAAAATCCATACATACACATTAAAGACTTTGAAGAGGTATGTAATACTTTTATTGATAGAACTTGCACAGAGGAAACCATTCGGCATAAATTGTTCCCATTCTCTCTAAAGGATAAAGCCAAGCTTTGGCTAAACTCCTTGCGTCCTAGGTCTATAGGTACATGGAGAGAAATGCAAGCTGAATTTTTGAAAAAATACTTCCCCACTCATAGGACAGCAGCTTTACAACGTCAAATGATGAATTTTTCTTGTAGTCCAAATGAGTCATTTCACCAAGCTTGGGAAAGGTTCAAAGACTTGTTAAATGCATGCCCTCATCATGGTTTTGAGATGTGGAGGTTAGTGAGTTTCTTTTATGACTCTCTTACCGCAGATTTTAAAAAGCTAGTGTCAACCATGTGTAATGGTGAGTTTTATGACAAAGAACCAAGTGAGGCCTTTGATTTTTTTGATCAATTGGCTGAAAACACAAAGCAATGGGAGACTTCTCTCCCAGTTCATGTTGAGTCTAGAAACACCATTTCTCATTCAAGTGGGAAGTTTCAATTGAAAGAGACTGATGACCTCAATGCTAGATTAGCCTCATTGGCTAGGAAAGTAGAGTCTCTTGAGATTAAAAAAGTGCATGTCATAAGTGAACAACAAGAGGAAAGTTGTGTTGTTTGTGAAAGCAAAGGGCATAGGACAACTGAATGTCCTACCATTCCAGCCTTCAAGGAAGTGCTATATGGCCAAACTTCTGATTCAAGTAATGTTAGAAAGCCATTTCCAAACCAAGTAGGCAATCCCTACTCTGAGACCTATAATCCTGGATGGAGGAACCACCCAAATTTTGGATGGAGAAATGAGGGCTCTTCAGTACCTCAAACATTTCAACCTCCACCCCAACCATTTCATGCTCCCACACATAACACATACCAACCACCTCATAAGAGATCCTTAGAGGATACTCTTCAACAATTCATGCAAACGCAAGGAGGAATCAACAACCAAGTTTACAAATTCCAAGACCAGACCAATAGGACCTTAGATGACATTCGAAGTCAACTAACTAAGTTGACTCAATCACTAAGCATTCAAGAGAAGGGAAAAATCCCAGCTCAACCAATGCCCAATCCTAGAGGTCAGGTACACATGAGTGAATCCTCACCTAGTGAACCTTCAAACCATGAACAAGTCCAAGCCATCACTACCCTTAGAAGTGGAAAGGTTGTTGACAAAGGTGTAGGTTTTAGGATTCCTAAAGGTATTGTGGAGGAGAAATCTAGGGAAAGTGAAGAGGGAATCAAAACACAAGTGACAAATGAGAGTTTGAGAGATAAAGAAGGTGAGCTAAATGAGAAAGAGATGAGTGAGAAAGGAGATGATTCAAGAAAAATTGAAGTCAAAGTGAGTGACTTAGAATTTGTTCCTAGAGCACCATTTCCACAAAGGTTAGGGAAACCTAAGCAAGATCTTATGAACTCAGAAATCTATGAATTGTTCAAACAAGTGAAAGTCAATATTCCACTCCTTGATGCAATTAAACAAGTTCCATCTTATGCAAAGTTTCTTAAGGATTTATGCACAGTCAAAAGGAGATTGAATGTGAAAGAAAGAGCCTTTCTAACTGAACATGCTAGTGCCATCATCCAGTTTAAGACCCCTCCCAAATACAAAGATCCTGGTTGTCCTACCATTTCATGCATTATTGGAAGTCATAAGATAGATCAAGCTTTGTTGGATTTAGGAGCAAGTGTGAATTTAATACCCTACACTGTTTACGAACAATTAGGTTTAGGAGAAATCAAGCCTACTCGAATCACCCTTCAATTAGCTGATAGGTCAATCAAGATTCCCAGGGGTATCGTTGAGGATGTGTTGGTCCAAGTAGATAAATTCTACTTTCCTGTTGATTTTGTAGTGTTAGACACCGCACCAATTCAAGGTTCTAATGCCCCCATCCCAGTCATCTTAGGGAGACCTTTCCTAGCTACATCCAATGCCTTAATTAACTGTAGGAATGGGGTGATGAAATTGTCTTTTGGGAATATGACTGTGGAGATGAACATATTCAATGTCTCCAAACAAATCGGGGAACATGAGGACATTAGAGAGGTAGATTTCATCCAAACAGTTTGTCAAGAACACTTTGAGAGAGTGTGGATCAAGGATCCATTGGAGAGAACTTTAATTCATGATGAAAGATTTTGTTCTTTGGAATGTGTTGATGAGGAAGTAAGAGAACTCGAGACTTATCTAGATCCAATGCCTATTATGTCAATAGGTCAATGGACCCCATCATTTGAGCCTTTGATTTCACCCCAAGTGAAAGTTGAGGAATCTCTTGTCCAGCCTGATAAACTAGAAAGGAAGCCTTTACCGAGTGATCTTAAGTATGCATTTCTAGGGGAAGATGAATCATATCCTATTGTGATCTCATCAAAACTTAGCATAGAGCAAGAACACAAACTTTTGAGAGTGGTGAGAAAACACAAGAAAGCAATTGGGTGGAAAATTACTGACTTGAAAGGAATTAGCCCTCTTTTATGTACACATAGAATCTATCTTGAAGAAGAGGCTAAATCTGTGAGGCAAATGCAAAGACGATTGAACCCAAACATGAAGGAAGTAGTGAGAGGTGAAGTGCTTAAGCTACTTGATGCAGGTATCATTTACCCTATTGCAAACTCAAAATGGGTTAGTCCAACCCAAGTTGTCCCAAAAAAATCTGGAGTCACGATAGTGAAGAATGAAAATAATGAGCTGGTACCAACTAGAATCCAAACTGGATGGCGTATGTGCATTGATTATCGTAAATTGAACATGGTGACTAGGAAGGACCATTTTCCGCTTCCATTTTTAGACCAAGTGCTTGAAAGAGTAGCTGGAAGAGCTTTCTATTGTTTTCTGGATGGATACTCAGGTTACAACCAAATTGAGATTTCTTTAGAAGACCAAGAAAAAACCACTTTCACTTGTCCTTTTGGTACTTATGCTTATAGAAGAATGCCATTTGGTTTGTGTAATGCACCAGCCACTTTTCAAAGGTGTATGATGAGTATCTTTAGTGACATGGTGGAAAATTTTTTGGAAGTTTTCATGGATGATTTTTCAGTTTATGGGGATTCTTATGAGTTGTGTCTAATGAATCTAGAAAAAGTTCTTGAAAGGTGTGAAGAGAGCAATCTTGTACTCAATTGGGAGAAGTGTCATTTTATGGTGACACATGGCATTGTTTTAGGTCACATTGTCTCTTCAAAAGGGATAGAGGTAGATAAGTCAAAAGTGGAAATCATTCAAAAATTAACTACCCCTAAGACTGTGAAAGATGTGAGATCCTTTTTAGGACATGCTGGTTTTTATCGAAGATTCATTCATTCTTTTAGTACCATTGCCAAACCATTGTGTAACTTGTTGTCACAAGATGTCCCATTTGATTGGACATCAAAATGTCAAGAAGCTTTTGAAAAGCTTAAAGGGTTGTTGACAACTGCACCAATCATACAAGCTCCTGATTGGTCTTTACCATTTGAACTGATGTGTGATGCTAGTGATTTTGCGGTTGGGGCTGTTTTAGGGCAAAGAAAAGACAAGAAACCTCATGTCATATATTATGCTAGCAAGACTTTGAATGATGCTCAATTGAATTACACTACAACTGAAAAAGAACTCTTAGCTGTGGTCTTTGCATTAGACAAGTTTAGGTCTTATTTGGTTGGATCTCTTGTTATTGTTTTCACTGATCATGCAGCATTGAAATATTTGCTCACAAAACAAGATGCCAAACCACGTTTGATTCGATGGATCCTCCTACTCCAAGAGTTTAACATTGAAATTCGAGATAAAAAGGGAGTAGAGAATGTAGTAGCTGATCATTTGTCTCGTCTTTCAAGCTATAAGACCATAATTGATGAATCTCCAATAAATGAACTCTTTGCTGATGAAAATTTATTTTGTGCAGGTACTGTCTCTTACATTGGTTCTCCATGGTATGCTGACATAGCAAATTACCTAGCCACAAGTCAAATTCCTTCTCATTGGTCTAAACTTGACAAACAAAAATTCTTGCGCAATGTGCGCACCTTTTTTTGGGATGACCCCTACCTATTTAAATATTGTCCTGACCAAATTATTAGGCGGTGCATCCCTGATCATGAAATTCCAAGGGTCATTAATTTTTGTCATGCATTAGCCTGTGGTGGGCATTTCTCTTCCAAGAAAACCATTGCCAAAATCTTGCAGTGTGGTTTTTATTGGCCTACCATGTTTAAAGATGTTCATGCCTTCTGTGTTGCATGTGACCGATGCCAACGACTAGGTAGCCTCACTAGGCGTAACATGATGCCCCTTAACCCCATCCTTGTTTTGGAAATATTTGATTGTTGGGGGATTGATTTCATGGGACCTTTTCCAAGTTCATTTGGTTACCAATTCATCCTTGTTGCTGTTGATTATGTGTCTAAATGGGTGGAGGACATTGCATCTAGAACCAATGACCATCGAGTTGTGGTCAAATTCTTGAAAGAAAATATTTTCTCTCGTTTTGGCATGCCCCAGGCTATGATTAGTGATGGGGGAAAACATTTTTGTAACAAGCCCGTTGGGATTTTAATGAGAAAATATGGTGTAATTCACAAGGTCAGTACCCCCTATCACCCACAGACTAGTGGCCAAGCTGAGTTGGCAAATAGGGAGATCAAGAACATTTTAGAGAAAACAGTCAATCCAAACCGTAAAGATTGGTCCCTACGACTAGTTGATGCTTTGTGGGCATATCGCACTGCTTATAAGACCTCTTTAGGAATGTCTCCTTATAGGCTAGTTTATGGAAAGCCTTGTCATCTCCCTGTTGAGATTGAGCACCGTGCATATTGGGCCATTCGGCAATTCAATGACAATGAAAACGAGGTTGGCAAAAATAGAAAGCTTCAATTGGATGAATTAGAGGAGTTGAGAAATGATGCATTTGAAAATGCAAAAATTTCAAAACATAAGATGAAAACTTTGCATGATAAACATATTCTTAGAAAATCCTTTCATGTTGGTCAAAAGGTTCTCTTGTATAATTCACGATTACATCTCTTTCCTGGGAAGTTGAGGACAAAATGGACTGGTCCATTTGTGATTAAATCCATTTCTGAGCATGGTGCATTTGAGGTAGAAAATCCCAAGAATGGAAATATTTTCAAAGTAAATGGTCATCGATTGAAACCTTATCTTGAAAATATTGTGGCTGAAGTTGAGACATTGGATCTTCAAGATCCAATACCATTGTAGTATTAGAAGTAATGAGTTTTTATTTTTATTTTTCATTTTTATTATTTTTTCTTCTTTCTTCCATCTCTTATATTTTCGTGTTCATGCATTCGGGACAATGCATTATTTTAAGTTGGGGGGTGTGAGGTTTTTTATTTTCAAAAAAAAAAAATCAATGTTTTCTTTTAGTTGTGATATGCAGGTTAAAAAAAAATCAAGCACGAAGTCAACTCATGCCCAATTCAATCAGACATTCATCCTTGAAAACAGAAGGGGAGTAACAATTTTCTAATCTTTATACTTTTCTTCTCTTTCTCTTTTACATTGAGGATAATGTAAAACTTAATTTTAGATATTTCATTATGTTGAATGCTTGAGATAACCATGCTTGTTAAAAAAAAAAAAAAAACTTGCATTCGTATGTGAATGAGACTTGTTTAGGATCATCATTACATTTTTGGATTCATTATTATGTTGAACATTGCATACTTTAATTTGGGATAGATAATATCTTATAAAGCAAGATATAGCATACTTTTTTTTAAGATTACTGAAATACATCTTTCCTTGTAAAAGTTGTGTGAGTTGTGTGATTATGCATGAAAGATGAGTATGATGCTTTACTTGTGATTATCCCTTTTGATCCAGTCCTAAACAAGGTTTAAGTAAATAGAGTAATAATTATTACACGAATAAATAAATAAATATGTACAAAGTTCTATCTACTCCAATGTTTTGAGTTGCTCAGTAACTAGGGGTATTCATCACAAATGTTTATCTTTACGTCAAACGGCAGCTTAAAATATGAGTATGCAAAGCACTTTAAGTTTGTGACTTTGTGAGTAACCGGGTGCATTCATCACAAATGTTTGTATTCGCGTCAAAAGGGAAGTGACTACTTAAAGACAAAAAATAAATCATATCTTCAAAAAAAAAAAAAAACAAAGAAAGAAAAAAGAAAGAAAGAAAATATATAGATATTTCTCTAGTTTGCTACCTTGTTTGTGTTGGTGAGAATGGAAGATTACAAGTTGAGTTTTCGTATGAATCAATTATGTTGGTTGCACGATAAATATGACTGAATTTGGAAATTTTGTATGGATGTTTGATTTAGAGAATGTGAGTATGCTTATTTTTCTTTATTTGCTATTGTGTACACTAAGTTAAAGATACCAATGTTTGCATGATAGGTCCTTCAAGTGTGATGAATCGAGCCTAATTATGGTTGTTATTATTATTATTATTTTTATTTTAAAGGTTTTATGTTTTGTTTTGCTTGAGGACTAGCAAAATCTAAGTTGGGGGGTGTGATTGTGCATCAAAAGTGTCATTAAGTCTCTTGTTTTACATATGTATTTATTGTTTTTATAATAATTGATGTGTTTTTTTAGTAATGAAGTTTGTTTTAATGTTTCGATAGGTTTTTGGAGCTTAAATGAATTAATTCAGAAAATTCAACGTCGGAATTCAGAACAAAGAATTGAAGAGACATTTAGTTGAAGATTGAAGCAAATCTTGGTTCAAATAAGTGCTCCAAATTTGTCCCAAAAATCAATTCTATTCCAATTCTAGAAAAGAATATCATATGATTTATTTCAAGCCCAAACTTGCCTTATGTTGTGTGCAAACTTCAACCATTAAACACTCAAGGTTTCAATGTCAATCTTAGCCCAAATAATAAGTACATTTGTATACTTATTTGATGCCCAAAAATCAGCCCCAAATCAGCCCCAAATCAACCCCAAATCAACCTTCAAATCAACCCAAACACAATCCATGATCTTACATGTCCACACAACAAATAACAATTGATTTATTTTGGGTAATCCATTGATGCAAGAAGGCAAGCACATGGATGGAAAGCTGGAGGGGATATTTTAACATTATTTTGGGTCAAAAAGAAGAAGGAGACACCTCATAAATGAGGAAGAAAAACGTGCACCAAAGTAGTTGTAAAGCTGTCTTGATTTGATTTTTCAGAACACCTTTCGGTGTTTTGCCCATAACTTTTGACTCAGGTGTCCAAATGAGCTGTTCTTTAATGATCTGGAAAGGCGACAGAATTGCCTATAAATATGTCTCTAATAGACTTCTCCAAAAAAAGCTTCTAAGAGGGTCGAATTGCTGTCCAAAGTTAGAGTCAGATTTGTGTCCGAATTTTTTCTGAAATTGTATTGTGTTCTTCTTTATAGATTTCGGTTCTTTAGTTTGTAAAACTTATTTTTTCAGTTGGATTCAAGTTCTTTCATGTTTATTGAAGTGTTCTTATATATAATCATGGTTGGCTAAACTCTTTCTTGGATCCAAATCAAGGATAATGGTGATTGAGGTAAGTTCTTTAGGATATGAATGAATCTTAATGTTTATCTTCTTATTTTCTTCATGAATGATTTATTATTGTAAAGAAATTTTAGAAATCATTTAGGTAATGTTATAATCTTGAATTTTTATGCACAAACTTTAGTTTTGGTATAGAGATTGCTTGATTCAATGTCTTACTTAATATGAAAGTACTTGTTCATTCTTAAGCAATAATCAATCTTCATCTTTCTAATCTTCATTGTAATATCTTCCGATCTAATATCACCATCGTTGAGATTAGGTTGAGTTATCTTATATATGTAGAAGAAATCACCAATACATCACCATTAAAATTGATTTGGACCAAGACTTACTTTTCTTGTCATTTAAAATCTATTTACATTTTTTTTTATCTTTGAAAACAAATCCATCAATTATTTTCAACCAAGTTATTGTTAATTTAATTTCTCTTGAGTTTTTTTTTTTGTTACTTAGCTTAATTTCCAGATCTAGCTCTCTGTGGATATGACCTCGATCTTACCGAGTTAATTGCTACATCGCACACTCGTGCACTTGCGAGTTAAAACAAGCCGATCATAAAAAGCGGTCAAGCAACTAGCTGAGAGAAAGATTCATTTAATATATGGAGGAGGCAGTCTTGGGTAAATAGGGAGTGTCAATAGTTGTATTTTTAGGATGTAGTCAAGTTTTAGGGGTTGTCCCTCAAGCTTTAGCACAAAGGGAGATCATTGGAAAAACAATTGGAGAGAAACTACATGTCTTCACAATGTCTAATCAAATGAATACAATGTTTAAACACGCTGATGACTTCATTGCCTTACTAAGTGGTCTGGGCATATTGGAAGAGATCTTTCATATTACCTCTTGGGCCTAACTGCATATTCACTATGAACCTATAGATCTGTTAAATATTAATAGTTTTTAGAATAAGTTGTTGTCTTTTCTTGCTCGTGCTGTGGAACAAGAATTTCTAATATCTTCGGCATGACAAATCATAATCTCTACTGCTACTGCTGAATAATTGATGGACCAATTATAATATTTCATTCCTGTAATTGATCTCTCTATGAGTCACATAAATTAGTCAACTAAGAAAAGCCGTAAAAAGCTTAAATTGGATTTGAGCCTTCATTTGTGAATCCTTGTGTTTTTTGGTTTTTTTAATAGTATATTATTTTATATTTTGTTATTTTTTATATTTGTTTAAGTGTGCTTCAGATTTGTCAGTGTTCTGTGTTTCAGGTAATGTCTTTTATACTCTTTTTTTCTACCTTAGGACATTGAAGACAATGTTTTATTTTGGTTGGGGGAAGATGGTAGTAGTTGATATTAAAAAAAAAAACTATGTTTTCTATTTCATAAACCATCTGCAAACTATTTTTATTAAGATGACAGAGTAAGGAGGAATTTTATTGACTCTTGAGACATATTTTGGTTTACATTTTTCAATGGTTATTTACAATATTCATAACAAGGTCTATCAAAATACTTCTTGAAATATTTAGGTTTACAAATTTTTACATTGTTATCACTTAATTCTACTCCTATACTTATTTAACAAGTATTCTTAAACCTTTATTTTTACACACACACTTTAACATATGATTGTGGGTTGCATATTGGATTATTACATTATTATGTTCTTTTGTAAAAGGTAACAACTAAGGGATATGGATAGTATATAAATTGCAAAAAAAAATAAAAATGATGATGATAAAAACATAGATAAGTTTGGTTTTGTAGGCTCCCTAACCTAAGTAATTAAGCTCAAAGGGGTGTTTTAAAAACTAATATCCTAAAGTCAACTGACTAGGGAGCTATTGGCCCAACACTTGTTACATGGGTTGAGAAGAAAAGCTTAAGGGAATCAAACATTGCATTATTTATATATATCAGTATCTATAACTCGAGTTGTTAAGGTCAAAAGGGTGTCTCAACACCTAATGCCTTAAGACTAACTGGTTTAAAAGGCATTAGTTGTAAGCTCGTTACATGAGTTAAAGATGCATTGTGTTTTAAGTTATATGTATATATAGTAACAAAAAAAGAAGAAGAAAAAGAAGAAGAAAAGGATAATAATCTCAACCCAAGGAAATTAACCGTAAACATTAGAATAAAATTTTTATTTTCTTCCAAGTAAAGCCCTATAACAATGTGTTGATATATTAAGTATAAAAGGAAGGTTTATTAATATCTTGTTTAAGAGGTATTGAGCATATATATAAATTTAATAAGAGTTTGTTTATCTGAATAGATTAATGGAAGTTGAATGATGAATACCTTACTTTGTTGAATTTGCAAATTGTTTTTCTATTTTAACGCTTTGATACTAGGAACTAGTAATAAACTGGTTGTAGGGTGTGACTAGTACTTAAAAGTGCATTTTTATCAAGATTTGATATCATCATTTTGCACTTAAAGTATCAATAACTCCTTAACTAAATCATGTTTTATAATAACATATCTAATAATATAAGATACCTTTAATTTATGGTAAATGTTCATTTTAAATATAGGTCTATCACTTACATGAAGGGATTGATTATGAGTTTAAGTACTGAAATTGAAAGGACAAAGAGATGGCCAAACTTAGAAAATAGATGCTGGTATAGTCCAAACTAGAACACTGTTCGGTAATTGGATTATATATGAAGTTGTAGATCTCGGATTTAGGTCTAGTTTTTATGAATGGACATGTAAGATGTAGGCCTACAACTTTAATGGAGTTTAAGAATTAAAAAGACCATTTTTAAGTCCAAATTATAGCAATAATGAAGAAGTTTGAATTTGTCTTATATCCTAGACACTGTTCAGTGTTTAACCTATATCTTGAGTTCTAGAAGTCCAAATGACTTGAATTTTTTTTCCTGGAAAGTTGAGATAATGTTTTAGAACTTTCATGTGGAGGTCTAGTTTAAATTCTTACATTATCAATGATGTTTTATTTAGACAAAAAAAGATAATGATTGTCACCAAGTTAAGAGTTGGTCACGCACTCATCAATTAGTCATCAAATTAATAGTTCCTAATTTTAGCCTATAAAAGGAGGCATTTGCCATGCATTTAGGCATCTTGGTTTTCAGATCAAAAGCATACTCTTGCTTTCTCTCTTTGTATTTTTTTGTTTATCTTGTTTATTTATGTTTCTTTCTTTCATTATATTTAGCTAAGTTTATTATGTCAAGGTGAAAAGGTTACACTAATGGTGTAAAAATAAGTATAGTCTAAACTTAACATGGACTTTAATGTTTGATACTAATATGTTTTGTATATGTTATATTGTTCACTCTTTAATACTTTACTTGTTAAATGACTAATCTTGATTTATGTTGTATAACACTTGGTATAGCAAATGCTTGGCACTTTCATAGTAGAAACTATATGGTATAACCGACACCTGTGCTATGAAGGGAACTTGATTTGTTCTTAACATAAGTTATAATCATGAATACTTGACAACATTTATAAATGGACTTCAATGTTTGATACTAATATGTTTTGTATATGTTATATTGTTCACTCTTTAATACTTTGCTTGTTAAATGACTAATCTTGATTTATGTTGTATAACACTTGGTATAACAAATGCTTGGCACTTTCATAGTAGAAACTATATGGTATAACCGACACCTATGCTATGAAGGGAACTTGATTTGTTCTTAACATAAGTTATAATCATGAATACTTGACAACATTTACAAATATTAGCCTTATTCGAATAACATAACTAATGTAATCATGTTAAAAAATTAATAATTTGATTGGAACCTCTTTTGTGTGTGGTTTCCATTTAAATAATAAGAGTTTATACTATACTGTTTAAAATATTATTAGTGGATCCTATAACTTTAACATTTATTATTATGATTGTTTAATCCTTAAATTAATCTTCCATCTCAAACTTCTCATCAACTTCTTCTTCTTCTTCTTCTATTATTATTATTATTATTATTGTTGTTGTTGGTGTTGGTGTTGTTGTTGTTGTTGTTGTTGTTATATATTTGTTCAATTCTTTGCTCTTTCTCCCTTCTTTACATCTCTTCTCATTTGAAAATAGACACCACTCTTTAAAAATTGAAAAAGTATTTTCCTACTCTGCCTCAGAATGCAATTACAAAAATTTACCATACTAGATGTGCAAGATTGAGATTGTTAATAAACCATGAAATTTTAAAGATATTCGTTGGCTAATTGAGGCAAAGACACTTATCAGGTGAGTCCAATAATTCTTTCATTTCATACCCTGGAATAGGTAAAGACACTTTTGCAAAGAAACATTGTGCAAAACGACTACAAGTCTGTCACAGATGTGCCAGATGGACTTGTAATGCAAAATATTGTTCTTTAGGAATGGTATCTGTAAATCATGAATATGAAGTACAGTTCATTAAGAATGGCATGAGTAAGGAGTCTTTAGATAATCTTCTATTGACTCTTGAGACGCACCCTAGTGGAGATGTGCATCGTGTAATTTATGATTTATAACCACAATTCCATAAAGAACATGTTTGATATAGTTTTGGGAATCTAACTAAAAAAGACCTTATTTGCCAGTTTTTAAGAAAACTGGATAAGAAGTCTATCCCTAACCCATAGAGGACGTTTAAGCTGTTCTTGGACGTAGAACCAAGTGAAGATATAAGCCACAATCATAACTACTTGTACATACATATGTTTTTTTTAATAATAATAATAAAAGAGAGAGAGAGAGAGAGAGACTCCAGTTGGCCTACATATAGGTGGTATGATTGTATTTTCACTTTCTCATCTATAAATGCTTCTCTTCCTTCCTTTCTACTCAACCCACACAGTCCACAGATATCAAAGTGTGTAGAAATGACAAGTTTCTCAAGTTATTAAATACAAAATATTTGTGGTTTTGGTGGATCTAGTCCTGGAAAAGAAAAAGAGTTTTTAGAATCAGCAAATCATCTTGGTCAGGTATTAGCTACAAGAAAGATTCATTTGGTGTATGGAGGAGGCAGCCTTGGGTTAATGGGGGGTGTACCAATAACTGCATTTTTAATAGGCAGTCAAGTTTTGGGGGTTGTCTCCAAAGCTTTAGTGCTTGACCACTTTTTATGATTGACTTGTTTTAACTAGCAAGTGTACGAGTGTGCGATGTAGCAATTAACTTGATAAGATCGAGGTCATATCCACAAAGAGCTAGATCTGGAAAATAAGCTAGGTAACAAAAAAAACTCAAGAGAAATTAAATTAATAATAACTTGGTTGAAAATAATTGATGGATTTGTTTTCAAAGATGAAAACGTGTAAATAGATTTTAAATGACAAGAAAAAGTAAGTCTTGGTCCAAATCAATTTTAATGGTGATGTATTGGTGATTCCTTCAAGATATATAAGATAACTCAACCTAATATCAACGATGGTAATATTGGATAAGAAATATTACAATGAAGTTTAAAAAGATGAAGATTGATTATTGCTTAAGAATGAAGTTTAAAAAGATGAAGATTGATTATTACTTAAGAATGAACAAGTACTTTCATATTAAGTAAGACATTGAATCAAGCAATCTCTATACCAAAACTAAAATTTATGCATAAAAATTCAAGATTATAACATTACCTAAATTATTTCTAAAATTTCTTTGCAATAATAAACATTCATGAAGAAAATGAGAAGATAAACATTAAGATTCATTCATATCTTAAAGAACTCACCTCAATCACCATTGTCCCTGATTTGGATCCATGAAAGAGATTAGCCAACCATGATTATGTATAAGAACACTTTAATAAACATGAAATAACTTAAATCAGACTAAAACAATAAGTTTTACAAGCTAAAGAACTAAAATCTACAAAGAAGAACACAACATAATTTTAGTAAAAATTCAGACATAAATATGATGCTAACTTTGGAAAGAAATTTAGACCCTCCTAGAAGCCTTTTTTCGAAATGTTTATTAGAGACATATTTATAGGAAATTCTGTTACCTTTCCAAATCATTAAAGAACAGCTCATTTGGACACTTGAGTCAAACGTTATGGGCAAAACACTAAAAGGTGTTCCAAAAAATCAAATCAGGTCAGCTTTGCAACCACTTTGGTGCACGTTTTTCTTCCTCATTTATGAGCTGTCTCTTTCTTCTTTTTGACCCAAAATAATGTAACAATGTCCCCTCCAACTTTCCATCCATGTGTTTGCCTTTTTAGATCAATGGATTACCCAAAAGAAATCAATTGTTATTTGTTGTGTGAACATGTAAGATCATGGATTGTGCTTAGGCTGATTTGAGGGTTGATTTGGGGCTGAATTTAAGCATCAAATAAGGATAAAAATGTACCTATTATTTGGGCTAAGATTGACATTGAAACCTTCAGTGTTTAATGGTTGAAGTTTGCACACAACATAATGCATTTTTGAGCTTGAAATAGATCATATGATATTCTTTTCTAGAATTAGAATAGAATTGATTTTTGGGGCAAATTTGGAGCACTTATTTGAACCAAGATTTGCTTTAATCTTCAACTAAATGTCTCTTCAATTCTTTGTTCTAAATTACGACATTGAATTTTCTGAATTAAATCATTTAAGCTCCAAAAACCTATCGAAACATTAAAAGAAACTTCATTACTAAAAAGCACATCAATTATTATAAAAAAAAACAAATAAAAACAATAAATACATATGTAAAATAAGAGACTAAATGGCACTTTTGATGCACAATCACACTGACACGACTAAAAGGTTGATGTCTTCTCCCAAGTGTAGGAGTGTCGAAGTAATAAATAACCCGGCAAGACCGGGGTCGAACCACAGGGAGGTTAATTGTACAAATTATAGACAATAATTATAAGCAACAATAATAGCAATAATAACAAAACCAATAACAACAACAACAACAACTATAATAATAATAATAGTAGTAGTAGTAGTAGTAGTAGTAGTAGTAGTAATAGTAGTAGTAGTAGTAATAATAATAATAATAATAAAGAAAGAGAAGAAGAAGATGATGATAACTTGGAGATGAAAAATTAATGTAAGGATTAAACAATGATAATAACAAATGTCAAGGTTAGAGGTTCCACTAATGGTATATCAAACAAGTATAGTATAAACTCTTATTATTGAATTGGAAACCACAAACAAAGGAGGTTCCAATCAGATTATATATTGTTAACATGATTACATTAGTCATCTTATTCAATTAATGCTAATACTTGTAAATCTCGTCAAGCATTCATGATTATAACTTATGTTAACAACAAATCAAGTTCCTTTCATAGCTCAGGTGTCGGTTATACCATACATTATGGGCTATGAAAGTGCCAAGCATTTGTTGTACCAAGTGTTATACAACATAAATCAAGATTAGTCATTTAACAAGCAAAGTATTAAAGAGTGAACAAGATAACAAATATAAAACATGTTAGTATCAAACATTAAAGTCCATATTAAGTTTACATTATACTTATTCTTACACCATTAGTGTAACCTTTTCACCTTGACATAATTAACTTAGCTAGACATAATGAAAGAAAGCAAAATAGATAAACAAAATAAGAACATAAAAGTTAACTAAATAAAGAAAAGGAAATGAAAGGCATAAACTTGATATTAATGAAAGTAAAGCATAAACATTACAAAAAATACAAAGAGAGAAAGGAAGAGCATGATCTTGATCTGGAAACCAAGATGCCTAAATGCATGGCAAATGCCTCCTTTTATAGGCGAAAATTGGGAACTATTGATTTGATGACTAATTGATAAGTGGGTGGCCAACTTTTGACTTGGTGACAATCCTTATCTTCTCTTGTCTGCCCAAAACGTCATTGATAACGTCAAAATGGGAGCTAGTTGTAAACATGAAAGTTGTAGGCAATTGTCTCAGCTTTCTTGTGTAAAACATTCAGCTCATTTGGACTTCTAGAACTCCAGATATGGCCAAAATACCGAACAGTGCTTGGGCTGGAAGACAGATTCGGGCTTCTTTGTTGTTGCTACAATTTGGACTTGATAATGGCCTTTTTAGATCTTGGGCTCCATATGAAAGTTGTAGGCCTATGTCTTACCTTTCCATCCATATAAATTGGACCTAAATCTGAGATATATAGCTCTAGATATGACCCAATTACCGAACAGTGTTCCGGTTTGGATTGCACCGACATCTCTTTTCTAAGTTTGGCCATCTCTTTATCCTTGCAATTTAAGTTCTTCAAGTCATCAATCAATCCTTTCATTTATGTGATAGGCCTGCATTAAAAATAGACATTTACCACAAATTATAGGTATCTTATATTATTAGATACATTATTATAAAACATATTTTAGTTAAGGAGTTATTGATACTTCAAGTGCAAAATAATGATATAAAACCATGATAAAAATGCACTTTTAAGTACTAATCACACCCCCCAACCAGCTTATTACTAGTCCCTAGTAATCAAAGCGTTAAAACAATTTGTAAATTTCACAAAGCAAGGTATTCATCATTTAACTTCCATTAATCTATCCAGATAAACAAACTCTCATTAAATTTATATATCTGCTCCATACCTCTTAACAAGATATTAATAAACCTTTCTTTTGTGCTTAATATATCAACACATAATTATGGGGCTTTTCTTGGAAGAAAACAAATTTTTTTTTGTTCTAATGTTTAAGGTTAACTTCCTTGGGTTGGGATTACTATTTTTGTCTTTTTTTTTTCGTTTTTTCTTTTTTTTAAAAAAATCTATTATATATAATTTAAAATCATCATGCATCTTTAACCCATGTAACGAGCTTTCAGCTAATGACTCCCAGACCAGTTGGTCTTAGGGCATTAGGTGTTAAGACACCCCTACAAGCTTAGGAACTCGGGTCGCAGATACTGATATGTAGATAGTGCAATGTTTGATTCCCTTAAGCTTTTCTCCTCAACCCATGTAACAAGCGTTGGGCCAATAGCTCCCAAGTCAGTTGACTTTAGGGTATTAGGTGTTAAAACACCCCTTCGGGCTTAATTGCTTAGGTTAGGGAGGCTACGAAACCAAACTTATCTACATTTTTATTATCATCATTTTTTTTTCTTTTTTTTCTTTTTTTTTCTTTTTTTTCTTTTTTTTTAATTATATACAATCCCTTTCCCTTAGTTGTTACCTTTAACAAAAGAACATAAATAATGTAATAATCCAATATGCAACCCACAATCATATGTTAAAGTGTGTGTGTGTGTGTGTAAATTAAGGTTTAAGAATACATGTTAAATAAGTATGTGAGCAGAATTAAGCGGTAACAATACGAGAGTTTGTAAACCTGAATATTTCAGGAAGTATTATAATAGACCTTGTTAAGAATGGTTACTAAGATGCGTCTCAAGAGTCACTTTAACAAAAGAACTCCTTTACTCTGCCATCCTAGTAACAACAATTATGCACATGCTTTATGAAATGAAAAACAATTTTTTTTTTTTTATCAACTACTACCCTCTCCCCCCAACCAAAACGAGACATTATCCTCAATGTTCTAAGGTAGAAAGATAGAGTATAGAAGATATCACCTGAAATAACGAACACTGACAAAACCTGAAACACACTAAAACAAAAATAAGAAATAACAAAACACAAATATTATGCTATTAATAAAAAGACACAAATTCTTACAAACTAAAACTCAAATCGTAGTTGTGATTGTGGCTCACATCTTCCCTTGGTTTTACGTCCAAGAACGGCTTAAACGCCCTCTATGGGTCGGGGATAGGCTTCCCATCCAGTTTTCTTAAAAACTGGCAAACAGGGTCTTTTTTTTAGTCAGATTCTCAAGACTATGCCAAGCATGTTCTTTATAAAAATAGGTTCCTAAGTTATGAATTGCACGATGCTTATCTTGACTATGATGAGACTTAAGAGTCAATAGAAGATTATCTAAAGACTCTCTGTGTTTTGAAATAAATCCCACCTTTTGATAATTTTCACAGTTTTTGCAAAATGCATGTGACTCCTTGAATATGGTTGGCCAGGAAAATCCACTTTGTAAGATTTCTACAATCCTCTTTTTTGAAGAGAAATGATCCCCACATGCCTTAGAGTGATAAAATTTAATGAAATTACTTACCTCATTGTCGAAAATGCATTTTTGAAATATTTGATCAGGACAATAATTGAATAAGTAAGGGTCATCCCAACAAAAAGTTTGCTCGTTGCTCAAAAATTTTCTTTTGTCTTCAATACTCCAGTGAGCTGGGAAAAATCCTGAAGAAAGAAAATTGATATTTTTAACAAACCAAGGCATTGAAATAAGAGAAAGTAGAGATTCATCAAGAAAGTAATCATCGATTGGTGTGATGTCGGGTGTCGAATGTGTTGTCACTTTTGATAAAAGATTCGCATCAACCTTTTTGATGCCTTTTTCATCCTCGATTTCTTCCTGATTGGTCATGGCATGAGAAAATGGAAGTGCTGGCGGAGAATCAGTCGTTTCTTTGCAATTTACAGATTCAACCCCTTCCTTTCCCTTAGAAATTGACTCATCATCTTTCTCATAAGGTTCAAGAGAGGGTTTTCCAATAACCTTACCACTGCGTAGAGTAGTGACTGATTTGACTTGATCCATGTGTTGGTTTCTGGAACTACTTGCATTTGCATCATATTGCCCCTTCAGATTTTGCTGTGGTTGAGATGGAAACTTACCTTGCTCTTGAAAACTGAGAGCAGATATGAATTTTGCAAGAGTTTCTTTAAAATCTGTTATGCTTTGAGTAAGTTGAGTATTAATTGTCTCTTGCTTTTCAATAAATGTATACAAAGTTTCCTCAAAATTTCTTGTAGGAGGTGGAGCATGAGGAGGTGCATATCCATAAGAATTTTGGAAATTATGGTCTGCTTGAAACGGTGATTGTGAAGTTTGTGCATTATTGTTCTCACTCTTCCAATTGAAATTTGGGTGATTTCTCCAACCAGGGTTGTATGTTTGGGAGTATGGGTTATGGTTAGGCCTTTGGAAACTGTTTAAAGCATGGGCTTGCTCATGGAGACATTCCTTAAAAGAAGGCAAGGTTGGACAATCGTTGGTTGAGTGTTCACAAATTTGACACACATTGTTTTCAACAGATTTTAATTGACCACTCTTTTTCAATTCTAGTGCCTCGACTTTTCTAGCTAAAGATGCAAATTTGGCTTGAAGGTCATGATCTTCCCTAAGGTTATACATACCTCCATTAGATGTATGAGGTTGAGTTTTACTCGGTGCCTCATAAGTACCCGCGGTGTCCCAATTTTGAGCATTTTCAGCTAACAAGTTTAAGTACTCCATTGCTTCATCAGGGTCTTTATCTTCAAAAGTTCCATTGCACATTAATTCAACCATTTGCCTATCTTTAGGTGTTAACCCTTCATAGAAATGTGAAACCAATCTCCATGTTTCAAAACCATGATGAGGGCAAGTACTAAGCAAGTCTCGATACCTATCCCAACATTTGTAAAATGTTTCTCCTGGTTTTTGAGTGAAAGTGGTGATTTGTCTCTTGAAAGAGTTTGTTCTATGAGATGGGAAAAACTTCTTTAAAAACTGTTGTTGCATTTCATCCCAAGCACGAATGGATCCTGGTCTTAAATTTTGTAGCCATGTTTTAGCTTTATCTTTTAATGAAAAAGGAAAAAGCTTTAATCTAATGGTGTTCATGCTAAATTTAAGTTATTATATGTGTTGCAAACCTCCTCAAATTCCCTTAAATGCAAGTATGGATTTTCCAATTCGAAACCATGAAAAGAAGGTAAAAGTTGAACAATACCTGGTTTAAAATTAAAATGAGATGCATCGGGAGGAAAAACTATGCATGATGGTGCACTTGTTCTTGTGGGATTCATGTGGTCTCTAAGTGTTCTAGCATGGTTATTCTCATTATTCTCATTATGAAGTGATTGATTATCTTCTTCGGCCATATTTTCTGAAAATAATGAGGATATCCTATAAAGTCTACCACTTGATGTACGTGACCACACTCTCATGCACGTGTAGGAATAGAATAAAAGGAAGAAGAAAATAAAAGAAAAAGAAACAAGAGAAAAGAAACAAAGTTATATACAAGAAAAGTGAAAAGAGAAAACAAAATAAATATTATAATTTATACAAGAACTTACCTCCCCGGCAACGGTGCCAAAAACTTGACACGACTAAAAGGTTGATGTCTTCTCCCAAGTGTAGGAGTGTCGAAGTAATAAATAACCCGGCAAGACCGGGGTCGAACCACAGGGAGGTTAATTGTACAAATTATAGACAATAATTATAAGCAACAATAATAGCAATAATAACAAAAACAATAACAACAACAACAACAACTATAATAATAATAATAGTAGTAGTAGTAGTAGTAGTAGTAGTAGTAGTAATAGTAGTAGTAGTAGTAATAATAATAATAATAATAAAGAAAGAGAAGAAGAAGATGATGATAACTTGGAGATGGAAAATTAATGTAAGGATTAAACAATGATAATAACAAATGTCAAGGTTAGAGGTTCCACTAATGGTATATCAAACAAGTATAGTATAAACTCTTATTATTGAATTGGAAACCACAAACAAAGGAGGTTCCAATCAGATTATATATTGTTAACATGATTACATTAGTCATCTTATTCAATTAATGCTAATACTTGTAAATCTCGTCAAGCATTCATGATTATAACTTATGTTAACAACAAATCAAGTTCCTTTCATAGCTCAGGTGTCGGTTATACCATACATTATGGGCTATGAAAGTGCCAAGCATTTGTTGTACCAAGTGTTATACAACATAAATCAAGATTAGTCATTTAACAAGCAAAGTATTAAAGAGTGAACAAGATAACAAATATAAAACATGTTAGTATCAAACATTAAAGTCCATATTAAGTTTACATTATACTTATTCTCACACCATTAGTGTAACCTTTTCACCTTGACATAATTAACTTAGCTAGACATAATGAAAGAAAGCAAAATAGATAAACAAAATAAGAACATAAAAGTTAACTAAATAAAGAAAAGGAAATGAAAGGCATAAACTTGATATTAATGAAAGTAAAGCATAAACATTACAAAAAATACAAAGAGAGAAAGGAAGAGCATGATCTTGATCTGGAAACCAAGATGCCTAAATGCATGGCAAATGCCTCCTTTTATAGGCGAAAATTGGGAACTATTGATTTGATGACTAATTGATAAGTGGGTGGCCAACTTTTGACTTGGTGACAATCCTTATCTTCTCTTGTCTGCCCAAAACGTCATTGATAACGTCAAAATGGGAGCTAGTTGTAAACATGAAAGTTTTAGGCAATTGTCTCAGCTTTCTTGTGTAAAACATTCAGCTCATTTGGACTTCTAGAACTCCAGATATGGCCAAAATACCGAACAGTGCTCGGGCTGGAAGACAGATTCGGGCTTCTTTGTTGTTGCTACAATTTGGACTTGATAATGGCCTTTTTAGATCTTGGGCTCCATATGAAAGTTGTAGGCCTATGTCTTACCTTTCCATCCATATAAATTGGACCTAAATCTGAGATATATAGCTCTAGATATGACCCAATTACTGAACAGTGTTCCGGTTTGGATTGCACCAACATCTCTTTTCTAAGTTTGGCCATCTCTTTATCCTTGCAATTTAAGTTCTTCAAGTCATCAATCAATCCTTTCATTTATGTGATAGGCCTGCATTAAAAATAGACATTTACCACAAATTATAGGTATCTTATATTATTAGATACATTATTATAAAACATATTTTAGTTAAGGAGTTATTGATACTTCAAGTGCAAAATAATGATATAAAACCATGATAAAAATGCACTTTTAAGTACTAATCACACACCCCCAACTTAGATTTTACTAGTCCTCAAGCAAAACAAAAAATAAAACCTTTGAAATAAAAAGAATAATAACAACCATAATTAGGCTCGATTTATCACAGTTGAAGGACCTATCATGCAAACATTGGTATCTTTAACTTAGTGTACACAATAGCAAATAAAGGAAAATAAGCATACTCACATTCTCTAAATCAAACATCCATACAAAATTTCCAAATTCATCATATTTATCATGCAACCAACATAATTGATTCATACGAAAACTCAACTTGTAATCTTCCCTTCTCACCAATAGAAACAAGGTAGCAAACTAGAGAAATATCTATATATTTTTTTCTTTTTTTTTCTTTTTTTTCTTTGAAGATATGACTTATTCTTTGTCTTTAAGTAGTCACCTCCCTTTTGACACAAATACAAATATTTGTGATGAATGCACCCGGTTACTCACAAAATCACAAATTTAAAGTACTTTGCATACTCATATTTCAAGCTGTCGTTTAACGTAAAAACAAACATTTTTTATGAATACCCCTAGTTACTGAGCAACTCAAAACATTGGAGTAGATAGAACTTTGCATACATTTATTTATTTATTTGTGTAATAATTATTACTCTATTTACTTAAACCTTGTTTAGGACTAGATCAAAAGGGATAATCACAAGTAAAGCATCATACTCATCTTTCATGCATAATCACACAACTCACACAACTTTTACAAGGAAAGATGTACTTTAGTAATCTTAAAAAAAAACGTATGCTATATCTTGCTTTATAAGATATTATCTATCCCAAATTAAAGCATGCAATGTTCAACACAATAATGAATCCAAAAATATAATGATGATCCTAAACAAGTCTCATTCATATATAAATGCAAGTTTTTTTTTTTTAACAAGCATGGTTATCTTAGGCATCCAACATAATGAAATATCTAAAATTAAGTTTTACATTAACCTCAATGTAAAAAAGAAAGAGAAGAAAAGTATAAAGATTAGAAAATTGTTACTCCCCTTTTGTTTTCAAGGATGAATGTTTGATTGAATTGGGCATGAACTGACTTCTTGCTTGATTTTTTTTAACCTGCATATCACAACTAAAAGAAAACATTGATTTTTTTTTTAAATAAAGAACCTCACACCCCGTAACTTAACATAATGCATTGTCCTTAATGCATGAACAAGAAAATATAAGAGATGGAAGAAAGAAAAAAAATAAAAATAAAAACTCATTACTTCTGATACTACAACGGTATTGGATCTTCAAGATCCAATGTCTCAACTTCAGCCACAACATTTTCAATATAAGATTTCAACCGATGATCATTTACTTTGAAAATATTTCCATTCTTAAGATTTTCTACTGCTTGACCGCTTTTTATGATCGGCTTGTTTTAACTCGCAACTGCACGAGTGTGCGATGTAGCAATTAACTCGGTAAGATCGAGGTCACATCCACAGAGAGCTAGATTTGGAAATTAAGCTAGGTAACAACAAAAAAAAACTCAAGAGAAATTAAATTAACAATAACTTGGTTGAAAATAATTGATGGATTTGTTTTCAAAGATAAAAAAGTGTAAATAGATTTTAAATGACAAGAAAAAGTAAGTCTTGGTCCAAATCAATTTTAATGGTGATGTATTGGTGATTTCTTCAACATATATAAGATAACTCAACCTAATATCAATGATGGTGATATTAGATCGGAAGATATTACAATGAAGTTTAGAAAGATGAATATTGATTATTGCTTAAGAATGAACAAGCACTTTCATATTAAGTAAGACATTGAATCAAGCAATCTCTCTACCAAAACTAAAGTTTGTGTATAAAAATTCAAGATTATAACATTACCTAAATTATTTCTAAAATTTCTTTACAATAATAAATCATTCATGAAGAAAATGAGAAGATAAACATTAAGATTCATTCATATCCTAAAGAACTCACCTCAATCACCATTATCCTTGATTTGGATACAAGAAAGAGTTTAGCCAACCATGATTATATATAAGAACACTTCAATAAACATGAAAGAACTTGAATCCAACTGAAATAATAAGTTTTACAAACTAAAGAACTGAAATCTATAAAGAAGAACACAAAACAATTTCAGAAAAAATTCGGACACAAATTTGACTCTAACTTTGGACAGCAATTTGACCCTCTTAGAAGCTTTTTTTTTTGAGATGTCTGATTAGTACTTAAAAGTGCATTTTTATCATGGTTTTATATCATCATTTTGCACTTGAAGTATCAATAACTCCTTAACTAAAATATGTTTTATAATAATGTATCTAATAATATAAGATACCTATAATTTATGGTAAATGTCTATTTTTAATGCAGGCCTATCACATAAATGAAAGGATTGATTGATGACTTGAAGAACTTAAATTGCAAGGATAAAGAGATGGCCAAACTTAGAAAAGAGATGTCGGTGCAATCCAAACCGGAACACTGTTCGGTAATTGGGTCATATCTAGAGCTATATATCTCAGATTTAGGTCCAATTTATATGGATGGAAAGGTAAGACATAGACCTACAACTTTCATATGGAGCCCAAGATCTAAAAAGGCCATTTTCAAGTCCAAATTGTAGCAACAACAAAGAAGCCCGAATCTGTCTTCCAGCCCGAGCACTGTTCGGTATTTTGGCCATATCTGGAGTTCTAGAAGTCCAAATGAGCTGAATGTTTTACACAAGAAAGCTGAGACAATTGCCTACAACTTTCATGTTTTCAGCTAGCTCTAATTTTGACGTTATCAATGACGTTTTGGGCAGACAAGAGAAGATAAGGATTGTCACCAAGTCAAACGTTGACCACTCACTTATCAATTAGTCATCAAATCAATAGTTCCCAATTTTGGCCTATAAAAGGAGGCATTTGCCATTCATTTAGGCATCTTGGTGTTCAGATCAAGATCATGCTCTTCCTTTCTCTCTTTGTATTTTTTGTAATGTTTATGCTTTGCTTTCATTAATATGAAGTTTATGCCTTTCATTTCCTTTTCTTTACTTAGTTAGCTTTTATGTTCTTATTTTGTTTATCTATTTTTCTTTCTTTCATTATGTCTAGCTAAGTTAATTATGTCAAGGTGAAAAGGCTACACTAATGGTGTGAGAATAAGTATAATGTAAACTTAATATGGACTTTAATGTTTGATACTAACATGTTTTATATTTGTTATCTTGTTCACTCTTTAATACTTTGCTTGTTAAATAACTAATCTTGATTTATGTTGTATAACACTTGGTACAACAAATGCTTGGCACTTTCATAGCCCATAATGTATGGTATAACCGACACCTGAGCTATGAAAGGAACTTGATTTGTTGTTAACATAAGTTATAATCATGAATGCTTGACGAGATTTACAAGTATTAGCATTAATTGAATAAGATGACTAATGTAATCATGTTAACAATATATAATCTGATTGGAACCTCCTTTGTGTGTGGTTTCCAATTCAATAATAAGAGTTTATACTATACTTGTTTGATATACCATTAGTGGAACCTCTAACCTTGACATTTGTTATTATTATTGTTTAATCCTTACATTAATTTTCCATCTCCAAGTTATCATCATCTTCTTCTTCTTCCCTTTCTTTATTATTACTACTACTACTACTACTACTACTACTACTACTACTAGTATTATTATTATTATTATTATTATTATTATTATTATTATTATAGTTGTTGTTGTTCTTGTTATTGTTGTTGTTATTATTGCTATTATTGTTGCTTATAATTGTTGTCTATAATTTGTACAATTAACCTCCCTGTGGTTCGACCCCGGTCTTGCCGGGTTATTTATTACTTCGACACTCCTGCACTTGGGAGAAGACATCAACCTTTTAGTCGTGTCAATGTCTATTAGAGATATATTTATAGGAAATTCTATCACCTATCTAGATCATTAAAGAACAGCTCATTGGGACACCTGAGTCAAAATTTATGGGTAAAACACCGAAAGGTGTTTTGAAAAATCAAATCAAGACAACTTTGCAACCACTTTGGTGCACGTTTTTCTTCCTCATTTATGAGTTGTCTTCTTCTTCTTTTTAACCCAAAATAATGTAAAAATATCCCCTCCAGCTTTCCATCCATGTTCTTGCCTTCTAGGATCAATGGATTACCCAAAATAAATCAATTGTTATTTGTTGTGTGGACATGTAAGATCATGGATTGTGTTTGGGTTGATTTGAAGGTTGATTTAGGGTTGATTTTTGGGCTGATTTGGGGCTGATTTGGGGCTGAATTTGAGCATCAAATAAGTAAACAAATGTACTTATTATTTGGGCTAAGATTGACATTGAAACCTTGAGTGTTTAATGGTTGAAGTTTGCACACAATATAAGGCAAGTTTGGGCTTGAAATAGATCATATGATGTTCTTTTCTAGAATTGGAATAGAATTGATTTTTGGGATAAATTTGGAGCACTTATTTGAACCAAGATTTGCTTCAATCTTCAACTAAATGTCTCTTCAATTCTTTGTTCTGAATTCCGACGTTGAATTTTCTGAATTAATTCATTTAAGCTCCAAAAACCTATTAAAACATTAAAACAAACTTCATTACTAAAAAACACATCAATTATTATAAAAACAACCAAATAAAAACAATAAATACATATATAAAATAAGAGACTTAATGACACTTTTGATGCACAATCACACCCCCAACTTAGATTTTGCTAGTCCTCAAGCAAAACAAAACATAAAACCTTTGAAATAAAAATAATAATAATAACAACCATAATTAGGCTCGATTCATCACACTTGAAGGACCTATCATGCAAACATTGGTATCTTTAACTTAGTATACACAATAGCAAATAAAGAAAAATAAGCATACTCATTGAGCAACTCAAAACATTGGAGTAGATAGAACTTTGTACACATTTATTTATTTATTTGTGTAATAATTATTACTCTATTTACTTAAACCTTATTTAGGACTAGATCAAAAGGGATAATCACAAGTAAAGCATCATACTCATCTTTCATGCAAATTCACACAACTCACACAACTTTTACCAGGAAAGATGTACTTCAGTAATCTTAAAAAAAAAGTATGTTATATCTTGTTGTATAAGATATTATCTATCACAAATTAAAGCATGCAATGTTCAACATAATAACGAATCCAAAAATATAATGATGATCCTAAACAAGTCTCATTCACATACAAATGCACCATGCTCAGAGATGGATTTAATCACAAATGGACCAATCCATTTTGTCTTTAACTTCCTAAGAAAGAGATGTAATTGTGAATTATACAAGAGAATCTTTTGACCAACATGAAAGAATTTTCTAAGAATATATTTATCATGCAAAGTTTTCATCTTATGTTTTGAAATTTTTGCATTTTCAAATGCATCATTTCTCAGCTCCTCTAATTCATCCAATTAAAGCTTTCTATTTTTGCCAACCTTGTTTTCATTGTCATTGAATTTCCGGATGGCCCAATATGCATGGTGCTCAATCTCAACAGGGAGATGACAAGGCTTTCCATAAACTAGCCTATAAGGAGACATTCCTAAAGAGGTCTTATAAATAGTGCGATATGCCCACAAAGCATTAACTAGTCGTAGGGACCAATCTTTACGGTTTGGATTGAGTGTTTTCTCTAAAATGTTCTTGATCTCCCTATTTGCCAACTGACACGATGAAAAGATTGTAGCAACAATAACAACTACTCAAATAATAGTAGCAATAATAATACTAATAATACTAGTAGTAGTAGTAGTAGTAGTAGTAGTAGTAATAATAAAGAAAGGGAAGAAGAAGAAGATGATGATAACTTGGAGATGGAAAATTAATGTAAGGATTAAACAATAATAATAACAAATGTCAAGGTTAGAGGTTCCACTAATGGTATATCAAACAAGTATAGTATAAACTCTTATTATTCAATTGAAAACCACACATAATGGAGGTTCCAATCAGATTATAGATTGTTAACATGATTACATTAGTCATCTTATTCGATTTATGCTAATACTTGTAAATCTCGTCAAGCATTCATAATTATAACTTATGATAACAAATACAAAACATGTTAGTATCAAACATTAAAGTCCAACATATTAAGTTTACACTATACTTATTCTTACATCATTAGTGTAACCTTTTCACCGACATAATAAACTTAGCTAGACATAATGAAAGAAAAAAAATATAAATAAACAAAATAAGAACATAAATAAGATAAAAGTTAGCTAAGTAAATGAAAGGCATAAACTTGATATTAATGAAAGCAAAGCATAAACATTACAAAAAATACAAAGAGAGAAAGTAAGAGCATAATCTTGATCTGGAAACCAAGATGCCTAAATGCATGGCAAATGCCTCCTTTTATAGGCCAAAATTGGAAACTATTGATTTGATGACTAATTGATGAGTGGGTGTCCAACTCTTGACTTGGTGACAATCCTTATCTTCTCTTGTCTGCCTAAAACGTCATAGATAACTTCAAAATTGGAGCCACTTGAAAACATTAAAGTTGTAGGAAATTGTCTCATCTTTCTTGTGTAAAAACTTTAGCTTATTCGGACTTTTAGAACTCCAGATATGGCCAAAATACTGAACAGTGCTCAGGTTGGAGGATAGATCGGGCTTCTTTGTTGTTGCAACAATTTGGACTTGAAAATAGCCTTTTTTAGATCTTGGGCTCCATATGAAAGTTGTAGGCCTATGTCTTAGCTTTCCATCCATATAAAGTAGACCTAAATCTGAGATCTATAGCTTTAAATATGACCCAATTACCGAATAGTGTTCTGGTTTGGATTGCACCGACATCTCTTTTCTAAGTTTAGCCATCTCTTTATCCTTTCAATTTCAGTTCTTAAATTCATCAATCAATCCTTTCATTTATGTGAAAAATTCTGCATTTAAAATGAACATTTACCATAAATTTAAGGTATCTTATATTATTAGATATATTGTTATAAAACATGCTTTAGTTAAGGAGTTATTGATACTTTAAGTGCAAAATGATGATATAAAACCTTGATAAAAATGCATTTTTAAGTACTAATCACCAACTCAGCTTGGCCACTAGTTTGTGGGTGATAGGGGGTACTGACCTTGTGAATTACACCATATTTTCTCATCAAAATCCTAACGGGCTTGTTACAAAAATATTTTTCCCCATCACTAATCATAGCCCACGACATGCCAAAACGAGGAAAAATATTTTCTTTCAAGAATTTGACCATAACTCGATGGTCATTGGTTTGAGATGCAATGACCTCCATCCATTTAGACACATAATCAACAGCTATAAGGATGAATTGGTAACCAAATAAACTTGGAAAAGGTCTCATGAAATCAAATATTTTCAAGACAAGGATGGGGTTAAGGGGCATCATGTTATGCCTAGTGAAGCTACGTAGTTGTTGGCATCGGTCACATACAACACAGAAGGCATGGACATCTTTAAACATGGTGGGCCAATAAAAATCACACTACAATGATTTTGACAAGCTAATACATGACAAAAATTAATGACACTTGAAATTTCATGATCAGGGATGCACCGCCTAATAATTTGGTTAGGACATTATTTAAATAGGTAGGGGTCATCCTAAAAAAAGTATGCACATTGCCCAAGAATTTTTGTTTATCAAGTTTAGACTAATGAGAAGGAATCTGACTTGTGGCTAGGTAATTTGCTATGTTAGCATACCATAGAGAACCAATGTAGGAGACAGTACCTGCACAAAATAAATTTTCATCAGAAAGGAGTTCATTTATTGGAGATTCATCAATTATGGTCTCATAGTTTGAAAGACGAGACAAATGATTAGCCACTACATTCTCTACTCCCTTTTTATCTTGATTTTTAAGGTTAAACTCTTGGAGTAGGAGGATCCATCGAATCAAACGCGGCTTGACATCTTGTTTTGTGAGTAAGTATTTCAATGTTGCATGATTAGTGAAAACAATAACAAGAGATCCAACCAAATAAGACCTAAACTTGTCCAATGCAAAGACCACAACTAAGAGTTCTTTTTCAGTTGTAGTGTAATTTAATTAAGCATCATTCAAAGTGTTTCTAGCATAATATATGACATGAGGTTTCTTGTCTTTTCTTTGCCCTAAAACAGCCCCAACTCAGTTCAAATGGTAAGGACCAATCAGGAGCTTGCATAATTGGTGTAGTGGTCAACAACCCTTTAAGCTTTTCAAAAGCTTCTTAACATTTTAATGTCCAATCAAATTGGATATCTTGTGACAACAAGTTACACAATGGTTTGGCAATGGTACTAAAAGAATGAATGAATCTTCGATAAAAACCAACATGTCCTAAAAAGGATCTCACAACTTTCACAGTCCTAGGGGTAGGTAATTTTTGAATGATTTCCACTTTTGACTTATCTACCTCTATTCCTTTTGAAGAGACAATGTGACCTAAGACAATGCCATGTGTCACCATAAAATGACACTTCTCCCAATTGAGTACAAAATTGCTCTCTTCACATCTTTCAAGGATTTTTTCTAAATGCATTAAACACAACTCATAAGAATCCCCATAAACTGAAAAATCATCCATGAAAACTTTCAAAAGATTTTCCACCATATACTAAAGATACTCGTCATACACCTTTGAAAAGTGGTTGGTGCATTACGCAAGCCAAAAGACATTCTTCTATAAGCATAGGTACCAAAAGGACAAGTGAAAGTGGTTTTTTCTTAGTCTTCTAAAGAAATTTCAATTTGGTTTTAACATGAGTATCCATCAAGAAAACAATAGAAAGTTCTTTCGGCTACTCTTTCAAGCACTTGGTCTAAAAATGGAAGCGGAAAATGGTCATTCCCAGTCACCATGTTCAACTTACGATAATCAATGCACATATGCCATCCAGTTTGGATTCTAGTTGGTACTAACTCATTATTTTCATTCTTCACTACCGTGACTCCAGATTTTTTAGGGACAACTTAGGTTGGACTAACCCATTTTGAGTTTGTAATAGGGTAAATGATACATGCATCAAATAGCTTAAGCACTTCACCTCTCACTACTTTCTTCATGTTTGGGTTCAATCGTCTTTGCATTTGCCTCATAGATTTAGCCTCTTCTTCAAGATAGATTCTATGTGTACATAAAAGAGGGTTAATTCCTTTCAAGTCAGTAATTGTCCACCCAATTGATTTTTGTGTTTTCTTACCACTCTTAAAAGTTTTTATTGTTGCTCTATACTAAGTTTTAATGAGATCACAATAAGATATGATTCATCTTCCCCTAGAAATGCATACTTAAGATCACTCGGTAAAGGCTTCCTTTATGGTTTATAAGGCTAGACCAGAGATGCCTCAACTTTCACTTGGGGTGAAATCAAAGGCTCAAAGGATAGGGTCCATTGACCTATTGACATAATAAGCATTGGATCTAGATAAGTCTTGAGTTCTCTTACTTCCTCATCAACACATTCCAAAGAACAAAATCTTTCATCATGAATTAAAGTTCTCTCCAATGGATCCTTGATCCACACTCTCTCAAAGTGTTCTTGAGAAATTGTTTGGATCAAATCTACCTCTCTAATGTCCTCATGTTCCCTAATTTGTTTGGAGACATTGAATATGTTCATCTCCACAGTCATATTCCCAAAAGACAATTTCATCACCCCATTCCTATAGTTAATTAAGGCATTGGATGTAGCTAGGAAAGGTCTCCCTAAGATGACTGGGATGGGAGCATTAGAACCTTGAATTGGTGTGGTGTCTAACGCTACAAAATCAACAGGAAAGTAGAATTTATCTACTTAGACCAACACATCCTTAACGATACCCTTGGGAATCTTGATTGACCTATGAGCTAATTGAAGGGTGATTTAAGTAGGCTTAATTTCTCCTAAACCTAATTTTTCGTAAACAATGTAGGGTATTAAATTCACATTTGCTCTTAAATCCAACAAAGCTTGATCTATCTTAGGAATTTCAATAATGTATGAAATGGTAGGACAACCAAGATTTTTGTATTTGGGAGGGGTCTTAAATTGGATGATGGCACTAGCATGTTTAATTAGAAAGGCTCTTTCTTTCACATTCAATCTCATTTTGACTGTGCATATGTAACAACCCGGCTTTTCAAGCCCCAAAACAACAAAAAAAAATTTCTTAACACACATCATGTCGGTAATTTACGAACCTATTTTCGTCACATCATCAAAATGCAATCCATACATCAACAACATTTAACATTTCATTTAAAAGGAAAATTTACATAAACATATAATATTATGTTTGCATGCTTAGAAGTTCATATTATAGTATACATCCATAGACATGAGTTTGCATTCCTATCCTACTAATAGTCACCATGAATTTAAGCAAAAGAGTTCAATAAAAGTTATACATTTAATACATTGATCCATACAAAATACATCGTGATTTAGGATGCAACTACATGATTCCTTGCAAGAGTAGGTTCCCGTGTATCGGGTTTCCTAGGCTTCTCGTTGATGTGATGTCCCTATTGCAGTGCAAAATATTTAAGAGAATGCAATTGCTTATTAGTAATAATGATAATTAAATGGTCTGGCAAACAAATGAAACATTAACTAAGTATACACAATTTATAGTACATATAGATGCACCAATTCTTGTAATCAACCATAATCTTAAACTCAGCTATCCTCTCAAGGTATCATTTCTTGAGGTTAGTCGTCCACTCGCCCCGATCATCCACTTTGGATGCCTTTAGCCGAAGCTAATCAATCACTTGTCCTGATCATCCTTTCGGATGCCATTAGCTGAGGCTAATCATTCCCTTGTTCCGGTCATCCATTCAGATGCCATTAGCCAAGGCTAATCATTCCTTTATCCCGGTCATCCATTCGGATGCCATTAGTCGAGGCTAATCATTCTTTTGTCCCGGTCATCAATTCGGATGCCATTAGCCAAGGCTAGTCAACCATTTGACAACATTTAACATTTGACAACCTGTTATCTATTATAACCCAATATGGTAACATTCATGTTAAAGTATCACATTATTTAACGTATGAAAAAGGAAAGTAGAAGTCACTTACCTGCTCCACCTGTGGTTTGTTCTTGTCTTGACGATGGTTCGATCCCGACCGCACCACCTAAGACAATAATGGTCACAAATCAGTACATTTGTATTTTTGAATCACATTTGTCACCACTTATTTCAAAAGTTCATATATACACATTCAAGTGTTCCACATTTTACACCATCATACCATGAAATTGTTACTAGCATTTAAGTCATTTTTGCCTAGGAGGCCTATTGTCAAATTCAGCAGTGAGAACTAATTCGCTACAGGCTGCCAATTCGGTAGCGACAACTATTTCACAGTTCGGCAGCAAAAACTGTTTCGCTGTTGGCGTCACTGTTTCGGCAGCAAATCACAATTTCCCTGCAACCAACTCAACTTTGGTGGCGAATCACAAATTCGTTGTAGAACATGAAATTTGGCAGCGAATGTTAATTTGCTGTAGACAACTCAACTTCAGCAGCGATTCGCTGCAGCCGACACAGTTTCGGCAGCGAATTATTATTTCGCTACAGAACATAAAATTCGGCAACGAATTCTAATTTGTTGCAGCTGACACAATTTCGATAACGAATGCTAATTAGCTACAGAACACACAATTTAGCAGTGAATTCTAATTCACTGCAGAAGACTCAATTTCAGCAGTAAATACTTTTTTCCTGTAGCCGACACAGTTTCGACAACGAATCAAAATTTGCTACAAAACACACAATTTGGTAGCGAATTCTAATTCGCTACGGAAGACTCAATTTCAACAATGAATACTTATTCGCTACAATCATCATAGTTTCGGTAGCGAATCAAAATTTGCTACAGAACACACAATTCTACAGCTAATGCTGATTCGCTGCAGAAGACTCGGTTTCAGCAGCGAATGCTAATTCGCTACAGCAGACACATTTTTGGTAGCGAATTGAAATTTCGCTATAGAACACCCAATTCAGCAGCGAATTCTAATTCACTGTAGAAGACTTAATTTCGGTAGCGAATACTAATTCGCTGCGGCCGACATAGTTTCAACAGCAATTCAAAATTTCATTGCAAAACACCCAATTCGGCAGCAAACTCTAATTTGTTACAGAAGACTCAATTTCAGTAGTGAATACTAATTCACTACAGTTGATACAGTTTCAACACTGAATTGAAATTTCCCTGCAGAACACACACATTGAAAACCATCAATTACAACATATATCTTTCAATCATTCCAGCAGAATACAGACATTGAAACTATCCATTCCAACACATAATCCTTCAACCAATCCTAGCAAAACACACACATTGCATGTCGGCCAACCCTATAGTTAAAGCTAGCCCCCTACTATGATTTATTGTTTCTATTTTATTTATTTTTCTTTGTTAGATGTTCTAAAATTGGCCTCATTTTATTTCTGTTTTCCTTGTCCTCTTAGTTAATTTCTGTTTTCTTCAGAGCTAGCTTAGGTGTCAGGTCAATTTTCTTAGGGTTTTTCTTCATTTCCGGTTCTGGATCTTAAGGAGAAGAGGAAGGAAGTTTCATTACCCATACCTTACGAATCTAGCTAGGTTTGAGGAAGGTTTGACTGTGTTCTTCCTCCTCTCCCACTGGTTTTCTTCCTTTTTCTTCCTCTCATGCTGGTTCCATTCTCTTTTCTCTCTAGGTGGCTGTCCGATCTTCTCTCAAGGTCTCCTCTCTCTCCCTCACACATTCACAAGGCTTAGGTTTCTGTTGTGGAGGAGAAAGGGAGAGTAACATGTAGCTGGACATACAGCTCCAACAACTTTGAGAAAAGTTATGGTTACCTTGTCTCTCCTCTTTATATTTATACTCCCCATTAAATGAGGTGGGTGTTTGGGGGTTGGTTTAGATGTGTTCTTATCCTTGTTTTGGTTTATCTAAAACCAGTTTTTACCCCTCCCTCTTAGCTCCTTAAAAAAATTATTATTATTTTATTTTTAAGACAAAAACTACGTCTTTACCGATGCAAAAATCAGCAGCGAGAACTGCTTCATTACAGATGCAGAAATCAGCAGTGGAAACTGCGTTATTGAAGATCGAGAAATCAACAGCAAAAACTACTTCGCTGTCGATGCAGAAATCAGCAACGAAAATTGTGTCGCTGCCGATCGAAAAATCAGCAGTGAAAACTGCTTCGTTGTCGATGTAGAAATTGACAGCGGAAACTGCGTCGCTGCCGATCTAGAAATCGGCAGCAAAAACTGAGTCATCAGTTTTGTCTATATATATATATAGATATATTTTTCTTTTGGGTGTTGATTGTGCATCAAAAGTGTCATTAAGTCTCTTGTTTTACATATGTATTTATTGTTTTTATTTGGTTGTTTTTATAATAATTGATGTGTTTTTTCGTAATGAAGTTTGTTTTAATGTTTCGATAGGTTTTTGGAGCTTAAATGAATTAATTCAGAAAATTCAACATCGGAATTCAGAACAAAGAATTGAAGAGACATTTAGTTGAAGATTGAAGCAAATCTTCGTTCAAATAAGTGCTCCAAATTTGTCCCAAAAATCAATTCTATTCCAATTCTAGAAAAGAATATCATATGATTTATTTCAAGCCCAAACTTGCCTTTTGTTGTGTGCAAACTTCAACCATTAAACACTCAAGGTTTCAATGTCAATCTTAGCCCAAATAATAAGTACATTTGTATACTTATTTGATGCTCAAATTCAGCCCAAAAATCAGCCCCAAATCAGCCCCAAATCAACCTTCAAATCAACCCAAACACAATCCATGATCTTACATGTCCACACAACAAATAACAATTGATTTATTTTGGGTAATCCATTGATCCAAGAAGGCAAGCACATGGATGGAAAGCTGGAGGGGATATTTTAACATTGTTTTGGGTCAAAAAGAAGAAGGAGACACCTCATAAATGAGGAAGAAAAACGTGCACCAAAGTAGTTGTAAAGCTGTCTTGATTTGATTTTTCAGAACACCTTTCGGTGTTTTGCCAATAACTTTTGACTCCGGTGTCCAAATGAGCTGTTCTTTAATGATCTGGAAAGGTGACAGAATTGTCTATAAATATGTCTCTAATAGACTTCTCCAAAAAAAGCTTCTAAGAGGGTCGAATTGCTGTCCAAAGTTAGAGTCAGATTTGTGTCCGAATTTTTTCTGAAATTGTATTGTGTTCTTCTTTATAGATTTCGGTTCTTTAGTTTGTAAAACTTATTTTTTCAGTTGGATTCAAGTTCTTTCATGTTTATTGAAGTGTTCTTATATATAATCATGGTTGGCTAAACTCTTTCTTGGATCCAAATCAAGGATAATGGTGATTGAGGTGAGTTCTTTAGGATATGAATGAATCTTAATGTTTATCTTCTTATTTTCTTCATGAATGATTTATTATTGTAAAGAAATTTTAGAAATCATTTAGGTAATGTTATAATGTTGAATTTTTATGCACAAACTTTAGTTTTGGTATAGAGATTGCTTGATTCAATGTCTTACTTAATATGAAAGTACTTGTTCATTCTTAAGCAATAATTAATCTTCATCTTTCTAATCTTCATTGTAATATCTTCCGATCTAATATCACCATCGTTGAGATTAGGTTGAGTTATCTTATATATGTTGAAGAAATCACCAATACATCACCATTAAAATTGATTTGGACCAAGACTTACTTTTCTTGTCATTTAAAATCTATTTACATTTTTTTTATCTTTGAAAACAAATCCATCAATTATTTTCAACCAAGTTATTGTTAATTTAATTTCTCTTGAGTTTTTTTTTGTTACTTAGCTTAATTTCCAGATCTAGCTCTCTGTGGATATGACCTCGATCTTACCGAGTTAATTGCTACATCGCACACTCGTGCACTTGCGAGTTAAAACAAGCCGATCATAAAAAGCGGTCAAGCAATTTTGGCGCCGTTGCCGGGGAGCTAGCAAGCAAAGGTAACAAATTTAGATTTGATTATTGGAAAACTAAAAAAAAATCATATAAAAAAATTAAATTGGCTGGTTTAACCGCCTAAAAAAAAAATTGACCTTAACATTTCGGATATTGGACCGTGGACTGGAGTATTAATTGTTGGATTTTGGTTGGTTCAACCATTTTTCTTTTATTGTCTATTCTTATTAGTTTCTAATATTTTTCTTGTTTATTTCATTTTATTTTGTTGTTTTATTTTTATTTATTGTCTAAAGTGTTTAGCCAGTATTACCGCCTTTGTTTTTTTATTAATGCTTGTTATAACTATCTTTTAATGTTTATTGTTGTTATTTTTCTTATATTTATTGTCTACAGTGCTTGGTCGGTATTACCGCCTCTTGTTTATTTCCTTTTTATTTTGTGGTTTTGTTATGATTATTTTTTTTATATTTATTGTTTGAAGTGCTTGGCCGGTATTACCGCCTTTTGTTTATTCAAGCTTGTTATAATTATCTTTTAATGTTTATTGTTGTTATTTTTTTTATATTTATTGTTTGAAGTGCTTGGCCGGTATTACCGCCTTTTGTTTATTCAAGCTTGTTATAATTATCTTTTAATGTTTATTGTTGTTAATAATGTTTATTAGTTGGAGAGTGAATTTCTTAATTTGTTGTATTTTTATTTTTGAGCTATTACTTTTATTTGCAATTTTTTTTCTTTTTCTTTCCTTTCCTTTCATATTCATATAATTGTTATATTATTATTATTATTTGATCATGGCTAATGTTGAAGATGTAGAGGGTGAAGGGAGTGTTCAAGGTAATGGACCTCCACAATTCAATGATCAACCTAATTTTCGAACTCTTAGAGAGTATCTTCACCCGGCTAGACAAAGTACACCTTCGTGTATTATCTTACCTCTTAACCAACAAGCTTTCAATTTGAAACCGGGCATGATTCAACTTCTTTCCACATTTCATGGTATGGATTCTGAAAATCCATACATACACATTAAAGACTTTGAAGAGGTATGTAATACTTTTATTGATAGAACATGCACAGAGGAAACCATTCGGCTTAAATTGTTCCCATTCTCTCTAAAGGATAAAGCCAAGCTTTGGCTAAACTCCTTGCGTCCTAGGTCTATAGGTACATGGAGAGAAATGCAAGCTGAATTTTTGAAAAAATACTTCCCCACTCATAGGACAACAGCTTTACAACGTCAAATGATGAATTTTTCTTGTAGTCCAAATGAGTCATTTCACCAAGCTTAGGAAAGGTTTAAAGACTTGTTAAATGCATGCCCTCATCATGGTTTTGAGATGTGGAGGTTAGTGAGTTTCTTTTATGACTCTCTTACTGCAGATTTTAAAAAGCTAGTGTCAACCATGTGTAATGGTGAGTTTTATGACAAAGAACCAAGTGAGGCCTTTGATTTTTTTGATCAATTGGCTGAAAACACAAAGCAATGAGAGACTTCTCTCCTAGTTCATGTTGAGTCTAGAAACACCATTTCTCATTCAAGTGGGAAGTTTCAATTGAAAGAGACTGATGACCTCAATGCTAGATTAGCCTCATTGGCTAGGAAAGTAGAGTCTCTTGAGATTAAAAAAGTGCATGTCATAAGTGAACAACAAGAGGAAAGTTGTGTTGTTTGTGAAAGCAAAGGGCATAGGACAACTGAGTGTCCTACCATTCCAGCCTTCAAGGAAGTGCTATATGGCCAAACTTCTGATTCAAGTAATGTTAGAAAGCCATTTCCAAACCAAGTAGGCAATCCCTACTCTGAGACCTATAATCCTGGATGGAGGAACCACCCAAATTTTGGATGGAGAAATGAGGGCTCTTCAGTACCTCAAACATTTCAACCTCCACCCCAACCATTTCATGCTCCCACACATAACACATACCAACCACCTCATAAGAGATCCTTAGAGGATACTCTTCAACAATTCATGCAAACGCAAGGAGGAATCAACAACCAAGTTTACAAATTCCAAGACCAGACCAATAGGACCTTAGATGACATTCGAAGTCAACTAACTAAGTTGACTCAATCACTAAGCATTCAAGAGAAGGGAAAAATCCTAGCTCAACCAATGCCCAATCCTAGAGGTCAGGTACACATGAGTGAATCCTCGCCTAGTGAACCTTCAAACCATGAACAAGTCCAAGCCATCACTACCCTTAGAAGTGGAAAGATTGTTGACAAAGGTGTAGGTTTTAGGATTCCTAAAGGTATTGTGGAGGAGAAATCTAGGGAAAGTGAAGAGGGAATCAAAACACAAGTGACAAATGAGAGTTTGAGTGACAAAGAAGGTGAGATAAATGAGAAAGAGATGAGTGAGAAAGGAGATGATTCAAGAAAGATTGGAGTCAAAATGAGTGATTTAGAATTTGTTCCTAGAGCACCATTTCCACAAAGGTTAGGAAAACCTAAACAAGATCTTATGAACTCGGAAATCTATGAATTGTTCAAACAAGTGAAAGTCAATATTCCACTCCTTGATGCAATTAAACAAGTTCCATCTTATGCAAAGTTTCTTAAGGATTTATGCACAGTCAAAAGGAGATTGAATGTGAAAGAAAGAGCCTTTCTGACTGAACATGCTAGTGCCATCATCCAGTTTAAGACTCCTCCCAAATACAAAGATCCTGGTTGTCCTACCATTTCATGCATTATTGGAAGTCATAAGATAGATCAAGCTTTGTTGGATTTAGGAGCAAGTGTGAATTTAATACCCTACACTGTTTACGAACAATTAGGTTTAGGAGAAATTAAGCCTACTCGAATCACCCTTCAATTAGCTGATAGGTCAATCAAGATTCCCAGGGGTATCGTTGAGGATGTGTTGGTCCAAGTAGATAAATTCTACTTTCCTGTTGATTTTGTAGTATTAGACACCGCACCAATTCAAGGTTCTAATGCCCCCATCCCAGTCATCTTAGGGAGACCTTTCCTAGCTACATCCAATGCCTTAATTAACTGTAGGAATGGGGTGATGAAATTATCTTTTGGGAATATGACTGTGGAGATGAACATATTTAATGTCTCCAAACAAATCGGGGAACATGAGGACATTAGAGAGGTAGATTTCATCCAAACAGTTTGTCAAGAACACTTTGAGAGAGTGTGGATCAAGGATCCATTGGAGAGAACTTTAATTCATGATGAAAGATTTTGTTCTTTGGAATGTGTTGATGAGGAAGTAAGAGAACTCGAGACTTATCTAGATCCAATGCCTGTTATGTCAATAGGTCAATGGACCCCATCATTTGAGCCTTTGATTTCACCCCAAGTGAAAGTTGAGGAATCTCTTGTCCAGCCTGATAAACTAGAAAGGAAGCCTTTACCGAGTGATCTTAAGTATGCATTTCTAGGGGAAGATGAATCATATCCTATTGTGATCTCATCAAAACTTAGCATAGAGCAAGAACACAAACTTTTGAGAGTGGTGAGAAAACACAAGAAAGCAATTGGGTGGAAAATTACTGACTTGAAAGGAATTAGCCCTCTTTTATGTACACATAGAATCTATCTTGAAGAAGAGGCTAAATCCGTGAGGCAAATGCAAAGATGATTGAACCCAAACATGAAGGAAGTAGTGAGAGGTGAAGTGCTTAAGCTACTTGATGCAGGTATCATTTACCCTATTGCAAACTCAAAATGGGTTAGTCCAACCCAAGTTGTCCCAAAAAAATCTGGAGTCACGGTAGTGAAGAATGAAAATAATGAGCTGGTACCAACTAGAATCCAAACTGGATGGCGTATGTGCATTGATTATCGTAAATTGAACATGGTGACTAGGAAGGACCATTTTCCGCTTCCATTTTTAGACCAAGTGCTTGAAAGAGTAGCTGGAAGAGCTTTCTATTGTTTTCTGGATGGATACTCAGGTTACAACCAAATTGAGATTTCTTTAGAAGACCAAGAAAAAACCACTTTCACTTGTCCTTTTGGTACTTATGCTTATAGAAGAATGCCATTTGGTTTGTGTAATGCACCAGCCACTTTTCAAAGGTGTATGATGAGTATCTTTAGTGACATGGTGGAAAATTTTTTGGAAGTTTTCATGGATGATTTTTCAGTTTATGGGGATTCTTATGAGTTGTGTCTAATGAATCTAGAAAAAGTTCTTGAAAGGTGTGAAGAGAGCAATCTTGTACTCAATTGGGAGAAGTGTCATTTTATGGTGACACATGGCATTGTTTTAGGTCACATTGTCTCTTCAAAAGGGATAGAGGTAGATAAGTCAAAAGTGGAAGTCATTCAAAAATTAACTACCTCTAAGACTGTGAAAGATGTGAGATCCTTTTTAGGACATGCTGGTTTTTATCGAAGATTCATTCATTCTTTTAGTACCATTGCCAAACCATTGTGTAACTTATTGTCACAAGATGTCCCATTTGATTGGACATCAAAATGTCAAGAAGCTTTTGAAAAGCTTAAAGGGTTGTTGACAACTGCACCAATCATACAAGCTCCTGATTGGTCTTTACCATTTGAACTGATGTGTGATGCTAGTGATTTTGCGGTTGGGGTTGTTTTAGGGCAAAGAAAAGACAAGAAACCTCATGTCATATATTATGCTAGCAAGACTTTGAATGATGCTCAATTGAATTACACTACAACTGAAAAAGAACTCTTAGCTGTGGTCTTTGCATTAGACAAGTTTAGGTCTTATTTGGTTGGATCTCTTGTTATTGTTTTCACTGATCATGCAGCATTGAAATATTTGCTCACAAAACAAGATGCCAAACCACGTTTGATTCGGTGGATCCTCCTACTCCAAGAGTTTAACATTGAAATTCGAGATAAAAAGGGAGTAGAGAATGTAGTAGCTGATCATTTGTCTCATCTTTCAAGCTATAAGACCATAATTGATGAATCTCCAATAAATGAACTCTTTGCTGATGAAAATTTATTTTGTGCAGGTACTGTCTCTTACATTGGTTCTCCATGGTATGCTGACATAGCAAATTACCTAGCCACAAGTCAAATTCCTTCTCATTGGTCTAAACTTGACAAACAAAAATTCTTGCGCAATGTGCGCACCTTTTTTTGGGATGACCCCTACCTATTTAAATATTGTCCTGACCAAATTATTAGGCGGTGCATCCCTGATCATGAAATTCCAAGGGTCATTAATTTTTGTCATGCATTAGCCTGTGGTGGGCATTTCTCTTCCAAGAAAACCATTGCCAAAATCTTGCAGTGTGGTTTTTATTGGCCTACCATGTTTAAAGATGTTCATGCCTTCTGTGTTGCATGTGATTGATGCCAACGACTAGGTAGCCTCACTAGGCGTAACATGATGCCCTTTAACCCCATCCTTGTTTTGGAAATATTTGATTGTTGGGGGATTGATTTCATGGGACCTTTTCCAAGTTCATTTGGTTACCAATTCATCCTTGTTGCTGTTGATTATGTGTCTAAATGGGTGGAGGCCATTGCATCTCGAACCAATGACCATCGAGTTGTGGTCAAATTCTTGAAAGAAAATATTTTCTCTCGTTTTGGCATGCCCCGGGCTATGATTAGTGATGGGGGAAAACATTTTTGTAACAAGCCCGTTGGGATTTTAATGAGAAAATATGGTGTAATTCACAAGGTCAGTACCCCCTATCACCCACAAACTAGTGGCCAAGCTGAGTTGGCAAATAGGGAGATCAAGAACATTTTAGAGAAAACAGTCAATCCAAACCGTAAAGATTGGTCCCTACGACTAGTTGATGCTTTGTGGGCATATCGCACTGCTTATAAGACCTCTTTAGGAATGTCTCCTTATAGGCTAGTTTATGGAAAGCCTTGTCATCTCCCTGTTGAGATTGAGCACCGTGCATATTGGGCCATTCGGCAATTCAATGACAATGAAAACGAGGTTGGCAAAAATAGAAAGCTTCAATTGGATGAATTAGAGGAGTTGAGAAATGATGCATTTGAAAATGCAAAAATTTCAAAACATAAGATGAAAACTTTGCATGATAAACATATTCTTAGAAAATCCTTTCATGTTGGTCAAAAGGTTCTCTTGTATAATTCACGATTACATCTCTTTCCTGGGAAGTTGAGGACAAAATGGACTGGTCCATTTGTGATTAAATCCATCTCTGAGCATGGTGCATTTGAGGTAGAAAATCCCAAGAATGGAAATATTTTCAAAGTAAATGGTCATCGATTGAAACCTTATCTTGAAAATGTTGTGGCTGAAGTTGAGACATTGGATCTTCAAGATCCAATACCATTGTAGTATTAGAAGTAATGAGTTTTTATTTTTATTTTTATTTTATTTTTATTTTTATTTTTCATTTTTATTATTTTTTCTTCTTTCTTCCATCTCTTATATTTTCGTGTTCATGCATTCGGGACAATGCATTATTTTAAGTTGGGGGGTGTGAGGTTCTTTATTTTCAAAAAAAAAAAATCAATGTTTTCTTTTAGTTGTGATATGCAGGTTAAAAAAAAAAAATCAAGCAAGAAGTCAGCTCATGCCCAATTCAATCAGACATTCATCCTTGAAAACAGAAGGGGAGTAACAATTTTCTAATCTTTATACTTTTCTTCTCTTTCTCTTTTACATTGAGGATAATGTAAAACTTAATTTTAGATATTTCATTATGTTGAATGCTTGAGATAACCATGCTTGTTAAAAAAAAAAAAAACTTGCATTCGTATGTGAATGAGACTTGTTTAGGATCATCATTACATTTTTGGATTCATTATTATGTTGAATATTGCATACTTTAATTTGGGATAGATAATATCTTATAAAGCAAGATATAGCATACTTTTTTTTAAGATTACTGAAATACATCTTTCCTTGTAAAAGTTGTGTAAGTTGTGTGATTATGCATGAAAGATGAGTATGATCTTTACTTGTGATTATCCCTTTTGATCCAGTCCTAAACAAGGTTTAAGTAAATAGAGTAATAATTATTACACAAATAAATAAATAAATGTGTACAAAGTTCTATCTACTCCAATGTTTTGAGTTGCTCAGTAACTAGGGGTATTCATCACAAATGTTTATCTTTACGTCAAACGGCAGCTTAAAATATGAGTATGCAAAGCACTTTAAGTTTGTGACTTTATGAGTAACCGGGTGCATTCATCACAAATGTTTGTATTCGCGTCAAAAGGGAAGTGACTACTTAAAGACAAAAAATAAATCATATCTTCAAAAAAAAAAAAAAAAAAAAATATATAGATATTTCTCTAGTTTGCTACCTTGTTTGTGTTGGTGAGAATGGAAGATTACAAGTTGAGTTTTCGTATGAATCAATTATGTTGGTTGCACGATAAATATGACTGAATTTGGAAATTTTGTATGGATGTTTGATTTAGAGAATGTGAGTATGCTTATTTTTCTTTATTTGCTATTGTGTACACTAAGTTAAAGATACCAATGTTTGCATGATAGGTCCTTCAAGTGTGATGAATCGAGCCTAATTATGGTTGTTATTATTATTATTTTTATTTTAAAGGTTTTATGTTTTGTTTTGCTTGAGGACTAGCAAAATCTAAGTTGGGGGGTGTGATTGTGCATCAAAAGTGTCATTAAGTCTCTTGTTTTACATATGTATTTATTGTTTTTATTTGGTTGTTTTTATAATAATTGATGTGTTTTTTAGTAATGAAGTTTGTTTTAATGTTTCGATAGGTTTTTGGAGCTTAAATGAATTAATTCAGAAAATTCAACATCGGAATTCAGAAGAAAGAATTGAAGAGACATTTAGTTGAAGATTGAAGCAAATCTTGGTTCAAATAAGTGCTCCAAATTTGTCCCAAAAATCAATTCTATTCCAATTCTAGAAAAGAATATCATATGATTTATTTCAAGCTCAAACTTGCCTTATGTTGTGTGCAAACTTCAACCATTAAACACTCAAGGTTTCAATGTCAATCTTAGCCCAAATAATAAGTACATTTGTATACTTATTTGATGCTCAAATTCAGCCCAAAAATCAGCCCCAAATCAGCCCTAAATCAACCCCAAATCAACCTTCAAATCAACCCAAACACAATCCATGATCTTACATGTCCACACAACAAATAACAATTGATTTATTTTGGGTAATCCATTGATCCAAGAAGGCAAGCACATGGATGGAAAGCTGGAGGGGATATTTTAACATTATTTTGGGTCAAAAAGAAGAAGGAGACACCTCATAAATGAGGAAGAAAAACGTGCACCAAAGTAGTTGTAAAGCTGTCTTGATTTGATTTTTCAGAACACCTTTCGGTGTTTTGCCCATAACGTTTGACTCAGGTGTCCAAATGAGCTATTCTTTAATTATCTAGAAAGGTGACAGAATTGCCTATAAATATGTCTCTAATAGACTTCTCCAAAAAAAGCTTCTAAGAGGGTCGAATTGCTGTCCAAAGTTAGAGTCAGATTTGTGTCCGAATTTTTTCTGAAATTGTATTGTGTTCTTCTTTATAGATTTCGGTTCTTTAGTTTGTAAAACTTATTTTTTCAGTTGGATTCAAGTTCTTTCATGTTTATTGAAGTGTTCTTATATATAATCATGGTTGGCTAAACTCTTTCTTGGATCCAAATCAAGGATAATGGTGATTGAGGTGAGTTCTTTAGGATATGAATGAATCTTAATGTTTATCTTCTTATTTTCTTCATGAATGATTTATTATTGTAAAGAAATTTTAGAAATCATTTAGGTAATGTTATAATCTTGAATTTTTATGCACAAACTTTAGTTTTGGTATAGAGATTGCTTGATTCAATGTCTTACTTAATATGAAAGTACTTGTTCATTCTTAAGCAATAATAAATCTTCATCTTTCTAATCTTCATTGTAATATCTTCCGATCTAATATCACCATCGTTGAGATTAGGTTGAGTTATCTTATATATGTTGAAGAAATCACCAATACATCACCATTAAAATTGATTTGGACCAAGACTTACTTTTCTTGTCATTTAAAATCTATTTACATTTTTTTTATCTTTGAAAACAAATCCATCAATTATTTTCAACCAAGTTATTGTTAATTTAATTTCTCTTGAGTTTTTTTTTGTTACTTAGCTTAATTTCCAGATCTAGCTCTCTGTGGATATGACCTCGATCTTACCGAGTTAATTGCTACATCGCACACTCGTGCACTTGCGAGTTAAAACAAGCCGATCATAAAAAGTGGTCAAGCATGAGACTCTAGCTGGCCTACATATAGATGTTATGATTGCCTTTCTACTTTCTCATCTATAAAACCCTCTTTTCCTTCCTTTCATTTCTACTCAACCCATACATTCAACAAATACAGAAGTGTGTAGAAATGGCAAATTCCTCAAGTCATCAAATAAGAAATATTTGTGTTTTCGGTGGATCTAGTCCTGGGAAAGAAAAGGAGTTTTTAGAATCAGCAAATCATCTTGGTCAGGTGCTAGCTCAGAGAAAGATTCATTTAGTATATGGGGGAGGCAGTCTTGGGTTAATGGGAGGTGTGTCAATAGCTGCATTTTTAGGAGGTAGTCAAGTTTTGGGGGTCGTCCCTGAAGCTTTGGCACAAGGGGATATCATTGGAAAAACAATTGGAGAGGAACTTCAAGTCTCCACAATGTCGGCTCGAATGAATGCAATGTTTAACCATGTTGATGCTTTCATTGCTTTACGAGGTGGTCTAGGCACATTGGAAGAGATCTTTCATATTTCCTCTTGGGCTCAATTGCACATTCACCATAAACCCATAGGTTTGTTAAATGTTAATGGTTATTATGATAAGTTGTTGTCTTTTCTTGATCATGCTGTGGAACAGGAATTTCTAACATCTTCTGCACGACAAATCATAATCTCTGCTACTACTGCTGAACAATTGATTGACCAACTACAATCTTTCATTCCTGTGATTGATCCTTCCATGAGTCGCATAAATTGGTCATCTACGGCAAGCCGTAAAAAGCTTAGCTTGGATTTGAGCCTTCATTTGTGAATTTTTGTATCTTTTGGTTTTATTATTGTGTTTTGTTATTTCTTATTTTTGTTTTAATGTGTTTCAGGTTTTGTCAGTGTTCGTTATTTTAGGTGATATCTTCTATACTCTATCTTTCTACCTTAAAACATTGAGGACAATGTCTTGTTTTGGTTGGGGGGAGAGGGTAGTAGTTGATAAAAAAAAAAATTTATTTTTCATTTCATAAAGCATGTGCATAATTGTTGTTACTAAGATGGCAGAGTAAAGGAGTTCTTTTGTTAAAGTGACTCTTGAGACGCATCCTAGTAATCATTCTTAACAAGGTCTATTATAATACTTCCTAAATTATTCAGGTTTACAAACTCTCGTATTGTTACCACTTAATTCTGCTCATATACTTATTTAACATGTATTCTTAAACCTTAATTTACACACACACACTTTAACATATGATTGTGGGTTGCATATTGGATTATTACATTATTTATGTTCTTTTATTAAAGGTAACAACTAAGGGAAAATGATTGTATATAATTAAAAAAACAAAAACAAGAAAAAAAAATATAAAGAAAAAAAGAAAAAAGAAAAAAAAATGATGATAATAAAAATATAGATAAGTTTGGTTTCGTAGCCTCCCTAACCTAACATTTGTGGTAAATGTTCATTTTAAATGCAGGCCTATCACATAAATGAAAGGATTGATTGATGACTTTAAGAACAATTGCAAGGGTAAAGAGATGGTCAAACTTAGAAAAGAGATGTCGGTGCAATCCAAACCGGAACACTGTTCGGTAATTAGGTCCTATCTGGAGCTACAGATCTCAGATTTAGGTCCAATTTATATGGATGGAAAGGTAAGACATAGGCCTACAACTTTCATATGGAGCCCAAGATCTAAAAAGGCCATTATCAAGTCCAAATTGTAGCAACAACAAAGAAGCCCGAATCTGTCTTCCAACCCGAGCACTGTTCGGTATTTTGGCCATATCTGGAGTTCTAGAAGTCCAAATGAGCTGAATTGTTTATACAAGAAAGCTGAGACAATTGCCTACAACTTTCATGTTTGCAACTGGCTCCACTTGTGACGTTATCAATGACGTTTTGGGCAGACAAGAGAAGATAAAGATTGTCACCAAGTCAAAAGTTGGCCACCCACTTATCAATTAGTCATCAAATCAATAGTTCCCAGTTTTGGCCTATAAAAGGAGGCATTTGCCATGAATTTAGGTATCTTGGTGTTCAGATCAAGATCATGCTCTTTCTTTCTCTCTTTGTATTTTTTTTAATGTTTATGCTTTACTTTCATTAATATCAAGTTTATGCCTTTCATTTCCTTTCCTTTACTTAGTTAACTTTTATGTTCTTATTTTGTTTATTTGTTTTCCTTTCTTTCATTATGTCTAGCTAAGTTAATTATGTCAAGGTGAAAAGGTTACACTAATGGTGGAAGAATAAGTATAGTGTAAACTTAATATGGACCTTAATGTTTGATACTAACATGTTTTATATTTGTTATCTTGTTCACTCTTTAATACTTTGCTTGTTAAATGACTAATCTTGATTTATGTTGTATAACACTTGGTACAACAAATGCTTGGCACTTTCATAGCCCATAATGTATGGTATAACCGACACCTGAGCTATGAAAGGAACTTGATTTGTTGTTAACATAAGTTATAATCATGAATGCTTGACGAGATTTACAAGTATTAGCATTAATTGAATAAGATGACTAATGTAATCATGTTAACAATATATAATCTGATTGGAACCTCCTTTGTGTGTGGCTTCCAATTCAATAATAAGAGTTTATACTATACTTGTTTGATATACCATTAGTGGAACCTCTAACCTTGACATTTGTTATTATTATTGTTTAATTCTTACATTAATATTTCATCTTTAAGTTCTCATCATCATCATCTTCTTCTTCTTCTCTTTCTTTATTATTATTATTATTATTATTATTATTATTATTATTAGTACTACTACTACTACTACTACTACTACTATTATTATTACTATTATTATTATTATTATCATTATTATTATTATTATTGTTGTTGTTGTTGTTGTTGTTGTTGTTGTTGTTATTGTTGTTTTATAATTGTTGTTTATAATTTGTACAATTAACCTCCCTGTGGTTCGACCCCGGTCTTGCCGGGTTATTTATTACTTCGACACTCCTGCACTTGGGAGAAGACATCAATCTTTTAGTCGTGTCATCCAACCATGATTGCATTGGACTTTTGTGCAAGAAGTTATAACCATTTTAAATTTGGTCTGTTTATGTTTCAATTAAAGTCAGAAAATGTGTGCTAGTGTAATTTGTCTGGTTACTTTGTCAAAGTCCAAGTTTTGGGCTTGATTTCTGTCATGTTGAATTTTCCTAAGTGTGGAGGGATGTTCCATTATAAATATGGCATCAGAATATGTAATAAACAACTTTTAGCCAATATTTGAACTTAATTCCGAGAATTAAGAGTTATTCTTCCAAATTGATTTGTGAAGAACCCTACCTGACTTATCACTCTTCAATCACAAAGAGTGTGGCGTCAAAATCCTAGATTGATCTTTGTGGCGTCCAGATCGACTTATCAAAGTATCACTCTAGTTTATCCTCCATTTTATTTACCTTAAAAATACTATAATCTAGCCTAAACACCAAAAGAAAGACAATACAACCAGACCCATCCTTCATCCATTTTCGTCGATGAGGGCAAGTATTTAGCAAGTTGCGATACCTATCCCAACATTGGTAAAATGTTTCTCCTGATTTTTGAGTGAAAGTAGTGATTTTTCTTTTGAAAGAGTTTGTTCTGTGAGATGGAAAAAACTTCTTTAAAAACTGTTGCATTTCATCCCAAGCACGAATGGATCCTGGTCTCAAATTTTATAGCCATGTTTTAGCTTTATCTTTTAATGAAAAAGGAAAAAGCTTTAATCTGATGGTGTTCATGCTACAATTTGAATCATTATATATGTTACAAACCTCCTAAAATTCCCTTAAATGCAAGTATGGATTTTCCAATCCTAAGCCATGAAAAGAAGGTAAAAGTTAAATAATGTCTAGCTTAAAATTAAAATGAGATGCATCAGGAGGAAAAACTATGCTTGATGGTGCACTTGTTCTTGTAGGATTCATGTGATCTCTAAGTGTTCTAACACGGTTATTCTCATTATTCTTATTATGAAGTGATTGATTATCTTCTTCGACCATATTTTCTAAAAATGATGAGTATACCATACAAAGTCTACCACTTAATGTACGTGACCACACTCTCATGCACGTGTAGGAATAGAATAAAAGGAAAAGGAAAACAAAAGAAGAAGAAAGAAGAGAAAAGAAACAAAGTTATATACAAGAAAAGAGAAAAGAGAAAATAAAATAACTACTATAATTTATACAAGAACTTACCTCCCCGGCAACAATGCCAAAAACTTGACACGACTAAAAGATTGATGTCTTTTCCCAAGTGCAAGAGTGTCGAAGTAATAAATAACCCGGCAAGATCGGGGTCGAACCACAGGGAGGTTAATTGTACAAAATATAAACAACAATTATAAACAAAAATAATAATAATAGCAATAATAATAATACTAGTTGTAGTAATAGTAGTAGTAGTGAAAGTAGTAGTACTAATAATAATAATAATAATAATAATAATAAGGAAGAAGAAGAAGAAAAGTTGATGAGAACTTTGAGATGGAAGATTAACGTAAGGATTAAACAATGATAACAATAAATGTCAATGTTAGAGGATCCACTAATGGTATGTCAAACAAGGATAGTGTAAACTCTTATTATTCAATTGGAAACCACACACAAAGGAGGTTTCAATCAGATTATAAATTGTTAATATGATCACATTAGTTATCTTACTCTATTAATGTGAATACTTGTAAATCTCGTCAAGCATTCAAGATTATAACTTATGTTAACAACAAATCAAGTTCCTTTCATAGCTCAGGTGTCGGTTATACCACACAATATGGGTTATGAAAGTGCTAAGCATTTGTTGTACCAAGTGTTATACAACATAAATCAAGATTAGTCATTTAACAAGCAAAGTATTAAAGAGTGAACAAGATAACAAATACAAAACATGTTAGTATCAAATATTAAAGTCCATATTAAGTTTACACTATACTTATTCATACACCATTAGTATAACCTTTTCATCTTGACATAATAAACTTAGCTACACATAATGAAAGAAATAAAAATAAATAAACAAAATAAGAACATAAATAAGATAAAAGTTAACTATGTAAAGGAAAGGAAATGAAAGGCACAAACTTGATATTAATGAAAGCAAAGCATAAACATTACAAAAAATACAAAGAGAGAAAGGAAGAGCATGATCTTAATCTGGATACCAAGATGCCTAAATTCATGGCAAATGCCTCCTTTTATAGGCCAAAATTGGAAACTATTGATTTGATGACTAATTGATAAGTGGGTGGCCAACTATTGACTTGGTGACAATCCTTATCTTCTCTTGTCTACCCAAAACATCATTGATAACGTCAAAATTGGGGCCAGTCGAAAACATGAAAGTTGTAGGTAATTGTCTCAGCTTTCTTGTGTAAAACATTCAGCTCATTTGGACTTCTAGAACTCTAGATATGGCCAAAATACCAAACTATGCTCGGGCTGGAAGACAGATTCGGGCTTCTTTGTTGTTGCTACAATTTGGACTTGAAAATAACCTTTTTAGATTTGTAGCTCCATATGAAAGTTGTAGGTCTATGTCTTACCTTTCTATCCATATAATTTAGACCTAAATCTAAGATCTATAACTCTAGATATGACCTAATTACCGAATAGTGTTTTGATTTGGATTGCATTAACATCTCTTTTCTAAGTTTGGCCATCTCCTTGTCCTTTCAAGTTCAGTTCTTAAATTCATCAATCAATCCTTTCATTTATATGATAGGCCTGCATTTAAAATGAACATTTACCAAAAATTAAAGGTATCTTATATTATTATATACGTTATTATAAAATATGCTTTAGTTAAGGAGTTATTGATACTTCGAGTGCAAAATGATGATATAAAACCTTGATAAAAAATGTACTTTTAAGTACTAATCTATTTGTTTGCCAGTTTTTAAGAAAATTATATGGGAAGCCTATCCCCAACCTATAAAGAGCGTTTAAGTTGTTCTTAGATGTAAAACCAAGAGAAGATATGAGCCACAATCACAACTAGGATTTAAGCCTTTGTTTGTAAAAACTTTGTTTCTTTTGGTTTTATTATTGTGTTTTGTTGTTTCTTATATTTATTTAAATGTATTTCAGGTTTGTCATTGTTCATGGTTTTAGTGATGTCTTCTATACTCTATCTTTCTACATTAGAACATTGAGGACAATGTCTTAGTTTTGTTGGGGGGAAAGAGTAATAGTTGATAGAGAAAAAACTAACTTACTAACTGCTTTTATTTTTAATAAAACTATTTGACAAAACTGTTATTACTAGGATGACTGAGTAAAAAAGAATTTTATTGACTCTTGAGACACATCTTAGTAAATATTTTCTAATGGTTATTTGCAATATTCTTAACAAGTTCTATTAGAACACTTCTTGAAATATTCAAGTTTATAAACTCTCACATTGTTATCACTTAATTCTACTCCTATACTCATTTAACAAGTATTCTTAAACTTTCATTTTCACACACACACACTTTAATATATGATTGTAGGTTGTATATTAGATTATTACAATATTTATGTTCTTTTATTAAAGGTAACAACTAAGAAAAAAGGAAAGTATATAATTTGCAAAAAAAAAAAAAAGAATCAATGTAATTAAATAAATAGATAAAAACATAGATGAGTTTGGTTTCATAGCCTCCATAACCTAAGCAATTAAGCCTGAAGAGGTGTTTTAACACCTCATATCCTAAAGTCAACTGACTTGAAAGCTATTGGTCTAGTGCTTATTACGAAACCAAACTTAGAAAAGAGATGTTGGTGCAGTCTAAACTGGAATACTATTTAGTAATTTGGTTATATCTAGAGCTATATATCTTGGATTTAGGTCTACTTTATATGGATGGAAAGGTAAGACATAGGCCTACAACTTTCATATAAGCCCAAGACTTAAAAAGACCATTTTCAAGTCTAAATTATAGTAAAAACAAAGAAGTCTAGATCTGTCCTATAACCTAGACACTGTTTAGTGTTTAGCCCATATCTTGAGTTCTAAAAGACCAAATGACCTTAATTTTTTTTCCTAGAAAGTTGAGATAATTTCTTAGAACTTTCATGTGGAGGTCTGGTTCAAATTATGATGTTATCAATGACGTTTTAGTCAGACAAGAAGATAAGGATTGTCACCACGTCAAGATGTGGCCACCCACTCAACAATTAGTCATTAAATCAATAGTTTCCAATTTTGGCTTATAAGAAAAGGCATTTGTCATGCATTTAGGCATCTTGGTTTTCATATCAAGATTATATTGTTGCTTTCTCTTTTTATATCTTTCAAATACTTAAGTTTTTCTTTCATTAATATCTCTAATGCCTTTCATTTTTGTTGCTTTACTTAGTTAACTTTTATATCTTATTTATGTTCTTATCTTATTTATTTGTATTTCTCTATTTTATTATGTTTGGCTAAGTTTTTTATTTCAAGGTGAAAAGGTTACACTAATGGTGTAAGAATAAGTGCAGTATAAACTTAACATGGACTTTAATGTTTGATACTAACATATTTTATATTTGTTATCTTGTTTACTCTTACTACTTTGCTTGTTAAATGGTTAATTTAGATTTATGTTGTATAACACTTAGGATAACAAATATTTGGCATTCTCATATCCTAACTGTATGGTATAACCTACACTTGTATTATGAAAGGAACTTGATTTGTTGTTAATATAAGTTATAATCATGAATACTTGATAATATTTACAAGTATTAACATTATTCAAATAAGATAACTAATGTAATTATGTTAACAATTCATAATCCAATTAGAACCTCTTTTGTGTGTGTTTTCTAGTTGAATAATAAGAGTTTATAATATACTTGTTTGAAATACCATTAGTGGATTCTCTAACCTTGACATTTGTTGTTAGCATTGTTTAATCCTTATATTGATCTTCCATCTCAAAGTTCTCATCAACTTTTTCTTCTTGTTCTATTATTGTTGTTGTTGTTGTTGTTGTTGTTGTTGTTGTTGTATTATTGTTATTTATAATTTATACAATTAACCTCCTTAAGGTTCTACCCAGGTTTTGCCGAGTTATTTATTACTTTGACACTCCTGCACTTAGAAAAAAATATCAATCTTTTGATCGTGTCAACCTACACCTATGCTATAAAAGGAATTTGATTTGTTGTTAACATAAATTAGCATCATGAATTCCTAACAATATTTAAAAGTTTGGTGTTACTTAAATAAGATAATTAATATGATCATGTTAACAATTTATAATGAACAATTAATGATAAATCATCCGATTGAAACCTCCTTTATTTGTGGTTTTCAATTGAGTAATAAAAAAAGTTTATATTACATTTATTTTTAATACCATTAGTGGATCCTCTAACCATGACATTTATTTTTATCATTGTTTAATCCTCACATTAATCTTATATCTTAAAGTCTTCTTTAACTTATTATTATTGTTGTGGTTTTTGTTGTTATTTGTAATTTATATAGTTCACTTCCTTGTAGTTCGACCTTGATTTTGCTAGATTATTTATTACTTCAAACATTTCTATATTTAAAAAAAAAATAATCTTTTGATCGTATCATATAATATAGTCTAGATAACCTCAACCCCATTTTTTAATTTTAATATCATCTAATATAAAAATCTAAATTAAATTTGTCCGGTGAAATTATCTTGTTTTGTCATAATTTATTATTTATATTGAAATAATTAATTTAAGTGATCATGTCGTCATCATAACAAGATTAGATTATCAAGAGGGACGTAGAACAAGAACTCGTGGACTCTTCGTGCGGAACCACCTTACCGGGATGATTATTTTGGTCTTATGTGCGAGTGTTTTAATTATTGATTAGGCTTTACAACTCAATTTGTGGAGTTGTAAATCTAGAACCATTATAAAATAATCTTATACTAAAGGCTCCCGGAATTCCCCTGAAAGAGTCACGTCACTCTATCTTTCCTCTAGGGCCGAAGGTTTCTCAATTTATGTATTATATAAATTTCCCATTTTGAAAAGTTAAAAATTAAGCTAATATAAAGGAGAAGGAGAAGGAGAAGGAGAAGGTTAATATTGTATTTATTGAAATTGATTCAAAGGAAATGATCGAGGCCGATGAATAAAAAATGAAGGATAAAAAGTGAACAAAAAGGAAAACAGGTGGGGGCAAAAGTATATAAAGTAAACTTTTTACATGGATGTAATTGAAAAATCAACAAAGATAAGGATGAAATTTTACTTGTCAAAAACTTTGGGGGCCCATGACATAACGTAGCGCTGCTCCTGCTAGTGACCAATTAAAATAAGGGCGTGCATATATGTAGACTTGCTCAGAACGTTTAATTAAATTATTATTTTTTTCTTAGTACACTTGCTTACAAAGTTTTGTGGTTCACTTGAATAGAAAATGGGGAATCCTAAACGAATTAAAAGGTTTCATGTAAATGTTAATGAACTCATAATTTAGTATGTTCAGGTCCGAAGCAAATTATATGTGTTTTCTTAAACCATTTGCATAATTGTTCTCATGGACATATTAGGGCATGATCCCTAGTAGACATTCTCATAAGATTATTAATTAAACAGTCATGGACATTAAAGTGGCAATTTTTATAAAGGATTTTAATGAAACTATGTCATTATGAAAGCGTCATGTTTCTTGGTAATTAATCAACGCAGAAGATTATGATGAAAAGAAATCAAGGGATAAGACTAGGAAAGAACTTGGGCCTTCGTAATTAAGGGGGGAGATAATTTGCAAAATTTGAAGTAAAAAACCAAAGGAGTTCATAGTTGTTTTTTTTTCATCTCATCATTTTCGTGTAGCACACCTGCTAATATAGTCAACGGAGATCATGACAATTCGTGCTTCATGAGAAGTTCACCATGCATGCGCCGACCCATTAATTTGTTTAGTTTTGCTAATCATTTCATATCTAGGAGGCCTTGAAATTTAGTCGATTTGGAGTATCCACGAAGAAAAAATATATGACTCCATTTTTTGTCTTCATTCATCATTGATGAGAATTTAGTCAATTTGAAGTAGCATAGGAGGGTTTTTTTTTTTATTGTTATTATTTTACGATAAGCGATTTTTAAGCCAGCTTTGTTCGTCAATTAAATAATAAGTTACTTTCTTCAAAGTTCCTAAAAATGCACCGTCTGTACTGATCTATTACGATTAAAAATATATTTTCCTAAATGTTAATTTCGATATTCAAAGTCGATAAGTTTTGAAAAATGAAACAGTCATATTTGATTATAAAGGCCACATGGGGTTGAAAATTTTGTTTTCTAAAGTTGGCGTAAAGTGCCAATAACATTTTCTGTCATCCATGGCATTTAATTTGCTTTAAAAGGCATATGGTTGATCATGTTTTCATATATTAATGGGGCGTTTATTTTGTGTTAAATATTTTATAAAAAATATTTTAATTTTTTTTATGTTTATTGTTTTGTAAAATATTTTATATATAAATTGATTAATGTAGAAAAATTTAATTCATTTATCAAAAAATAATTTTAAATCATATAAAATTTTATAAACTATTTTTTTCGTATCATTATATCATCACCTTTACCTATATTTTCAACCTTATTTCTATCACATGATGACCAGCACCAGCTGTATTATCTTCTCACCATAAATGTTTAATCTATTGTCATTATATTTTTCATATTATTACTTATTAAACATTATAGTTTTTTCATGTAAAATGTTTTATAAAAAAATATTTTAAATTCATAAAATATTTTATGTAAAGGACACTAAAAGTAAATTTTTTAATGAAGTTTTAAATAGGTTATTTCCATTTAGATTAATATATATTATCTTTTATAGTCTTCTCTATAATTTAAATCCGGATAATAATTCAGAAAATATATCCACTCATTCACCACAATACACCACACCACTTCAATTTGTGAAATCATTGGCTGAAATTATTATGCTTTTAGAATCAATTTTATAAAAAATAAAAAAAATATTTAAATGTTCCTAATAGATTTTAAGATAGAATGATTTTTTTAATTATATAGAAATTGACCTAATATAATTAAGTTGACTTGATGAGTTATAAAATATTTTTAACAACTAGTAAAACTATAATTTGACTAATTTTTTTCAAGAAGACATTCTTTTTAATATTAAAAAAACTCATTGAAGATTATATTATAAGTTGTAGATCCTTATAGATATTGCAGATACTAAAGATTAATGGTGTAGTTACTACAAATATTAAAAATTAATAAAGCAAATACTGCAATATCAAGAGTCAATATTCAAGATCTTGTAGTAATTATATTACCTTATATATTGTGTCTATTGCCTAATTTAGATGATCATGTAATTATTATTTATTTCCTTCAAAACCAAAGACATAATCAAATTTTATAGTTATCATGTTATGAATTGATTCTCGTCCATATATACTTGTAACTCTACCATCAGTATGATTATGATTGAGAGATTATATTTCTCTAAATTTTTACATAGTATCATAGCAAGGTTTTTATCATTAATTTAGCATTAGTTTTTGTTCTTATGATAGAATTTTTTATAGCCACTATAAAAAAAAGTTCAAGCTCAAAGGCAACTCCTTTTTTAAATAGAAATATTGATGACACCAATACTGCTCAACAATTGAGTTGGTAATGTCTTAGATTTTTAATTCTATTGAACAAAACTTGGCTGAAATTTTTAGCTATTCTAAATCCACATATAATCTTTAGAATGCCATTCATGACATGTATAGCAATTAGAAAAATGCAACATAGATTTTTTATATTCACCATGAAATTACAAATCTCCATTTGACATGAACCCTAGCAGAATGGAATGGAATTTGCAAACCCAAGATCTATTTAACCCAAGTTTGCTAACAATAGGATGAGTTTATCACTATAAAAGACCTGCTTCAAGACAACAAGGCTATAAACTAACCCAATCACAACGCTTACACCTAGAGACGAGCAAAAAGAATATAAATTTACAACAAAAATTAATCAATTCTTTGAAGAGTTGAAAGTTCAATCAAGAACCAAGATTGACAACCAAGGTCGACAAAATTAGAATGTTATTTGTGAAAAAAAATATCGTGAAAAATTTTTCTTAAGAGTATTTATACACCAAACCCAATACCCTAGTTTCTCTAATGAATCACATATAAACTCAATTTAAATAATAATTAACTCAAGCTAAAACTATCCTAAACTAATTAAGATAAATAAAATAAACAAGTTTGAAACCCAAACAAGTGTTTCCACACAAAATAAAGAAAGTTTAATAGCCCAACTAATTTAATAAAACAAGTTTGGTTATTTTTGTATTTTATTTGGCAACAGCAAAAATCCAACTTCAAATGGATGGTTCTCTCTCGTCTTAAAGAAATATAAGACATGTCATATACCGTTGAAAATGTATGGAAGTCTAGTTTCTAGCGCAACTAGAATCACCGCACACTTTGAATTATAGCTCCAATTATGATAAAAAAAAAGGTAGCGAAAGGTGAAACTAACTGAATCTAATCTTCTTCTCTTAGTTATTGTGTAATGGTCTTGGTTCCACCAAGAAGCCCCTCTTGAACATTAATCAGATTAACCATGGCTTGCTCCTTATTATTTAATATCCTCTTGAAGTCTACCTTAGCCCATGTATTTTGAAGAAGTCCATTGAAAGTCTATTTGAATCTCTTAGCTCTAAGCTTTGTAATTGGGCCAACTAAAACCTTCATTGGATCATTTGGTGCATGGATTGCATCACCATCAAAACAATAAACCATGTTTAATTATTAGGAAATCTAAAAAGTCTATGGAACAAACAAGAGATGTATCGCCCATATACCTATAATGTTGTTGTCCTACACAGAAGAATAGAGGAAGATAGAATTTTCTAGCTCTTGGCAAGCCTTAGTCCTGACTTTGAAGACCTGTAGAGTCATATCCTAAGGAACCTCGAACTATCATCTTTGAATTTTGTAACAATAATGATTCAGCATTAAGAAATTCATAGGAAAGTGATGAATCATGAAACCCATTATAGAATAACAGCTACTTATGGTTATCATCTCAAAATAATGCCTTGTAATGAGAACTATTGTCATAATACTAAACACCTCACATTGGTGTTGGCAGTTGCATCCAAAACTAAATTCTAGATTTTCTAATGAGCAAAAAAGACACTAAAAAAGAACTAAATATGAAGTACATTTGGCAGATGCAACTATATCATTTGAAAATTTCACTATAAATCTCATTGCCTTAATATAGGATTTTTTCCAATTATTTGCAGGATAAACACAACCATGGGAAGATGTAGTCTAGAATCACTAAAACTATTCGACAGGAACAACATCAACATCAATCAATTACACTTGTCAATTATCTCATAAATTTTCTAGCTAAGATAGACATAAATACCAATCAAGGTATTTTGACTGCTTTTATGATTGCATTAGAACTTGATAATGTACATGATCTTTAGATCGTTGATTCTAAAGCCACTAATCATATGTCAAACAAGTGGATGTTTCTTTAACCTTGAAAACTTTGCTTCTCTTGCCTTTGTTTTGGTAGCAAATGGGAAGGGGTCTCTTATAAAGGGTAAAGGAAAATTAAAATTGTTTATGAAATCATGTCTGATGTCTCATATGTTCCCTCATTTCCTTTTCAATTACTCTCGGTCAGTAAGATAACTTCTACATTTAATTGTGATATAATTTTCACTCATCACAAGGTTATATTTCAGGACCACTTAACCAAAAGATGATTGGTGAAGGTTTTTATCTATATGGTCTCTACGACTTCTTTTAACATAATCATGTTTCCAAAGGCCTTCAAACTAGTTTCAAAACATCATATGAGCCACTCATATGGCATCATCATTTAGGACATCCATCAAATTCTGTACTTAGCAAAATAAATTTATTTTCCATCTTGAAACCTCTTGAATGTAAGATTTGTCATTTTTCAAAATCATCCAAACTTCCGTTTAATTCTACTATGCATGTAACTCATTTATTTGAACTTATACACTCTGATGTATGGGGACCTTTCAACATGTCACTTGATGGTTATAAATATTTTGTAACCTTTATTGATAATTTTTCTAGAGTCATGTGGGTGTATTTATTAAAAGCTAAGAGTGACATATCGCTTGTCGATCCTTGTGTTGGATTTTAAATCTCCTTATGAAGTTTTGTGGCTACAAGTCCTAAATTGACACATCTAAAGTATTTGGATGCTCATGATTTGTGCATTCACCCTCATCAAAGTAGGACAAGCTTTATTTCAGAGTTGTCAAATGTATTTTCTTGGGGTATTCTCAAACACAAAAGGAATATAGATGTTATGATCCTTTATGAAAAAATTGTATGTATCAAGAGATGCTAGATTTACTAAAGATGCTCCTTATTACCCTGCCACAGGTCAAGAAGAGGATACTTTTAACTTGTTTTCGTTACCTAGTTCTAGTTATTATGATCAGAATGTTTGTTTTCTACCAAAATAGGTTCTTGAAGTTAGAGTCCAACCTATTTTTGATTAATCTCCTTCCACCACTATTGAGGATCTTCCATATACATGTCCAATATGTGATGTTCTTTAGCTAATTATAAAAGCTCTTTCTATTCAAGGTGATGAAGTTCCAAGAAGAATGTCTCATAAAACCCATCAGCCTCCTCCTAGATTATAAGAGTATATAACATATATTATCACACATGTAGTTTTTAAAGCTTTATCATATGATAAATTATCACCATATCACAAAGCCTTTCTTACCTCTATCTCTAAAGAACATGAACCCAAGTCATTTCAAAAAGCTTGATCCTAAATTGTGTGGCAGCAACAATGAAAGAAGAATTAAGTGCATTTATTAATAATCATACATGGAGCATCACACCTCTTCCTACAGGTAAACATATAATTGGTTGCCGCTGGATTTTCAAGACAAAATTCAACTCAGATGAGACAATTGAAAGGTATAAAGCTTAGTTTGTAGCTCAAGGGTTCTCGAAGAAATTTAGAATTGATTACAAGGAAACCTTTGCTCTAATTATGAAAATGACTATTGTCTTAGTCTTGTTATTTATGGCAGTTAATTAGGGCTAGTCATTGTATCAAAAGGATGTACGCGATGCATTCTTGCATGGAGAACTTGAAGAGAAAGTGTTTAGGAAGCTACCTCTAGGACATCCATAAAGTCACTCTCCTAATTTGGTTTGCAAACTTCATAAATCCATCCATGGATTGAAACAGAGTCTATAAGCATGGCATGCCAAATTAAATGTTGCTTTAAAGATATTTAGTTTTGTAAGAAGTAATGTTGACCCTTCATTGTTTATTCAACAGAATTATGCAAACAAACTGATTGTGCTTGTATATATAGATGACTTAATTATCATAGGAAGTAATGGAACCTCTATAGCAAAACTGATTTGCAGCAGTAATTCTCCATTAAATATCTTTGGAAGTTGAAGTATTTCTTAGTGATACGACTAAAAGATTGATGTCTTCCTTTAATTGCAAGAGTGTCGAAGTAATAAATAACTCGGCAAGACTGGGGTCGAACCACAGGGAGGTTGACACGACTAAAAAATTGATGTCTTCTCACAAGTGCAGGAGTGTCTAAGTAATAAATAACCTGGCAAGACCGAGGTTAAACCATAGGGAGGTTAATTGTACAAATTATAAACAATAATAATAACAATAACAACAACAACAACAATAGTAGTAGTAATAGTAGTAGTAGTAACAATAATAATAATAATAATAATAATAATAATAATAATAAAAGAGAAGGAGAAGAAGATGATGAGAACTTGGAGATAGAATATTAATGTAAGGATTAAACAATGATAATAAACAATGTCAAGGTTAGAGGATACGCTAATGGTATATCAAATAAGTATAGTATAAACTCTTATTATTCAATTGGAAACCACACACAAAAGAGGTTCCAATCAGATTATAGATTGTTAACATGATTACATTAGTCATCTTATTCAATTCATGCTAATACTTGTAAATTTCATCAAACATTCATGATTATAACTTATGTTAACAACAAATCAAGTTCCTTTCATAGCTTAGGTGTCGGTTATACCATACAGTATGGGCTATGAAAGTGCCAGACATTTGTTGTACCAATTGTTATACAATATAAATCAAGATTAGTCATTTAACAAGCAAAGTATTAAAGAGTGAACAAGATAACAAATACAAAACATGTTAGTATCAAACATTAAAGTCCATATTAAGTTTACACTATAGTTATTCTTACACCATTAGTGTAACCTTTTCACCTTGGCATAATAAACTTAGCTAGACATAATGAAAGAAAAAAAATAAATAAAGGAAATAAAAGGCATAAACTTGATATTAATGAAAGCAAAGCATAAACATTACAAAATATACAAAGAGAGAAGGCAAGAGCATGATTTTGATCTGGAAACTAAGATACCTAAATGCATGGCAAATGCCTCCTTTTATAGGCCAAAATTGGGAACTATTGACTTGGTGACAATCCTTATCTTCTATTGTCTGCCCAAAACGTCATTAATAACATCAAAATTAGAGCCACTTGAAAACATGAAAGTTGTAGGAAATTGTCTTAGCTTTCTTATGTAAAAAATTCAGCTCATTTTGATTTATAGAATCATTTTCAATTGAAAAATTGTCAAAGTAAACTTTTAAATGATGTCCATTTACCTTGAAAACATTGTCATTCTTTAGATTCTCAATATCATAGGCCCCATATGGATATACATGTTTCACAATAAAAGGACCGCTCCATCTTGATCTTAGTTTCCCAAGAAATAAATGCAGTCAAGAATTATAAAGGAAGACTTTTTGACCAACATTAAATGTTTTTCTTAGTATTTTCTTGTCATTAAACTCTTTGATTCTTGCTTTATATATTCTTGAATTTTCATATGCATCATTTCTTATTTCCTCAAGCTCATTTATTTGTAATTTTCACAGTTGAATAGCATCATCAAGATTTGAATTGAAAGCTTTAATAGTCCAATAAGCTTTATGTTAAAGTTCCACAAGCAAGTCACAAGGTTTTCCATAGGCTAGTCTATGAGGTGACATATCTAATGATGTTTTATAAGTAGTTCGATAAGCCCAAAGTGCATCATTAAGTCTTAAAGACCACTTTTTCCTATTAGGGTTCACTGTTTTCTCCAAAAAGTATCTGATCTCCCTATTAGCAAGCTCTACTTGTCCACTTGTTTGAGGGTGATAAGGGGTGGAAACTTTGTGTGTGATTCCATATTTCTTCATTAAAGACTCAAATGGCTTGTTGCAAAAATGCGTTCCACCATCAGTTATCATAGCTCAAGGGATTCCAAATATACTCAAAATATTTTTTTAAAAAAACTTTATCACTATTTTGTGATCATTGTTTCAACTTAGAATCGCCTCTATCCATTTTCAAAGATAATCAACTACGACTAATATGTACAAGAAACCAAATGATGGAGGAAATAGACCCATGAAATTTATACCCTAACAGTCAAAGATCTCAATGACAAGAATAGGATTTAAAGGCATCATATGATGTTTTGTAATAGATCCTAACTTTTGATAATTTTCACAAGACTTGAACACGGTGGACCAGTAAAATCCACTTTATAAGATTTTTGCAATTGTCTTTCTTGATGAGAAATGGTCCCCACATGCCTCATTATCGGAAATGCATCTTCGAAATATTTGATCATGACAATATTTGAATAAATATGGGTCATCCCAATAAAAGTTCTTCACTTTGTTTAAGAACTTTCTTTTATCTTGGGTACTCCAATGAGTTAGCAATTGACACGACGAAAAGGTTGATGTCTTCTCCCAAGTGCAGGAGTGTCGAAGTAATAAATAACCCGACAAGACCGGGGTCGAACCACAGGGAGGTTAATTGTACAAATTATAAACAACAATTATAAAACAACAATAACAACAACAACAACAACAACAACAACAACAACAACAATAATAATAATAATAATAATAATAATAATAATAGTAGTAGTAGTAGTAGTAGTACTAATAATAATAATAATAATAATAATAATAATAATAAAGAAAGAGAAGAAGAAGAAGAAGATGATGATGATGAGAACTTGGAGATCAAATATTAATGTAAGGATTAAGCAATAATAATAACAAATGTCAAGGTTAGAGATTCCACTAATGGTATATCAAACAAGTATAGTATAAACTCTTATTATTGAATTGGAAGCCACACACAAAGGAGGTTCCAATCAGATTATATATTGTTAACATGATTACATTAGTCATCTTATTCAATTAATGCTAATACTTGTAAATCTCGTCAAGCATTCATGATTATAACTTATGTTAACAACAAATCAAGTTCCTTTCATAGCTCAGGTGTCGGTTATACCATACATTATGGGCTATGAAAGTGCCAAGCATTTGTTGTACCAAGTGTTATACAACATAAATCAAGATTAATCATTTAACAAGCAAAGTATTAAAGAGTGAACAAGATAACAAATATAAAACATGTTAGTATCAAACATTAAAGTCCATATTAAGTTTACACTATACTTATTCTTCCACCATTAGTGTAACCTTTTCACCTTGACATAATTAACTTAGCTAGACATAATGAAAGAAAGCAAAATAGATAAACAAAATAAGAACATAAAAGTTAACTAAGTAAAGGAAATGAAATGAAAGGCATAAACTTGATATTAATGAAAGTAAAGCATAAACATTACAAAAAATACAAAGAGAGAAAGGAAGAGCATGATCTTGATTTGAACACCAAGATGCCTAAATGCATGGCAAATGCCTCCTTTTATAGGCCAAAATTGGGAACTATTGATTTGATGACTAATTGATAAGTGGGTGGCCAACTTTTGACTTGGTGACAATCCTTATCTTCTCTTGTCTGCCCAAAACGTCATTGATAACGTCAAAACTGGAGCCAGGTGCAAACATGAAAGTTGTAGGCAATTGTCTCAGCTTTCTTGTGTAAAAACTTCAGCTCATTTGGACTTCTAGAACTCCAGATATGGCCAAAATACCGAACAGTGCTCGGGCTGGAAGACAGATTCGGGCTTCTTTGTTGTTGCTACAATTTGGACTTGATAATGACCTTTTTAGATCTTGGGCTCCATATGAAAGTTGTAGGCCTATGTCTTACCTTTCCATCCATATAAATTGTACCTAAATCTGAGATCTGTAGCTCCAGATATGGCCCAATTACCGAACAGTGTTCCGGTTTGGATTGCACCGACATCTCTTCTCTAAGTTTGACCGTCTCTTTATCCATGCAATTTAAGTTCTTCAAGTCATCAATCAATCCTTTCATTTATGTGATAGACCTGCATTAAAAATAGACATTTACCATAAATTATAGGTATCTTATATTATTAGATACATTATTATAAAACATATTTTAGTTAAGGAGTTATTGATACTTCAAGTGCAAAATGATGATATAAAACCATGATAAAAATGCACTTTTAAGTACTAATCAGCAATTGTCCTAAAACAAGAAAATTGACAATATTAGCAAACCAAGGTGATGTAACCATATTTACCTAATGTTTTGTCTATGTTTTATATGTAAAATGCCCTGATATTCTTTGTTTTATGTTTTGAAGGCACCTTTGGATGAAAAATGCAAAAAGGAGTAAATTAGAGATAATTGGCAGATTTGACATTTAGTTGATGTTTTGTGTAGAACATGAGTTCTAGATATCAAAATGAAGTGATTCTAGGGGCACTAAAAAGCTAACATCCATACCTTTTTGTAAATATAATGCAAGAAAAATAAAAAGAGAAAGAATATGGAAATCACATCCTTCAAAGTCAAATCTCGCATTCTACCACTACTGACCTTTGTCTATTCAAAATTCAATTTATGCAAACTCAAATGTTTTGGATTCCTTACTCAAAGTTCTATAAACACTGCAAATTTCAGCCAAAAACAATGTTAGATGAGGGAAATGTGATTTTTCAAAGATGACAACTGAATTCTGCTAGCAATCAGGTTTCATGAAGAAATGAGTCCAAATTACGTTTTGAAGCTTCTAAACCGTCATCCAAGTTTTTATATCAGTAATTTAGCTCCTCTAAGTCAGAGCTTGAAGATTTCATGCAAGGCTATTTCTTTTTTTTTTAGAAAAATAGTTATTGAAGTACTTAAATGTCAATTGTCAACTTAAGGGAGGACTACTTTGTAAATTAGGAATTAGGGTTTCTTAGCATATAAAAAGAAAAAGAGAGGGGAGAGAAGGGGGGCAGTAGCCAGAAGTTAAGAAACATAAATTATCTCCTCTATAAACCCCAAAAAAATCATGCTCTCTTCATTCTATAAGAGTAGTTGTTCAATAGTTATGCAAGGCTAAGCTCTTTTCTTAGTTGTAAGGACACAACAAACCTTTGGATTTCAAGAACCGTGAGATTTATTCTTCCTTTTATTTTTAGTTTATATTATAAATGAGTATGATTGTTTTCCTATACATATTTTCTATGATTGTTGTTGATAATTGCTAGAGTGAAACTCTAAGTTATTATTGTGAACAATTTATTGCTAAGTTTGTTATAAAAACCGGAGTTGTGATGTATGAACTGGTGAAGCAACTAAGCTTGATAATTATGGCGGAACTACATTATTAAACTTAGGGAGAACACTCAAATATCTAGTTCTTAGGGCTGCCATTGAACTGAATCATTAATGCGGACATTGTGATTGTTTGTTGGTTAGGGTTAGTTATACGATGGATCCGTTAATTAACCAACATTAAAAAAAGATAAAAATTCAGAATATAAATTGTAGTTTTGTTTCAAAGATCAGTTCTAATTTCCGTTGGTGGATGTGTGCTTGCAACCAAGGTTTGTTTTCTTGATAAATTTCGATTTCAATTGATTTTGTTTGCTAGTTTAATTTCTTCCATGGTTTAGATCATCACAAATCAAAACCCCTCAATTGCATAACGTATAACATAAAAATCTGAACTAAATCTTTCTTATGGGATCGACCCCTTGCTTGCTCTATACTATCTTGTGTGTTGTGTTTAAGCTAGGGTAACCACGACATCACAACACAAGGCATTGTAGAGATGAAAAGTAAAGATTTATTTAGAAAGTAGTCATCGATTGGTGTGATGTCAATTTTTGAATCTGTTGTCAATCTTGACAAATGATCTACGATAAAATTTTTGGTGCTTTTTTTATCTTTGATTGTGATATCAAATTCTTGAAGTAATAAAATCTACCGCACCACCCTATTGAGGCCAAATTCCACTGTTTTCTAAGGTTTGTAGGCAGTTTTAGTTTTCTAGTGTAGGATTTTCGTATAATTTACATTGTTTTCGATCTTTTGTGTGATTGGTTTCTTTTGAGTTTTCTTGATGATTTATACTAGTAACACGTTCTACTAATCAAAATCAAGTGCAGTTGGATCTTGAAATAGACAAAACTTTACGCAGGTTATGAAAGGAAGCTCGTCTCAACACCACGGTTATTGTATGACAACAAACACCCAAGGAGTTTGCTGCTTCTAACATGGAAAATCAGCCACTATGCATAAACATCGACAATAATGTAAACTTTGAGCTCAAATTTGGTTTTATACATTTGTTACCAACATTTAATGGTCTTGCAAGAGAAGATCCTCATACTCATCTCAAGGAGTTCCATATGGTTTGTGTTGGCATGAAACCGAATGGAGTTGATGAAGAACAAGTTAAGTTGAAAGCTTTCCCTTTCTCTTTAAAAGGGGCAGCAAAGGCATGACGTTTCTCTATTCTCCTAGGATCTATTGGAACTTGGAATGTCATGAAGAAGATTTTCCTTAAGAAGTATTTCCCAGCATCTCGAGTTGCCAACATAAGGAAAGAGATATGTGGGATTCGACAATCTCATGGAGAGACACTCTCCCAGTATTGGGAAAGATTTGAGCAACTATGCATTCAATGCCCTCATCATCAAATACCCAATCAGCTGCTCATTCAATATTTCTATGAAGGATTGATGCCTACTAATTGTAGTATCATTGATGCTGCAAGTAGAGGCGTATTGGTAGATAAGACACCTGAGGCTGCATGCCAATTAATCTCAAACATGGCAGCTAACTCAAAACAGTTTGGCACTCGAGGAGACTTCTCCAACAAACGAGTAAATAAGGTAAGTATTTCTAACCTTGAAAATAAAGTTAATGATCTTACTTCTCTTGTGCGTTCTTTGGCTTGTGGAAATGTGCAGCAGGTGAAAGTTTGTAGCATATGCTCCTTACAAAGACATGCTTCGGATATGTGCCCAACAATGCAAGAAGATTACATTGAACAAGCTCATGCAATTGATGGACCATTCAACGGACAGCCCTAGCGTAAATATGATCCCTTTTCCAACACATACAATCCCAGATGGAGAGATCATCCCAACTTATGTTATCGCAACCCATCCCAACAAGCCAATCATGGCCGACAGTTCCAACAGAATTATCAAGCAAGACAACCCCCTCCATTCACAAACTCCAATGTTACGGTGTCGTCATCCAATGATGATCTTCGTGAGAAGATGAAAACTTTGGCTTCTAATACTGTTACCTTGCAACAAATGTCATGTCTTTTCAACAGGAAACAAGGTCAAGTATTCACAACTTGGAGAAGCAAATGGGGCAAATAGCTTCAAGTGTAGGGAAATTGGAGGCACAAATGAATGGAAAATTGCCCTCCCAAGCATTGAATCCAAAAGAGAATGTTAGTGCAATCATGTTTAGAAGTGGGAAAGAAATTGAAGAGAAAAGGTCAAAATAAATTGAGATGAAGGAAGAAGAAGAGATAGAAATTGAATTGAGTAGAAGGAAGGAACATCATCCTCCTCCACAAAATAAAACATTGACTAACACTCCAAAGGTAACTCCTCACTCAATGAATTCTAGTTTTAAAGTAATTCCACCCTTTCCTATGAGTTCTTCTAGGTAAAAGAAAGAGGATAAAGAAAAAGAGATTTAAGAGGTTTTCAAGAAAGTAGAACTCAACATTCCTTTGCTTGATACTATCAAGCAAATTCCCAAGTATGCTAAATTTTTGAAGGAGTTGGTACTACCAAGAGAGCTTTCAGATTGAAAGGTTATGAAATGGTAAGTATGGGTGAAGTTGTCTCTATTGTTGTTCAAAAGAATATACCTTTGAAGCAAAAGGACCCAGGTGCATTTACTATCCCATGTGTTATTGGTAATGCTAGTTTCAAAAAGGCCTTGTGTGATTTAGGTGCATCCATTAGTGTTATGCCCAAACATGTTTATGATTCTCTTAGTCTTGAGCCTTTGCATAAAACTAGCATTGTAATATAACTTGTGAATCGTAGTTTTGTTTACCCACTTGGTGTGATAGAGGATGTCCTAGTTAAGATTGATACTTTGGTTATTCCATGTGACTTTTATATTCTTGATATGGAACATGATTCTTGTGATTCATCAACTAGCACTCCTATATTGTTTGGGAGACCATTCTTGAAAACTGCCAACACAAAGATTGATTGTGGTAAGGATACCTTGTCTATGGAGGTAGGAGATGAAAAAATTGAATTCAATTTTCATGATGTAACGAAATATCCTTATAGCAATGTTTATTCTATCACATGCTATGACCAAATTGATAAGTGTGTACAACAAGTTTGTGATTTTGATTGCGAAGATGGATTAAGCATAGCTTTGAGTTATGGCTATGATTTCACCAAGATAGAAGAGATGGAGAGGCACATATGTGTTCCCCAAAACATGCACGAATCAGTATTTTCCTTACAAGCTTTACAAATCATTCCCCATGGTAATGTCTTTATTGATTTATTACTCTCATATAAAAAGCTTTTGTCATCTATTTTACAGGCCCCCGAGTTAGAATTAAAACCTTTGCCTGATAATTTGAAGTATGTATTCATTGGCGCCAACAATACACTTCCCGTTATCATAGCAAAAGGTTTGACAAGTTTACAAGAGGAAAAACTTGTGAAGTTGTTGTGTGATCACAAGACGACCATTGGATGGACTTTAGTTAACATCAAGGGCATTAGTCCTTCAATGTGTATGCATCACATACTATTAGAGGACAACGCAAAACTAACAAGGGAAATGCAAAGGATGTTGAACCCGCCTATGATGGAGGTAGTGAAAGCTGAAATTTTAAAACTATTAGATTTAGGAGTCATTTACCCCATCACTGACAGTAAATGGGTGGCACCAATCCATGTAGTGCCTAAAAAGATCGGAATCACATTGGTGAAAAACAAAAATGATGAGCTCATTCCTACTCGCATCTCGAGTGGATGAAGAATGTGTGTTGATTACAAAAAGCTCAATATTTCTACACACAAAGATCATTTTCCATTACCATTCGTGGATCAAATGCTTGAAGGCCTAGCAGGTAAGTCTTTTTATTGCTTTCTTGATGGATATAGTGGATACAATCAGATTGTTATTAATCCCAAGGATTAAGAAAAAACTACATTTACATGTCCATTTAGTACATATGCATATAGGAGAATGCCTTTTGGTCTTTGTAATGCTCCTGCAACTTTTCAAAGATGCATGATAAGTATTTTTTCTAACAATATTGAAAGAATAATCAAGGTTTTTATGGATGATTTCATGATGTATGGTGATTCTTTTGATAAATATCTAGAAAATTTATCTTTGATCCTAAAAAGGTGCATTGAAACAAACCTTGTCTTGAACTATGAAAAGTGTTATTTTATGGTAGAACAAGGAATAGTTCTTGGGCATGTTGTGTCTTCACGTGGATTACAAGTTGATAAAGCTAAGATAGATGTTATTTCATCATTGCCTTACCCCTCATGCGTGAGGGAAGTTCGTTCTTTTCTAGGCCATGTAGGTTTCTATTGACGCTTTATCAAAGATTTCTCAAAGATTACAGCACCCTTGTGCAGACTATTAGCCAAATAAGTGGATTTTATGTTTGATCAAGCTTGTAAAGATGCCCATGATGAGCTTAAGAGACGTGTCACATCTGCCCCTATCATCCAACCACCAAATTAGGATTAACCTTTTAAGATAATGTGTGATGTGAGTGACTATACGGTAGGAGCTGTGTTTGGGCAAAGAATTGGGAAGAATTTGCATATTATCGCCTACGGTTCTCGCATGTTGGATGTAGCATAATGCAATTACCATACAACTGAAAAAGAACTTTTTGCAATGGTGTTTGCTCTTGAAAAATTCAGGTCATGTCTACTTGGTACAAAAATCATTGTTTTTATTGACCATGCAGCTCTCAGATATCTTTTGAAGAAGAAGGAGTCCAAACCAAGACTGATTAGGTGGATTTTTCTTTTACAAGAATTCGATTTTAAGATCAAAGACAAAAAAGGTGTCGAAAACCATGTGGCTGATCACTTGAGTCGATTGAGGATCGAGGATATTCCAACTGAAACAATAAGAGAAACAATTCCTAATGGACAGTTGTATGTGCTACATTCCTCTACAAGACCATGGTATGCTAATTTGGTGAACTATTTAGTCATCAAAGAATTCCCTCCAGGTTTGTCTACATCCCAAAAGGACAAGTTACGAGCTGATGCTAAATATTATTTTTGGGACACTCCTTACTTGTGGAAATTTTGTGTGGATCAAGTAGTAAGGAGATGTGTACCAGAGGATGAATTTCATTCCATTCTCACTTTTTGTCATTCTCATTCTTGTGGTGGACATTTTGGAGCAAAAAGAACGGCTCATAAAGTACTTGAAAGTGGTTTCTATTGGCCTTCTATGTTTAAAGATGCATATTACTTCTACAAATCATGTGAAAAATGTCAAAGAACAGGTAATATCACTTATAAAAATCAAATGCCTTTAACAAATATTCTTGTAAGTGATCGTGGCACTCATTTCTGCAATCATTCCATGGAAGCATTACTACGCAAATATCATGTGACTCATGGAACTTCCACAGCATATCATCTGCAAATGAATGGCCAAGCTGAAATTTCCAATCGAGAAATCAAGTCCATTTTGGAGAAAATAGTGCAACCTAACTGACGAGATTGGAGTCTACGTCTTGGAGATGCACTTTAGGCTTATAGAACTGCTTATAAATCACCTATAGGAATGTCACCTTATAGAATGATTTATGGGAAAGCATGTTATCTACCGGTGGAGCTTGAACACAAAGCTTTTTGGGCCATTAAACAATGCAACATGGATTATGATACTGCTGGGATTGCAAGAAAATTGCAACTACAAGAGTTGGAAGAAATTCAAAATGATGCTTACGAGAATGCAAGGATTTACAAAGAAAAGATTAAGAATCTTCATGACCGAATGCTTACAAGAAAGGAATTTCATATTAGAGATAAAGTCCTTCTTTATCATTCATGTTTGAAACTTTTTCCTAGAAAATTGCGCTCTTGTTGGATTGGACCCTTTGTTGTTTCTAATATTTTTCCTTATGGTGCAGTTGAAATTACAAGTTTAGAAACTAGCAAAGTACTTAAGGTCAATGGACATCATTTGAAACCTTTCTACAAAGGTTGGACAGCAGAACTCACAGCTTCTATAGAGTTAGCTGAATCAATCTATAAAGAATGAGCATGTCACATCTCAAGCCAATAACATATAACAAAAGCGCTTACTGGGAGGCAACCCAGTACACAAAAAAAAAATCAGATTTGTTTTTTTTTCTTATCTTTTTTTTTGCATTTTAATTTATTTTCTATCATTCTCTTATGTTACTTTGCTTTTATTTCAACATTGAGGACAATGTTGTGTTTTAAGTGTGGGGTTATTGGGAGAATTTTTGTTTTATTTTAGTTTTCTTTGTTGTTCTAAAAAAAAATTGTGTTTGATTTTTTTAACTCCCATTAGTTTTTGAGAATATGAGTATTATGTATGAGAATCAATTGAGATAGATGAAGATATAAATTAAATGAAAGAGTATGCATGCAAATTTTAAGCTTTAATTGGTTTAGGGATTGACTTTGAGAATATGCCATGTTGACTTTATAGTGTTATACCACTGCAAGTTTTTGAGCCTTTAACATTGTATTCTTTGAGTGTGCATTCTTTCAATGATATGTATCTCTAGAACTTGCTTCATATCTTATTGAGATTATATTCCATTACAAATATACATGAAGATGATAAAGGCATTAGAAATTTTAAATCACTTGAACCAAAAAGCCAACCTAAAGCATATTATCCTTAGCGAGCCCCTTTTGAGCTTGTTTATCTTTTCTTTGCTTTATCCATGTATAAGCCTTAACTTTATATATATTTTCCTTTTCCCCTGGCCAAGGATTAGTAAAGCATATACTTGTGATACTTCATTGAATTATGGTTGGAAATTATGTGAAAAGACAGAAGAAGTGATGCTTGATGAAAAGATGGGCAAAATTTTTTAAAAAAAAAGGAAAGAAAAGAAAAAAAAAGAAAAAAAATGTTCCTTTATGTTCTTAAGATTTTATGTTAAAAGAGCATAAAATGAAAAGGAGTTAAGCATTGGTGATTAAAGATGAAAAATTTATGAGCTTTGATGGAATATCTTGTTTGAAATATCATTTTTTAGAATGTGATTGATACTTAAAAGTGTATTTTGATCAAGATTTTATATCATCATTTTGCACTTGAAGTGTCAATAACTTCTTAACTAAAGCATGTTTTATAATAATATATCTAATAATATAAAATACCTTTAATTTATGGTAAATGTTTATTTTAAATACAGGCCTATCACATAAATGAAAGGATTGATTGATGAATTTAAGAACTGAAATTGGAAGGACAAAAAGATGGTCAAACTTAGAAAAGAGATGCTGGCGCAATCCAAACCGGAATACTATTTGGTAATTGGGTCATATATAGAGTTGTAGATCTTAGATTTAGGTCTACTTTATATGGATAGAAAGGTAATACATAGGTCTACAACTTTCATATGGAGCCAAAGATCTAAAAAGGCCATTTTTAAGTCCAAATTGTAGCAACAAGAAAGAAATTTGAATCTGTCTTTTAACCCAAGCACTGTTTAGTATTTGGCCCATATCTGGAGTTCTAGAAGTCTAAATGAGCTGAATTGTTTACACAAGAAAGATGAGACAACTTCCTACAACTTTCATGTTTTCAAGTGGCTCTAATTTTGATGTTATCAATGATGTTTTGGGTAGATAAGAGAAGATAAAGACTGTCACCAAGCCAAGAGTTGGTCACCCACTCATCAATTAGTCATTAAATCAATAGTTTCCAATTTTGGCCTATAAAAGGAAGCATTTGCCATGCATTTAGGCATCTTGGTCTCTAATGCTTTTTCTTTCTCTTTGTATTTTTTGTAATGTTTATGCTTTGCTTTCATTAATATCAAGTTTATGCCTTTCATTTCCTTTCCTTTACTTAGTTAACTCTTATCTTATTTATGTTCTTATTTTGTTTATTTATTTTTCTTTCTTTCATTATGTCTAGCTAAGTTTATTATGTCAAGGTGAAAAGGTTACACTAATGGTGTAAGAATAAGTATAGTGTAAACTTAATATGGACTTTAATGTTTGATACTAACATGTTTTATATTTACTATCTTGTTCACTCTTTAATACTTTGCTTGTTAAATAACTAATCTTGATTTATGTTGTATAACAATTGGTACAACAAATGCGTGGCACTTTCATAGCTCATACCGTATGGTATAACTAACACCTAAGCTATGAAAGGAACTTGATTTGTTATTAACATAAGTTATAATAATGAATGCTTGACGAGATTTACAAGTATTAGCATTAATCAAATAAGATGACTAATGTAATCATGTTAACAATCTATAATCAGATTGGAACCTCCTTTATGTGTGGTTTCCAATTGAATAATAGGAGTTTATACTATACTTTTTTGACATACTATTAGTGGAATCTTCTTTTCATGGCTTAGAATTGGAAAATCCATACTTGCATTTAAGGAAATTTGAGGAGGTAGGTAACACATATAATAATTTAAATTGTAGCATGAACACCATCAGATTAAAGCTTTTTCCTTTTTTATTAAAAAATAAAGCTAAAATATAGCTACAAAATTTAAGACCAGGATCCACAACGAAGAGTAGTGACTGATTTGATTTGATCCATGTGTGGGCTTCCGGAACTACTTGCATTTGCATTATATTGCCCCTTGGGATTTTGTTATGGCTGAGATGGAAACATACCTTTCTAGTGGAATCTGAGAGCAGATGTTAATTTTTTAAGAGTATCTTTAAAAACTATCATGTTTTGAGCAAGTTGTGTATTAATTATCTCTTGCTTTTCAATCAATACATGCAATATTTCCTTAAGATTTATTCTAGGAGGTGGAGCATAAGGAGGTGCATATCCATGAGAATTTTAGAAATTGTGGTGTGCTTGAAACGGTGATTGTGAAGTTTGTACATTGTTATTATTACTCTTTCAACTGAAATTTAGGTTATTTCTCCAACCAGGTTGTATGTTTGCCAATATGGGTTGTGGTTGAGCTTTTGAAAACTATTTAAAGCATGGGCTTGTTTATGGAGACATTCCTTAAAAGAAGGTAAGGTTGGACAGTTATTGATTGAGTGTTTATTTGTTTCACATATTTGACACACAATGTTTTCAACAAATTTTAATTAACCATTCTTTTTCAATTCTAGTGCCTCGACTTTTCTAGCTAAAGATACAAACTTGGCTTGGAAGTCATGATCTTCCCTAATGTATATATATTTAAAAAAAAAGACAAAAATAATAATCTCAACCCAAGGAAGTTAACCTTAAACATTAGAACAAAAATTTTGTTTTCTTCCAAGAAAAGCCCCATAATTATGTGTTGATACATTGAGCATAAAAGAAAGGTTTATGAATATCTTGTTAAGAGGTATTGAGCAGGTATATAAATTTAACGAGAGTTTGTTTATCTAGATAGATTAATGGAAGTTAAATGATGAATACCTTGCTTTCTGGAATTTACAAATTGTTTTTCTATTTTAATGCTTTGATTACTAGGGACTAGTAATAAGCTGGTTGGGGGTGTGCTTAGTACTTAAAAGTGCATTTTTATCAAGGTTTTATATCATCATTTTGCACTTGAAGTATCAATAACTCCTTAACTAAAGCATGTTTTATAATAATATATCTAATAATATAAGATACCTTTAATTTTTAGTAAATATTCATTTTAAATGCAAGCCTATAACATAAATGAAAGGATTGATTGATGAATTTAAGAACTGAAATTGAAAGGATAAAGAGATGGTCAAACTTAGAAAAGAGATGTCGTGACTTGCATCTTTAGCTAGAAAAGTCGAGGCACTAGAATTGAAAAAGAGTGGTTAATTAAAATTTGTTGAAAACATTGTGTGTCAAATATGTGAAACAAATAAACACTCAACCAATAACTGTCCAACCTTACCTTCTTTTAAGGAATGTCTCTATAAACAAGCCTATGCTTTAAATAGTTTTCAAAGGCCCAACCACAACTCATATTGGCAAACATAAAACCTAATTGGAGAAATCACCTCAATTTCAGTTGAAAGAGTAATAATAAGAATGTACAAACTTTACAATCGTCGTTTCAAGCACACCACAATTTCTAAAATTCTCATGGATATGCACCTCCTTATGCTCCACCTTCTAGAATAAATCTTAAGGAAACATTACATGCATTGATTGAAAAGAAAGAGATAATTAATACACGACTTGCTCAAAACATGATAGTTTTTAAAGATACTCTTGAAAAATTAACATCTGCTCTCAGATTCCAATAGAAAGGTATGTTTCCATCTCAACCATAACAAAATCCCCAGGGGCAATATAATGCAAATGCAAGTAGTTCCGGAAGCCAACACATGGATCAAATCAAATCAGTCACTACTCTTCATTGTGGATCCTGGTCTTAAATTTTGTAGCCATATTTTAGCTTTATCTTTTAATGAAAAAGGAAAAAGCTTTAATCTGATGGTGTTCATGCTACAATTTAAATTATTATATGTGTTGCAAACCTCCTCAAATTCCCTTAAATGTAAGTATGGATTTTCCAATTCTAAGCCATGAAAAGAAGGTAAAAGTTGAATAATACATGGCTTAAAATTAAAATGAGATGTATCAAGAGGAAAAACTAAGCATGATGGTGCACTTGTTCTTGTGAGATTCATGTGCTCTCTAAGTGTTCTAACACGGTCATTCTTATTATGAAGTGATTGATTATCTTCTTTGGTCATATATTCTAAAAATGATGAGGAGACCCTACAAAGTCTACCATTTAATGTACGTGACTACACTCTCATGCACTTGTAGGAATAAAATAAAAGGAAGAAGGAAACAGAAGAAGGAACAAGAGAAAAGAAATAAAGTTATATATAAGAAAAGTGAAAAGAGAAAAAAAAATGAATACTATAATTTGTATAAGAACTTACCTCTCCAGCAATGACACCAAAAACTTGGCATGACCAAAAGATTGATGTCTTCTTCCAAGTGCAGGAGTGTCGAAGTAATAAATAACCCGGCAAGACTAGAGTAGAACCACAAGGAGGTTAATTGTATAAATTATAGATAACAATAATATAACAACTTCTTCTCTTTTACTACTACTACTGCTACTATTATTACTATTATTATTACTATTACTACTAGTATTATTACTATTACTATTATTAGTATTATTACTATTACTATTATTAGTATTATTACTATTACTATTATTAGTATTATTACTATTATTAGTTATTGTCGTATTATGGTTATCTATAATTTATACAATTAACCTCTTTATGGTTTGACTTCGGTCTTGTTGGGTTATTTATTACTTGACACTCCTGCACATAGGAGAAGATATCAATCTTTTAGTCGTATCACTGGGCTGGTTAGGTCCAGCCCAGCCACACAGGGTTGGCTGGGTCCAACCTAGCCATATGGGGGGGGGGGCTGGGCCTAGCCTAGAAAGAAAAAAAAAATTCATCAAAAATTATTTTAAAAAATTTGTGATTTTTCGCAAATATTTTTCTGCATTTTGATCAATATTGGTTTGTATTTTTATATTGTAAAGATATACATCTGGTATTAAAATTCTTGGTTTTTGTCAAAAACATAAAAAAATACAAACAATTCTGGTATATGGCCAAGTCTCTCTAAAAAATCATATTGTAACTTCATAAAAAAGAAAATGTTTTAAATGCATTTTGGTTTTAATAACTAGTTTATTATATTCATGAGAATTGACTAATATTTCAAAAAACAATTTCAAAAACATTATTTTGTTTTCTTTTAATATCTGGGGTTATGACTTTATACGTAAAACATATTTCGGATATTAAATTATTTATGATGTTAGAACAATTAGGTTTTAACCAATAAGATAAGCATTTCTTTACCAAAGATAATTTTTTATTAAATCATTGATGGACTAACAACTAGAAAATATAACAAGACTTTAAATTTTATCAGATAATAAAACAATGCAAGTTACCTTAGGTAAGCGTATTTAGGGTGCTAATACCTTCCTTTTACGCAATCAGTCCCTGTACTCGATCTCTAAGATCAGTTAGTATTCCTACTAATCAAAATACTAGTTGGCGACTCTCATTCTATTTTTCCACTAATAAGAGATAAGAATTGCTTCTCTCCCCACACATTTGCCGCATAAACACATTAGATACGATTTTGAGGATGGATGTTGACACGAATAAAAGATTAATGTCTTCTCCCAAGTACAGGAGTGTCGAAGTAATAAATAACCCGGCAAGACCGGGATTAAACCACAAAGAGGTTAATTGTACAAATTATAAATAACAATAATACAACAACAACAACAACAATAACAATAACAATAACAATAAAAATAATAATAATAATAATAATAATAATAATAATACTAGTAACAAAACAACAACAACAACAACAATAATAATAAAGAAAAAGAAGGAGAAAAAGAAGGAGAAGAAGATGAGAACTTTGAGATGAAATATTAATGTAACGATTAAACAATGATAATAACAAATATCAAGGTTAGAGGATCCACTAATGGTATGTCAAACAAGTATAGTATAAACTCTTACTATTCAATTGGAAATCACACACAAAGGAGGTTCCAATTAGATTATAGATTGTTAACATGATTACATTAGTTATCTTAGTCAATTAATGTTAATACTTGTAAATCTCGTCAAGCATTCATGATTATAACTTATGTTAACAACAAATCAAGTTCCTTTCATAGCTCAAGTGTCGGTTATACCATATAGTATGGGCTATGAAAGTGCCAAGCATTTGTTGTATCAAGTGTTATATAACATAAATCAAGATTAGTCATTTAACAAGCAAAGTATTAAAGAGTGAACAAGATAACAAATATAAAACATGTTAGTATCAAACATTAAAGTCCATATTAAGTTTACACTATACTTATTCTTACACCATTAGTGTAACCTTTTCACCTTGACATAATAAACTTAGCTAGACATAATGAAAGAAAGAAAAATAAATAAACAAAATAATAACATAAATAAGATAATAGTTAACAAAGCAAAGCAAAGGAATTGAAAGGCATAAACTTGATATTAAGGAAAGTAAAGCATAAACATTACAAAAAATACAAAGAGAGAAAGCAAGAGCATGATCTTGATCTGGACACCAAGATGTCTAAATGCATGGCAAATGCCTCCTTTTATAGACCAAAATTGGGAACTATTGATTTGATGACTAATTGATGAGTGGGTGGTCAATTCTTGACTTGGTGACAATCTTTATCTTCTCTTATCTGTCCAAAACGTCATTGATAACGTCAAAATTGGAGCCACTCTAAAACATAAAAGTTGTAGCCAATTGTCTCATCTTTTTTATGTAAAACATTCAGCTCATTTTGAATTCTAGAACTCCAGATATGCCCAAAATACTGAATAGTGCTCGGGCTGGAGGACAGATTCGGGCTTCTTTGTTGTTGCAACAATTTGGACTTGAAAATGGCCTTTTTAGATCTTGGGCTCCATATGAAAATTGTAGGCCTATGTCTTAACTTTCCATCCATATAAAGTAGACCTAAATCTGAGATCTATAGCTCCAGATATGACCCAATTACCGAATAGTGTTCTAGTTTGGATTGCACCGACATCTCTTTTCTAAGTTTGGCCATCTCTTTATCCTTTCAATTTCAGTTCTTAAATTCATCAATCAATCCTTTCATTTATATGATAGGCCTGCATTTAAAATGAATATTTACTAAAAATTAAAGGTATCTTATATTATTAGATATATTATTATAAAACATGCTTTAGTTAAGGAGTTATTGATACTTCAAGTGCAAAATGATGATATAAAACCTTGATAAAAATGCACTTTTAAGTACTAAGCACACCCCCCAACCAGCTTATTACTAGTCCCTAGTAATCAAAGCATTAAAATAGAAAAATAATTTGTAAATTCCAGAAAGCAAGGTATTCATCATTTAACTTCCATTAATTTATCCAGATAAACTCTCGTTAAATTTATATACCTGCTCAATACCTCTTAACAAGATATTCATAAACCTTTTTTTTATGCTCAATGTATCAACACATAATTATGGGGCTTTTCTTGGAAGAAAACAAAATTTTAGTTCTAATGTTTAAGGTTAACTTCCTTGGGTTGAGATTATTATTTGTCTTTTCTTCTTCTTCTTTTTTTTCTTTAAATATATTGATTAGTACTTAAAAGTGCATTTTTATCATGGTTTTATATCATCATTTTGCACTTGAAGTATCAATAACTCCTTAACTAAAATATGTTTTATAATAATGTATCTAATAATATAAGATACCTATAATTTGTGGTAAATGTCTATTTTAATGCAGGCCTATCACATAAATGAAAGGATTGATTGATGACTTGAAGAACTTAAATTGCAAGGATAAAGAGATGGTCAAACTTAGAGAAGAGATGTCGGTGCAATCCAAACCGGAACACTGTTTGGTAATTGGGTCATATCTGGAGCTACAGATCTCATATTTAGGTCTAATTTATATGGATGGAAAGGTAAGACATAGGCCTACAACTTTCATATGGAACCCAAGATCTAAAAAGGCCATTATCAAGTCCAAATTGTAGCAACAACAAAGAAGCCCGAATCTGTCTTCCAGCCCGAGCACTGTTGGGTATTTTGGCCATATCTGGAGTTCTAGAAGTCAAAATGAGCTGAATTGTTTACACAAGAAAGCTGAGATAATTGTCTACAACTTTCATGTTTACAACTGGCTCTAATTTTGACGTTATCAATGACGTTTTGGGCAAACAAGAGAAGATAAGGATTGTCACCAAGTCAAAAGTTGGCCACCCACTTATCAATTAGTCATCAAATCAATAGTTCCCAATTTTGGCCTATAAAAGGAGGCATTTGCCATGCATTTAGGCATCTGGGTTTTCCAGATCAAGATCATGTTCTTCCTTTCTCTTTTTGTATTTTTTGTAATGTTTATGCTTTGCTTTCATTAATATTAAGTTTATGCTTTTGAGTTCCTTTCCTTTACTTAGTTAGCTTTTATGTTCTTATTTTGTTTATTTATTTTGCTTTCTTTCATTATGTCTAGCTAAGTTAATTATATCAAGGTGAAAAGGTTACACTAATGGTGTAAGAATAAGTATAATGTAAACTTAATATGGACTTTAATGTTTGATACTAACATGTTTTATATTTGTTATCTTGTTCACTCTTTAATACTTTGCTTGTTAAATGACTAATCTTGATTTATGTTGTATAACACTTGGTACAACAAATGCTTGACACTTTCATAGCCATAATGTATGGTATAACCGACATCTAAGCTATGAAAGGAACTTGATTTGTTGTTAACATAAAGTTATAATCATGAATGCTTGACGAGATTTACAAGTATTAGCATTAATCGAATAAGATGACTAATGTAATCATGTTAACAATATATAATCTGATTGGAACCTCCTTTGTGTGTGGTTTCCAATTCAATAATAAGAGTTTATACTATACTTGTTTGATATACCATTAGTGGAACCTCTAACCTTGACATTTGTTATTATTATTATTTAATCCTTACATTAATATTTCATCTCTAAGTTCTCATCATCATCATCTTCTTCTTCTTCTCTTTCTTAATTATTATTATTATTATTATTATTACTACTACTACTACTACTACTACTAGTATTATTATTATTATTATTATTATTATTATTATTATTATTATTATTATTATTATTATTATTATTATTATCGTTATTACTATTATTGTTGTTTATAATTGTTGTTTATAATTTGTACAATTAACCTCCCTGTGGTTCGACCCCGGTCTTACCGGGTTATTTATTACTTCGACACTCCTGCACTTGGGAGAAGACATCAATCTTTTGGTCGTGTCAAGTTTTTGGCGCCGTTGCCGGGGAGGTAAGTTTTGTATAAATTATAATATTTATTTTATTTTCTCTTTTCACTTTTCTTGTATATAACTTTGTTTCTTTTCTCTTGTTTCTTCTTCTTTTGTTTTCTTCTTCCTTTTATTTTACTCCTACACGTGCATGAGAGTGTGGTCACGTACATCAAGTGGTAGACTTTGTAGGGTATCCTCATCATTTTCAAAAAATATGGCCGAAGAAGATAATCAATCACTTCAAAATGAGAATAATGAGAATAACCGTGCTAGAACACTTAGAGACCACATGAATCCCACAAGAACAAGTGCACCATCATGCATAGTTTTTCCTCCTGATGCATCTCATTTTAATTTTAAACCAGGTATTATTCAACTTTTACCTTCTTTTCATGGTTTACAATTGGAAAATCCATACTTGCATTTAAGAGAATTTGAGGAGGTGTGCAACACATATAATAACTTAAATTGTAGCATGAACACCATCAGATTAAAGCTTTTTCCTTTTTCATTAAAAGATAAAGCTAAAACATGGCTATAAAATTTAAGACCAGGATCCATTCGTGCTTGGGATGAAATGCAACAACAATTTTTAAAGAAGTTTTTCCCATCTCATAGAACAAACTCTTTCAAGAAACAAATCACCACTTTCACTCAAAAACCAGGAGAAACATTTTACAAATGTTGGGATAGGTATCGAGACTTGCTTAGTACTTGCCCTCATCATGGTTTTGAAACATGGAGATTGGTTTCACATTTCTATGAAGGGTTAACACCTAAAGATAGGCAAATGGTTGAATTGATGTGCAATGGAACTTTTGAAGATAAAGACCCTGATGAAGCAATGGAGTACTTAGACTTGTTAGCTGAAAATGCTCAAAATTGGGACACCGTGGGTACTTGTGAGGCACTGAGTAAAACTCAACCTCATACATCTAGTGGAGGTATGTACAACCTTAGGGAAGATCATGACCTTCAAGCCAAGTTTGCATCTTTAGCTAGAAAAGTCGAGGCACTAGAATTAAAAAAGAGTGGTCAATTAAAATCTGTTGAAAACATTGTGTGTCAAATCTGTGAAACAAATGAACACTCAACCAACAATTGTCCAACCTTGCCTTCTTTTAAAGAATGTCTCCATGAACAAGCCCATGCTTTAAACAGTTTTCAAAGGGCCAACCACAACCCATACACCCAAACATATAACCCTGGTTGGAGGAATCACCCAAATTTCAGTTGGAAGAGTGAGAACAACAATGCACAAACTTCACAACCACAATTTCAAGCACACCACAATTTCCAAAATTCTCATGGATAGACACCTCCTTATGCTCCACCTTTTAGAAGTAATTTTGAGGAAACTTTGTATGCATTCATTGAAAAGCAAGAGATAGTCAACACTCAACTTGCTCAAAGCATAACAGATTTTAAAGATACTCTTGCAAAATTCACATCTGCTCTCAGTTTTCAAGAGAAAGGTAAGTTTCCATCTCAACCACAACAAAATCCTAAGGGGTAATACAATGCAAATGCAAGTAGTTCCAGAAGCCAACCCATGGATCAAGTCAAATCAGTCACTACTCTACGCAGTGGTAAGGTTATTGAAAAACCCTCTCTTGAACCTTATGAGAAAGATGATGAGTCAATTTCTAAGGGAAAGGAAGGGGTTGAATCTGAAAATTGCAAAGAAACGACTGATTCTCCGCCAGCACTTCTATTTTCTCATGCCATGACCAATCAGGAAGAAATCGAGGATGAAAAAGGCATCGAAAAGGTTGATGCGAATCTTTTATCAAAAGTGACAATAGATTCAACACCCGACATCACACCAATCGATGATTACTTTCCTGATGAATCTCTACTTTCTCTTAATTCAATGCCTTGGTTTGCTAAAAATATCAATTTTCTTGCTTCAGGATTTTTGCCAACTCATTGGAGTATTGAAGACAAAAGAAAATTTTTGAGCAACGAGCAAAATTTTTATTGGGATGACCCTTACTTATTCAATTATTGTCCTGATCAAATATTTCAAAAATACATTCTCGACAATGAGGTAAGTAATTTCATTAAATTTTGTTACTTTAAGGCATGTGGGGATCATTTCTCATAAAAAAAAAAAGGATTGTAGAAATCTTACAAAGTGAATTTTACTGGCCCATCATATTCAAGGAGTTAGATGCATTCCGCAAAAACTGTGAAAATTGTCAGAAGGTGGGATTTATTTCAAAACACAGAGAGTCTTTAGATAATCTTCTATTGACTCTTAAGTCTCATCATAGTCGAGATAAGCATGGTGTAATTCATGACTTATGAACCCATTTTCATAAAGAACATACTTGGCATAGTCTTGGAAATCTGACTAAAAAGATCATGTTTGCCAGTTTTTAAGAAAACTGGATGGGAAGCCTATCCCCGACCCATTGAGGGCGTTTAAGCTGTTCTTGGACGTAAAACCAAGGGAAGATGTGAGCCACAATCACAACTGCGATTTGAATTTTTTTTTTGTTTGTAAAAACTTGTGTCTTTTGGTTTTATTATTCTGTTTTGTTATTTCTTATTTTTGTTTTAGTGTGTTTCAGGTTTTGTCAGTGTTCGTTATTTCAGGTGATATCTTCTATACTCTATCTTTCTACATTAGAACATTGAGGACAATGTCTCGTTTTGGTTGGGGGGAGAGGGTAGTAGTTGATAAAAAAAAATCATTTTTCATTTCATAAAGCATGTGCATAATTGTTGTTACTAGGATGGTAGAGTAAAGGAGTTCTTTTGTTAAAGTGACTCTTGAGATGCATCCTAGTAATCATTCTTAACAAGGTCTATTATAATACTTCCTGAAATATTCAGGTTTACAAACTCTCGTATTGTTACCACTTAATTCTGCTCATATACTTATTTAACATGTATTCTTAAACCTTAATTTACACACACACACTTTAACATATGATTGTGGGTTGCATATTGGATTATTACATTATTTATGTTCTTTTGTTAAAGGTAACAACTAAAGGAAAGGAATTGTATATAATTAAAAAAAAAAGAAAAACATAAAAAAAAGAAAAAAAAAAGAAAAAAAATGATGATAATAAAAATATAGATAAGTTTGGTTTCGTAGCCTCCCTAACCTAAGCAATTAAGCCCGAAGGGGTGTTTTAACACCTAATACCCTAAAGTCAACTGACTTGGGAGCTATTGGCCCAACGCTTGTTACATGGGTTGAGGAGAAAAGCTTAAGGGAATCAAACATTGCACTATCTACATATCAGTATCTGCGACCCGAGTTACTAAGCTTGTAGGGGTGTCTTAACACCTAATGCCCTAAGACCAACTAGTCTGGGAGTCATTAGCTGAAAGCTCGTTACATGGGTTAAAGATGCATGATGTTTTTAAATTATATGTATATACATTTAAAAAAAAAGAAAAAAAAAAGAAGTAAAAAAAAAAGACAAAAATAATAATCTCATCCCAAGGAAGTTAACCTTAAACATTAGAACAAAAATTTTGTTTTCTTCCAAGAAAAGCCCTATAATTATGTGTTGATACATTGAGCACAAAAGAAAGGTTTATTAATATCTTGTTAAGTGCATTTTTATCATGGTTTTATATCATCATTTTGCACTTGAAGTATCAATAACTCCTTAACTAAAATATGTTTTATAATAATGTATCTAATAATATAAGATACCTATAATTTATGGTAAATGTCTATTTTAATGCAGGCCTATCACATAAATGAAAGGATTGATTGATGACTTGAAGAACTTAAATTGCAAGGATAAAGAGATGGTCAAACTAAAAGAAGAGATGTCGGTGCAATCCAAACCGGAACACTGTTCGGTAATTGGGTCATATCTGGAGCTACAGATCTCATATTTAGGTCCAATTTATATGGATGGAAAGGTAAGACATAGGCCTACAACTTTCATAGGAACCCAAGATCTAAAAAGGCCATTATCAAGTCCAAATTGTAGCAACAACAAAGAAGCCCGAATCTGTCTTCCAGCCCGAGCACTGTTGGGTATTTTGGCCATATCTGGAGTTCTAGAAGTCCAAATGAGCTGAATTGTTTACACAAGAAAGCTGAGATAATTGTCTACAACTTTCATGTTTACAACTGGCTCTAATTTTGACGTTATCAATGACGTTTTGGGCAAACAAGAGAAGATAAGGATTGTCACCAAGTCAAAAGTTGGCCACCCACTTATCAATTAGTCATCAAATCAATAGTTCCCAATTTTGGCCTATAAAAGGAGGCATTTGCCATGCACTTAGGCATCTGGGTTTTCCAAATCAAGATCATGTTCTTCCTTTCTCTTTTTGTATTTTTTGTAATGTTTATGCTTTGCTTTCATTAATATTAAGTTTATGCTTTTGAGTTCCTTTCCTTTACTTAGTTAGCTTTTATGTTCTTATTTTGTTTATTTATTTTGCTTTCTTTCATTATGTCTAGCTAAGTTAATTATGTCAAGGTGAAAAGGTTACACTAATGGTGTCAGAATAAGTATAATGTAAACTTAATATGGACTTTAATGTTTGATACTAACATGTTTTATATTTGTTATCTTGTTCACTCTTTAATACTTTGCTTGTTAAATGACTAATCTTGATTTATGTTGTATAACACTTGGTACAACAAATGCTTGGCACTTTCATAGCCCATAATGTATGGTATAACCGACACCTGAGCTATGAAAGGAACTTGATTTGTTGTTAACATAAGTTATAATCATGAATGCTTGACGAGATTTACAAGTATTAGCATTAATTGAATAAGATGACTAATGTAATCATGTTAACAATATATAATCTGATTGGAACCTCCTTTGTGTGTGGTTTCCAATTCAATAATAAGAGTTTATACTATACTTGTTTGACATACTATTAGTGGAACCTCTAACCTTGACATTTGTTATTATTATTCTTTAATCCTTACTTTAATATTTCATCTCTAAGTTCTCATCATCATCATCTTCTTCTTCTTCTCTTTCTTTATTATTATTATTATTATTATTATTATTATTATTATTATTACTATTGTTGTTGTTATTATTGTTGTTTTATAATTGTTGTTTATAATTTGTACAATTAACCTCCCTGTGGTTCGACCCCGGTCTTGCCGGGTTATTTATTACTTCGACACTCCTGCACTTGGGAGAAGACATCAACCTTTTAGTCATGTCAGTTATTCTCATTATTCTCATTATGAAGTGATTGATTATCTTTTTCGACCATATTTTCTGAAAATGATGAGGATACCCTACAAAGTCTACCATTTGATGTACGTGACCACATTCTCATGCACATGTAGGAATAGAATAAAAGGAAAAAGAAAACAAAAGAAGAAGAAACAAGAGAAAAGAAACAAAGTTATATACAAGAAAAGTGAAAAGAGAAAATAAAATAAATACTATAATTTGTCCAAGAACTTACCTCCCCGGCAACGGTGCCAAAAACTTGACACGACGAAAAGATTGATGTCTTCTCCCAAGTGCAGGAGTGTCGAAGTAATAAATAACTTGACAAGACCGAGATCGAACCACATGGAGGTTAATTGTACAAATTGTAAACAACAATTATAAACAACAACAATAATATTAGTAGCAATAAAATAATAATAGTAGTAATAGTAATAATATTAATAATAGTATTAATAGTAGTATTACTAATAATAATAATAATAATAATAATAAAGAAAAAGAAGGAGAAGAAGAAGGAGAAGAAGATGATGAGAACTTTGAGATGAAATATTAATGTAACGATTAAACAATGATAATAACAAATGTCAAGGTTAGAGGATCCACTAATGGTATGTCAAACAAGTATAGTATAAACTCTTACTATTCAATTGGAAACCACACACAAAGGAGGTTCGAATCAGATTATAGATTGTTAACATGATTACATTAGTCATCTTATTCAATTAATACTAATACTTGTAAATCTCATTAAGCATTCATGATTATAACTTATGTTAACAACAAATCAAGTTCCTTTTATAGCTCAGGTGTTGGTTATACCATATAGTATGGGCTATGAAAGTGCCAAGCATTTGTTGTACCAAGTGTTATACAACATAAATTAAGATTAGTCATTTAACAAGCAAAGTATTAAAGAGTGAACAAGATAACAAATATAAAACATGTTAGTATCAAACATTAAAGTCCATATTAAGTTTACACTATACTTATTCTTACACCATTAGTGTAACCTTTTCACCTTGACATAACAAACTTAGCTAGACATAATGAAAGAAAGAAAAATAGATAAACAAAATAAGAACATAAATAAGATAAAAGTTAACTAAGTAAAGGAAAGGAAATGAAAGGCATAAACATGATATTAATGAAAACAAAGCATAAACATTACAAAAAATACAAAGAGAGAAAACAAAGCATGATCTTGATTTGGATACCAAGATGCCTAAATGCATGGCAAATGCCTCTTTTTATAGGCTAAAATTGGGAACTATTGATTTGATGACTAATTGATGAGTGGGTGACCAACTCTTGACTTGGTGACAATCTTTATCTTCTCTTATCTGCCCAAAACATCATTGATAACGTCAAAATTAGAGTCACCTAAAAACATCAAAGTTGTAGGAAATTGTCTCTGCTTTCTTGTGTAAAATATTCAGCTCATTTTGACTTCAAGAACTCTAGATATGGCCAAAATACTAAACAGTGCTCGGGCTGGAAGACAGATTCGGGCTTCTTTGTTGTTGCTCCAATTTGGACTTGAAAATAGCCTTTTTAGATCTTGGGCTCCATATAAAAGTTGTAGGCCTATGTCTTACCTTTCTATCCATATAAAGTGGATCTAAATCTGAGATCTACAACTCCAAATATGACCTAATTACCAAACAGTGTTCTGGTTTGGATTGCACCAGCATCTCTTTTCTAAGTTTGGCCATCTCTTTGTCCGTTCAATTTCAGTTCTTAAAGTCATCAATCAATCCTTTCAATTATGTGATAGGCCTGCATTTAAAATGAACATTTACCATAAATTAAAGGTATCTTATTTTATTAGACATGTTATTATAAAACATGTTTTAGTTGAGGAGTTATTGATACTTCGAGTGCAAAATGATGATATAAAACATTGATAAAAATACACTTTTAAGTACTAATCAGATGTTTTCACCGCGATGCTGCATATGTGTGATAGAATGGCGACTCCACTAGGAATCTTGTGGACTAAGCTTTCTTTTTGTTTGATAATTGGGTTTTGTTTGGTTTGCATGTTTTTTGTTAATAAGCTTTTTTTTATTTTCTTGCATGCTTTAATTTCTGTAAATATATGTCTATATATTGTATAGAACTGCCACATACATCACATACTTTAATTTTTGAAAAACAACAAGCTTCTAAGTTAGGTGGGGAATTAGCGATCTGCCCCATGATTATTAGTCAATGTTTAAATGCGTGAAACACCCAACTCATATATCAATGCCTGCTTGGTAATGGTAGGTATATGATTGTGCATCAAAAGTGTCATTAAGTCTCTTATTTTACATAAGTATTTATTGTTTTTATTTGGTTGTTTTTATAATAATTGATGTGCTTTTTAGTAATGAAGTTTCTTTTAAAGTTTTGATAGATTTTTGGAGCTTAAATGAATTAATTCTGAAAAATTCAACGTCGGAATTCAGAACAAAGAATTGAAGAGACATTTAGTTGAAGATTGAAGCAAATCTTGGTTCAAATAAGTGCTCTAAATTTGTCCCAAAAATCAATTCTATTCCAATTCTAGAAAAGAATATCATATGATCTATTTCAAGCCCAAACTTGCCTTATGTTGTGTGCAAACTTCAACCATTAAACACTCAAGGTTTCAATGTCAATCTTATCCCAAATAATAGGTACATTTATATCCTTATTTGATACTTAAATTCAGCACTAAATCAGCCCCAAATCAACCTTTAAATTAGCCCAAGCACAATCTATAATCTTACATGTCCATACAACAAATAACAATTGATTTATTTTGGGTAATCCATTGATCCAAGAAGGCAAGCACATGGATGGGAAGTTGGAGGGGACATTGTTACATTATTTTGGGTCAAAAAAAAGAAAGAGATAGCTCATAAAAGAGGAAGAAAAACGTGCACCAAAGTGGTTGCGATGTTGGCCTTATTTGATTTTTTAGAACACCTTTCGGTGTTTTACCCATAACATTTGACTCAGGTATCCACATGAGCTATTCTTTAATGATCTAGAAAGGTGACAAAATTTCCTATAAATATGTCACTATCTCGAAAAAGGCTTCTAGGAGGGTCTAAATTGCTGTCCAAAGTTAGCATTAGATTTGTGTCTGAATTTTTACTGAAATTGTGTTGTGTTCTTCTTTATAAATTTTGGTTCTTTAGTTTGTAAAACTTATTATTTCAGTTTGATTCAAGTTATTTCTTGTTTATTAAAGTGTTTTTATATATAATCATGGTTGGTTAATCTATTTCTTGGATCCAAATGAAGGATGATGGTGGTTGAGGTGAGTTCTTTAAGATATGAATGAATCTTACTGTTTATCTTCTCATTTTCTTCATGAATGATTTATTATTGACAAGGAATTTTAGAAACCATTTAGGTAATATTATAATCTTGAATTTGTATGCACAAACTTTAGTTTTGGTATAGAGATTACTTGATTCAATGTCTTACTTAATATGAAAGTACTTGTTCATTCTTAAGCAATAAGCAATCTTCATCCTTTTAAACTTCATTGTAATATCTTTCGATCTAATATCACCATCATTAATAGTAGGTTGAGTTATCTTATATATCTTGAAGGAATCACAAATACATCACCATTAAAATTGATTTGCACCAAGACTTACTTTTTCTTATCATTTAAAATCTATTTACACGTTTTCATCTTTGAAAACAAATCCATCAATTATTGTCAACCAAGTTATTATTAATTTAATTTCTCTTGAGTTTTTTTTTTGTTACCTAGCTTATTTTCTAGATCTAGCTCTCTGTGGATATGACCTTGATCTTACCGAGTTAATTGCTACATCGCACACTCGTGCACTTGCGAGTTAAGACAAGCCGATCATAAAAAGCGGTCAAGCAGTATACGTGCCTTAATTGTTCCTTACAGTGCCCCTATACTATTTTTATAAAGATCATCACTAGGCAGATATGAGACCCCTTTGAGACTAGATAGTCAACCTATCTTTTGTCTCACTTAATGAATAGAACCTATTTTTAGGTTGTGTGTTTTACATTTCATTTTGCATCAAAGTAAACCCTTTCTGAAGCATGTTGAACTCAAGACTTGTGGTTAACACAATGTCTGTTACTTAAGAAATTTTCATTGGAGAGCAAAAATCAAAATTCTTAGGGTTACGACCATGTGTCACACCTTGAAGGGCAAGCTCGTCATCTAAAACATCCTTATATGTTTAAACATGCATGTTCATAGTTTGAAATGAAGGTCCACTAATTATGCTCTCCTCTTTAGAGTTAAGAGTTGTCCACATCTGACGATGGTAAGGAAAATTCACTCAAGAGACACTACCTATGGTAATAAGATTCTTTATTTCAAATGGATTCAGCTAGTGACCTGTGTCTAGATGCCATCTATGAAGTGTTGACACGCTCATCAATGGAGATTGTGGGGAAATATAGGTTTGTTTCTAGGAAACACAAGAAGTTGACCTATAAATTCCTTTTCACAAGGCTACACAGTCAAAGAACCAACATTATCTCTTGTTTTCTTATCCAAAGCATGATTAGGAACAAATATCAAGTTTCCTTTATTTCAGTTGATATTGTGAAGACCTATATGCAAATGCACTTTGATTTTCTTCTAGAACACGTGGAGATTGTGTCATCAACAAATCAAGGAGTTTTATTTTCTCATGGACATAATAAATCATGCTATTATGTGTGTATCCCTTTGATCCAAGAATGACAAAAGATCACGAATCCAAAGTCACGATATGATACTATAGAAATTAGCCTAATGATTGAAAGGTGAAAACCTTTTGCGATATAATATTGTGAGATTCTTGATGCCTAAATTTCACTTACATAAAGAAATCTATATATACTAATGTATTAGAGTCGAGTTGTTTGAATTAGCAATTTGGAAATGGAAGCTTTTAGATGAAGTGAAGTTACCTCATAAAGAGTCCCTTCATCGTATGACAAAAGTATTTGTAAATGGCTCATTTCATTGGCTTACTTAGAAGGGAAACGTCTTTGTATTTGATATAAAAAGGGAGAGTTAATGTTTGTTCTCACTTTCCCTACCAGCCTCTGAGGGCAATGATAACAAAGATATTAGACTTACTGATTATAAAGGAAAGCTTGTCATGACCTGCATCGATAAGGAGAGAAATTTCATAGAAGTATGTATTATGGAGAATTGACATGACTAAAAGATTGATGTCTTCTCCTAAGTGCATGAGTGTCAAAGTAATAAATAACCCAGTAAGACTAGGGTTGAACTACAGGGAGGTTAATTGTATAAATTATAAATAACAATAACAACAATAGCAACAACAATAATACCAATAACAATAATAATAGTAGTAGTAGTAGTAGTAATAGTAATAGTAATAATAGTAGTAGTAGTAGTAGTAGTAGTAGTAGTAAAGAAGAAGAAAAAGTTGATGAGAACTTTAGGATGAAAGATTAATATAATGATTAAACAATGATAACAAAAAATGTCAAGGTTAGAGGATTTACTAATGGTATATCAAACAAGTATAGTATAAACTCTTATTACTCAATTGGAAACCACACATAAAAGGAGGATCCAATTAGATTATAAATTATTAACATGATTAAGTTAGTTATCTTATTCAATTAATGCTAATACTTGTAAATCTAGTCAAGTATTCATGATTAGAACTTATGTTAACAACAAACCAAGTTCCTTTCATAGCTTTAGTGTTGGTTATACCATACAGTATAAACTATGAAAGTGTCAAGCATTTGTTGTATCAAGTGTTATACAACATAAATCAAGATTAGTCATTTAACAAGCAAAGTATTAAAGAGTGAATAAGATAACAAATATAAACATGCTAGTATCAAACATTAAAGTCCATGTTAAGTTTACACTACTTATTCTTACACCATTAGTCCAACTTTTTCATCTTGACATAATAAACTTAACTAAACATAATCAAAGAAAAATAAATAAACAAAATAAAAACATAAATAAGATAAAAGCTAATTAAGTAAAGGAAAGGAAATGAAAGGCATAAACAAGATATTAATATAAATAACTTAAGCATTATAAAAATACAAAGAGAGAAAGAAAAAGCATGATCTTGACATGAAAACCAAGAAGTCTAAATGCTTAGCAAATGCCTTTTTTTATAGGCCAAAATTGGGAACTATTGATTTGATGACTAATTGATGAATGGGTGGCCAATTCTTGACTTGGTGACAATCCTTATCTTTTATTATATGCCCAAAACATCATTCATAATGCCAAAATTGGAATCACTTACATGAAAGTTGTAGAAAATTGTCTCAACTTTCCAGCAAAAAAAAAAGAAGAGGTCATTTGGACTTCTAGAGCTCTAAATATGAGTCAAACACTAAATAGTGTTTAGGATGCGGGATATATTCGGACTTATTTATTATTGCTGCAATTTGGACTTGAAAATAGCCTTTTTAAATCTTGGCTCCATATAAAAATTGTAGGCCTATGTCTTACCTTTCCATCCATATAAAGTAGACATAGATTCGAGAACTACAGTTTCCGATATGATCCAATTACCGAACAATGTTCTGGTTTGGACTGCACCAACTTCTCTTTTCTAAGTTTGACCATCTTTTTGTCCTTTCAATTTCCATTCTTAAACTCATCAATCAATCCTTTCATTTATGTGATAGACCTACATTTAAAATGAACATTTACCACAAATTAAAGGTATCTTATATTATTAGATATGTTATTATAAAACATGCTTTAGTTAAGGAGTTATTGATACTTTAAGTGTGAAATGATGATATAAAACCTTGATAAAAACACACTTTTAAGTACTAATCACACCCCCCAACCAACTTATTACTAGTCCCTAGTAATCAAAACATTAAAATAGAAAAATAGTTTGCAAATTCCACAAAGTAAGGTATTCATCATTTAATTTTCATTAATCTATTCGGATAAACAAACTTTTATTTAATTTATATATCTGCTCAATACCTCTTAAACAAGATATTAATAAACCTTTCTTTTATGCTCAATATATCAACATATAGTTATGGGGCTTTCCTTGAAAGAAAATAAAATTTGTATTCTAATGTTTAAGGTTAACTTTCTTGAGTTGGGATTATTATTTTTTTTATTTTTTTTTATTTTTTAATACGTATACATATAACTTAAAACACCATGCATCTTTAACCCATGTAATGAGCTTTCGACTATTGACTCCTAGACCAGTTGGTTTTAGGGCATAAGGTGTTGAGACACCTCTACGAGCTTAGTAATTTGGGTTGCCGATATTGATATATAGATAGGGCGCTATTTGATTTTCTTAAGCTTTTCTCCTCAACCCATGTAATAAGCATTGGGCCAATAGCTCCCAAGTCAATTGACTTTAGAGTATTAGGTGTTAAAACACCCCTTCTAGTTTAATTGCATATGTTAGGAAGGCTACAAAACCAAACTTATCTATATTTTTATTATCATCATTTTTTTATTTTTTGTTTTTTTTTTCAAATTATATACTATCCATTTTCCTTAGTTGTTACCTTTAACAAAAGAACATAAATAATGTAATAATTCAATGTGCAACCCATAATCATATGTGGAAGTGTGTGTGTGTGAAAATTAAGGTTTAAGAATACATGTGAAATGAATATATGAGCAGAATTAAGTGATAATAATGTGAGAGTTTGAAAACCTGAATATTTCAAGAAGTATTATGATAGACCTTGTTAAGAATGGTTACTAAGATGCGTCTTAAGAGTCACTTTAACAAAAGAGCTCCTTTACTCTACCATCCTAGTAACAATAATTTTGCACATGCTTTATGAAATAGAAAACATAGTTAGTTAATTTTTTTTTTGTTTTTTATCAACAACTACCCTCTCCCCTCAACCAAAATGAGACATTGTCCTCAATGTCCTAACATAGAGAGATAGAGTATAGAAGACATCACCTGAATTAACAAACACTAACAAACCTAAAACACACTTAAATAAAATAAGAAACAATAAAACATAAATATTAAGCTCTATTAATAAAACCAAAAGATATAAATTTTTATAAACTAAGAATCAAATCGCAATTGTGATTGTGGCTCACATCTTCCCTTGGTTTTACATCCAAAAATGGCTTAAACGCTCTTTATGGGTCGGGGATAGGCTTCCCATCCAGTTTTCTTAAAAACTGGAAAATAGGGTCTTTTTTAGTCAGATTCCCAAAACTATATTGAGCATGTTCTTTATGGAGTAATGGTCATAAATCATGAATTGCATGATGAATATCTCCACTAGGATGCATCTCAAAAGTCAATAGAAGATTATCTAAAGACCTCTTACTCAGACCATCCTTAATGAATAGTCTTTTATCTTCATGGTTTACAGATAGCATTTCTAAAGAACAATATTGTGCATTGCAAGTCCATCTGGCATATCGATGGCAGACTTTTAGTCGTTTTGCATGACGTTTCTTTACAAAAGTGCTTTTACTTGTTCTAGGCATATGTGAAATGAAAGAATTAGAGGACTCACCTAATAATTAGACCTTTCTTAAATTAACCAGCGAATCTCTTCAGGAATTTAATAGTTCATTAACAACCTCAATCTTGCATACCTAACTTGGTAAATTTTTGTAATCGTATTTTGAGGTAAAGCGGGAAAATATTTTTTTAATTTTTCAAGAGTGGTGTCTATTTTTTAAAATGAGAAGTGAAAAGGAGATGTAAATTGAATATAAGGAACAAGGAATTGAACAAATATTGACACGACTAAAAGGTTGATGTCTTCTCCCAAGTGTAGGAGTGTCGAAGTAATAAATAACCCGGCAAGACCGGGGTCGAACCACAGGGAGGTTAATTGTACAAATTATAGACAATAATTATAAACAACAATAATAGCAATAACAATAATAGTAATAGTAATAATAATAATAATAATAATAGTAGTAGTAGTAGTAGTAGTAGTACTAATAATAATAATAATAATAATAATAAAGAAAGAAAGAGAAGAAGAAGAAGATGATGATGATGAGAACTTACAGATGAAATATTAATGTAAGGATTAAACAATAATAATAACAAATGTCAAGGTTAGAGGTTCCACTAATGGTATATCAAACAAGTATAGTATAAACTCTTATTATTGAATTGGAAACCACACACAAAGGAGGTTCCAATCAGATTATATATTGTTAACATGATTACATTAGTCATCTTATTCAATTAATGCTAATACTTGTAAATCTCGTCAAGCATTCATGATTATAACTTATGTTAACAACAAATCAAGTTCCTTTCATAGCTCAGGTGTCGGTTATACCATACATTATGGGCTATGAAAGTGCCAAGCATTTGTTGTACCAAGTGTTATACAACATAAATCAAGATTAGTCATTTAACAAGCAAAGTATTACAGAGTGAACAAGATAACAAATATAAAACATGTTAGTATCAAACATTAAAGTCCATATTAAGTTTACACTATACTTATTCTTACACCATTAGTGTAACCTTTTCACCTTGACATAATTAACTTAGCTAGACATAATGAAAGAAAGACAAATAAATAAACAAAATAAGAACATAAAAGTTAACTAAGTAAAGGAAAGGAAATGAAAAGCATAAACTTAATATTAATGAAAGCAAAGCATAAACATTACAAAAAATACAAAGAGAGAAAGCAAGAGCATGATCTTGATCTGAAAACCAAGATGCCTAAATGCATGGAAAATGCCTCCTTTTATAGGCCAAAATTGGGAGCTATTGATTTGATGACTAATTGATAAGTGGGTGGCCAACTTTTGACTTGGTGACAATCCTTATCTTCTCTTGTCTGCCCAAAACGTCATTGATAACGTCAAAACTGGAGCCAGTTGTAAACATGAAAGTTGTAGGTAATTGTCTCAGCTTTCTTGTGTAAAAACTTCAGCTCATTTGGACTTCTAGAACTCCAGATATGGCCAAAATACCGAACAGTGCTCGGGCTGGAAGACAGATTCGGGCTTCTTTGTTGTTGCTACAATTTGGACTTGATAATGGCCTTTTTAGATCTTGGGCTCCATATGAAAGTTGTAGGCCTATGTCTTACCTTTCCATCCATATAAATTGGACCTAAATCTGAGATCTGTAGCTCCAGATATGACCCAATTACCGAACAGTGTTCCGGTTTGGATTGCACCGACATCTCTTCTCTAAGTTTGACCATCTCTTTATCCTTGCAATTTAAGTTCTTCAAGTCATCAATCAATCCTTTCATTTATGTGATAGGCCTGCATTAAAAATAGACATTTACCATAAATTATAGGTATCTTATATTATTAGATACATTATTATAAAACATATTTTAGTTAAGGAGTTATTGATACTTCAAGTGCAAAATGATGATATAAAACCATGATAAAAATGCACTTTTAAGTACTAATCAAATATATACACAGATATTAGCTATCATGGGAAACTAAAAGAACTGACTTAAGAGTCACGGAGTACCGTTATCCGCCATTTAACTAGGGTGAGAAAGACTAGCAAACCAAGAGTCACAAAAAAAAAACACAAAAACAATATGACAAAAACAAAATAATCAACCTTTATCTAGAGGATCATTCAAACCAGTGGATTTATTTTCACTAGAAAAATTATCAAAGTAAGCTTTCAAACGATGTTCATTTATCTTAAAAATATTGTCATTTTTTGATTCTCAATATCAAAGGCCCCATAAGGAGACACATGTTTCTAGGGAATAAATGGAGTTTAAAATTATAAAACAAAACTTTTTAACCAGTATCAACTTTTTGATAATTTTTCACAAGTTTTGCAGAATGCATGCGTGTCCTTGAACATGGTGGGCCAATAAAATATATTTTGAAAGATTATTACATTTGTCTTTTTTGATGAGAAATGATTCCCACATGCTTTAGAATGACAAAGTTTAATGACACTACTTACATCATTGTTAGGAATGCATCTTTGAAATATTTGATCAAGACCGTATTTGAATAAGTTAGAGTCATCCCAATAAAAAGTTCATCACTTCGTTGAAAAACTATCCTTTGTCTTGGGTACTCTAATAACTTAGCAAATCTTCTAAAGTAAAAAAATTGATATTTTTATCATACCAAGGCATTGCACTAAGACAAAATAAGGATTTATCAGGAAAGTAATCATTGATAGGTGTGATGTGAGATGTCGAATGTGTTGTTGATTGATACTTAAAAGTGTATTTTTATCATAGTTTAATATCATCATTTTGCACTTGAAGTATCAACAACTCCTTAACTAAAACATGTTTTATAATAATATATCTAATAATATAAGATACCTTTAATTTATGGTAAATGTTTATTTTTAATGCAGGTCTATCACATAAATGAAAAGATTGATTGATGACTTTAAAAACTGAAATTGAAAGGACAAAGAGATGGCCAAACTTAGAAAAGAGATGTCGGTGCAATCCAAACCAGAACACTATTCTATAATTGAGTCATATCTGGAGCTGTAGATATCAAATTTAGGTCTACTTTATATGGATGGAAAGGTAAGACATAGACCTACAACTTTCATATGGAGTCCAAGATCTAAAAAGCCCATTTCCAAGTCCAAATTGTTGCGACAACAAAGAAGCCTGAATATGTCCTTTAGCCCGAGCACTGTTCATTATTTTGGCTATATCTGGAGTTCTAGAAGTTGAAATGAGCTAAAGTTTTTACATAAGAAATCTGAGACAATTTCCTACAACTTTCATGTTTTCAAGTGGCTCTAATTTTGACGTTATCAATGATGTTTTGGGCAGACAAAAGAAGATAAGGATTGTCACTAAGTCAAGAGTTGGTCACCCACTCATTAATTAGTCATCAAATCAATAGTTTCCAATTTTGGCCTATAAAAGGAGGCATTTGCCATGCATTTAGGCATCTTGGTCTCCATATCAAGATCATGCTTTTACTTTCTCCTTTTGTATTTTTTGTAATGTTTATGCCTTTCATTTCCTTTCCTTTACTTAGTTAACTTTTATGTTCGGATTTTGTTTATTTATTTTTCTTTCTTTCATTATGTCTAGCTAAGTTTATTATGTCAAGGTGAAAAGGTTACACTAATGGTGTAAGAATAAGTATAGTGTAAACTTAATATGGACTTTAATGTTTGATACTAACATGTTTTGTATTTGTTATCTTGTTCACTCTTTAATACTTTGTTTGTTAAATGACTAATCTTGATTTATGTTGTATAACACTTGGTACAACAAATGCTTGGCATTTTCATAGCCCATACTGTATGGTATAACCGACACCTGAGCTATGAAAAGAACTTAATTTATTGTTAACATAAGTTATAATCATGAATGTTTGACGAGATTTACAAGTATTAGCATTAATCGAATAAGATGACTAATGTAATCATGTTAATAATCTATAATCAGATTAGAACCTCCTTTATGTGTGGTTTCCAATTGAGTAATAATAGTTTATACTATACTTGTTTGACATACCATTAGTGGAACCTCTAACCTTGACATTTGTTATTATAATTGTTTAATTCTTACATTAATATTCCATCTCAAAGTTCTCATTTTCTTCTTCTTATTCTTTTTTTATTTATTTATTATTATTATTGTTATTGTTATTACTATTACTATTACTATTACTATTACTGCTACTACTGTTATTATTGTTATTACTATTATTATTTTTATTGTTGTTATTATTATTGTTATGTTATTATTATTTATAATTTGTACAATTAACCTCCCTATGATTCGACCCCGGTCTTGTCGGGTTATTTATTACTTCGACACTCCTGCACTTGGGAGAAGACATCAATCTTTTAGTCGTGCCAAGTTTTTGGCGCCCTTACCGAGGAGGTAAGTTTTGTATAAATTATAATATTTATTTTATTTTCTCTTTTCACTTTTCTTGTATATAACTTTGTTTCTTTTCTTTTGTTTCTTCTTCTTTTGTTATTTTTATTCTATTCCTACACGTGCATGAGAGTGTTGTCACGTACATCAAGTGGTAGACTTTGTAGGGTATACTCATCATTTTCAGAAAATATGGCCGAAGAAGATAATCAATCACTTTATAATAAGAATAATGAGAATAACCGTGCTAGAACACTTAGAGACCACATGAATCCCACAAGAACAAGGGCACCATCATGCGTAGTTTTTCCTCCCAATGCATCTCATTTTAATTTTAAACCAGGTATTATTCAACTTTTACCTTCTTTTCATTATTTAGAATTGGAAAATCCATACTTGCATTTAAGGGAATTTGAAGAGGTCTCCAACACATATAATAATTTAAATTGTAGCATGAATACCATCAGATTAAAGCTTTTTTCTTTTTCATTAAAAGATAAAGCTAAAACATGGCTACAAAATTTAAGACAATTGTACAAAATATGGTTAATTATACAAAATTGGAGCCACTCGAAAACATGAAAGTTGTAGGCAACTGTCTCAACTTTCTTGTGCAAAACATTCAGCTTATTTTGACTTTTAAAACTCCATATATGGCCAAAATACTGAATATTGCTCGGCCTGGATGACAGATTTAGGCTTCTTTGTTGTTGCTAGAATTTGGACTTGAAAATGACCTTTTTAGATCTTGGGCTCCATATGAAAGTTGTAGGCCTATGTCTTACCTTTCCATCCATATAAAGTAGACCTAAATCTGAGATCTATAGCTCCAGATATGACCCAATTAGCAAATAGTATTCTGGTTTGGATTGCACCGACATCTCTTTTCTAATTTTGGTCATCTCTTTACCCTTGCAATTTAAGTTCTTAAAGTCATCAATCAATCCTTTCATTTATGTGATAGGCCTGCATTTAAAATGAACATTTACCATAAATTAATGGTATCTTATATTATTAGATATATTATTATAAAACATGCTTTAGTTAAGGAGTTATTGATACTTCAAGTGCAAAATGATGATATAAAACCTTGATAAAAATGCACTTTTAAGTACTAATCAATAGGCATATGCCTTACCTTTCTATCCATATAAAGCAGACCTAAATCCAAGATCTACAACACTAGATATGACCCAATTACCGAATAATATTCTAGTTTGGACTGCACCAACATCTTTTTTTTTTTTAACTTTGCTCATCTTTTTATTCTTTCAATTTCAGTTCTTAAACTCATCAATCATCCTTTCATTTATGTGATAGGCCTGCATTTAAAATGAACATTTACCGTAAATTAAAGGTATCTTATATTATTAGATATAATATTATAAGGCACGCTTTAGTTAAGGAGTTATTGATATTTCAAGTGTAAAATAATGATATAAAACCTTGATAAAAATGCACTTTTAAGTACTAATTATTGTTATTTATAATTTGTACAATTAACCTCTTTATGGTTCGACCCTAGTCTTGTTGGGTTATTTATTACTTCGACACTCTTGCACTTAAAAGAAGACATCAATATTTTGGTTATGTCATATTTTAAACAAGTATAGTATAAACTCTTAATATTCAACTGAAAACCACATACAAAAGATTTTCCAATTGAATTATAAATTGTTAACATGATTACATTAGTTATTTTATTCGAATAATGTTAATACATGTAAATATTGTTAGACATTCATGATTATAATTTATGTTAATAACAAATCAAGTTCTTTTCATAGCACAGGTGTGGGTTATACCATACGGTTAAGCTATGAAAGTACCGACTATGTATTGTACCAAGTGTTATACAATATAAATCTAGATTAATCATTTAACAAGTAAAGTATTAAAAGTGAACAAAATAACAAATACAAAACATGTTAGTATCAAACATTAAGGTCTATGTTGAGTTTACACTATATTTCTTATCATACCATTAGTTTAAGCTTTTCATCTTGACATAATAAACTTAGCTAAACATAATAAAAGAGAGAAATATAAATAAATAAGATAAGAACATAAATAAAATAAAATTTAACTAAGTAAAGGAAAGGAAATGAAAGGCATAAATAAGATATTAATGAAACCAAAAATTAAACATTACGGAAATACAAAGAAAGAAAGCAAGAGCATGATCTTAATCTGCAAACCTAGATGCCTAAATGTATGACAAATGCTTCTTTTTATAGGCTAAAAATTGAAACTACTGATTTGATGACTAATTGTTGAGTGGGTGGCCATATCTTGACTTGGTGACAATTCTTATCTTTTTGTCTGAATAAAACGCAATTGATAGTGTTAGAATTTGAACTAGACTTCCACATGAAAGTTATATAAAATTGTCTCAGCTTTCTAGAAGAAAAAAAATGAGGTCATTTGGACTTCTAGAACTTGAGATATGGGTTGAACACTAAACAGCATCTAGGCTACTGGACAAATTCGGACTTCTATGTTGTTGCTAAGATTTGGATTTCTAAATAGCAAAATTAAGTCAACTTTCCATAAAAGTTTTAGGCTTATATCTTAACTTTTCATCCATATAAAGCAGACCTAAATCTAAGTTCTATAGCTCTAGATATAACCCAATTACAGAACAAGTTTCTAGTTTAGATCGTATTAACATATCTTTTCTAAGTTTGGCCCTCTTTTTGTCCTTTCAATTTAAATATTTTAACTTATCAATCAATTCTTTTATTTATGCGATAGACCTGCATTTAGGATGAACATTTACCATAAATTAAAGGTACCTTAAAAATTATGATACTAGAATAATTTTATAAAAACTAAAAAAAATAATAAATTTTAATTTTTAACAAATTAAATATAGTAATTTGCGAGATGGAGGTGGTGCAATGTAAAGTGGTTTCATAAAAGTTTCATTTTCAAAAGTGTTTTTCAAATTATTACTTAAAAATATATATTAAATTGATGCTTTTTAAAATATTTTTTAATAATTTTAATATGTTAATATTAAAAATTTTAAAAATTATTTTAATATATTTTTTAATTTAAAACACTTTTATAAAATCAGCTACGGCTATCAAACATGTTAGTCTTCAGTTAATTTGAAGATTATAAATTTAATGTTGTTGACTTAGTGATAAGATATTATTACTGTGAAGTGGGCAAAGTGCACGTGTAGTTTGGAATATCATATCCCGAGGATAAATGATAATTGAAAGCGGTGAATAATGGCTTAAACTATAATTAATTATATCATTGGCGACAAAAATTAATTCGTCATGTTATCGTTCTTGTACAAATCTTAAAGCATATTATTATCTCCTTACATATTTTAAAGAAGGTTGTGATCAGAAAATTATTTTTTTAAATACATTAATCTAAGTTATATATATATATATATATATATATATATAGTATGATTAACAACTAAATGGAAAGAAACATACTTTTAATATATGAAATATATGAGTAATTAAAAAAAGAAGCACTCCCTAAATAAAGATGCGATTGCTTGTGAACAAAGTGGCTTAGGTGTGTTCATGCGCTAAAACATCATTTATTGTATGTCGGAGACTCCAATCCACCTTTAACATTTGAATTAAACAAACATACAAAACCTGGCAAATCAAATAGAGGATTGTATTTGTCGGAGACAAAAGAATCATTATCACTTCCAACATTTGTTTTTCTCAATCAAATGGCGCAATTAGGGGTGGATTAATTACATAAAATAAAGTAGGTCCTCGAACTTCACATATACTATATCTCAAACCATGTGATCTATCAAATATTTCTTGCCGACCCCGAACATGCATAGTCAGGTGAATATTAAACTGCAGCAACGTTTTACTTGCTTGAATTTCGTTTATCACGGAAGGGAAATCATACAAAGATTATGATATAGCTCTAATTTGTATGGTTTTCCCACAATTCATGGCAGGGCATCATGACCATACAAGATATATAGGGTTAAAAACCAATGCTTGTACGTTTAATTCATCGAATCTTCATTTCTTTAAGACATTTAACAGACTCTACTTTTGGCCTAAGTCTGTCATTTCAAAGAAAGAAGAGAGATGAGAACATTTCGCGTTTACGGTGATCATAAGTCTTCTTCATCCTCTTCATACAACAAGGACATGTGTTTGTTCCATAAAGGTTACATGATGTGGTTCTAGTACCTGATTTTCACGTAAAACTCACATGGACTCACATGTAATGCCACCATTTCGAATTTGCAGTCTTTGATTTCTAACAAGTAGTGAGGTGGTGAGCCATGAATGTCATCTTGATATTGACTTTCTACACACAATCAAGCTATCCATGTGTATGTGCCATTACTATGGCCCTTTATCTAGTTTATATGTTGGTTTCCATTTGAAATAAAAGTTGTAACAGTTTCACGTTATTCTATTGACTTCTACTCTATTGGCAAGCCATGTGTGATGTACGTATATATATGAGATAACCGCCATGTGTGATGTACGTATATATATGAGATAACCTTTCCATTTGTGTATACTATTCACCTTGCAATAGATACCATTTAGAGAACAGATTCAATATATATATAGTGTTTGTCTTTCAATTATCATCTTATAAACCACCTTACACTACCTTCTCTCCACCCACCCCCTTTTTTTTAAAAAAAAATTCCTAATTACAGGAAAAAGAATTAATGTATATTAATCATCATCAGGCTAGAAGAATCAAATTAAGATGGTGATGATAATCCTAATTGAAGAACTTGCTGGTTGTTGACAAAAATATATGTCGGTTTATGAACTTTGTTGCAACAACAAACAATTTAGGGATGGGAGAAGTTAGGGAAGGGTTGTCTAAATTTCTTGTAGCACGTGACTCTGCTAGGCAAAAGCGTTAATTTGAAATTTCATATGCATTCCTGTATTAGAGATTTTCTCCCAATAATACAATGTACTAGCCAATGACATAACACGTGCTTATCGTGTATGCCAGGGAAATCGCATGTGAAATGAGGTTTTGATGATCAAACTAGCAACACAAACGAAGTTACGTCCCAAACAAGGAAGAAAAACAATAATGTATAATGTGTGAGATATGAACATTGAAACATTGATTTTGCGTGGTTGCCATCTAGATTTGCAATAATGTATAATGCATGAGAGAGGTAAAAAGACATGATCATTGAAATATTTATTTTGCTTGGTTGCCATCTTAGATTTGCACCAGTCATCTTCGCCATGATACACTGCATAAATAAATTGAACTTAATTTCATGTTGTGATATGGTTGTGGTATGAATCCTCATAATATATGTTAATTAAAAAATTAAAATTTCATGATTATACTTAATATATATATATATATATAGTGAATTTAGAGGAAAATTTTATTGTGCACGTATAGACTAACTAATAACATCCTATTTGGTATTTCTTAAAAACTCACTGTAAAAAAAAGATAGTAACACATAAAAAATTATAAGAATATCTTGATCTAGTAGTTTTTTTTTAAATAACTAATAAAATATTACTAATTATTTTTAATATATCATAATAAAATTACACAGATATATGGTAATAATAAATCTTAGAATATAGAAAAAGGCACTGGTTAAGTTTATAAAGAATAAATTAGCCCCATTGTTTAATTATAAGTGAAGCAATCTTTGTAAACTACCTAGGCATTTAGGCTCCTGGGAATTTATTTATTTTTAAGTGAATTCTGAAATAGTAAATTATAGGAAAGTAAATTATTTTTTGATATTTAGTAGTGTAATGAAAAATAAGTTAGAAAATACTTTTCAGTGTTTGGTTATGTCATAGAAAATGAGATGAAAAATAATTTATTAATATTTTTTTTAAGTTTATTAAAATAATGAGGAACAAATCTTACAAATTAAAAAGTTGAATGAGAATGAAATTGAAAAAAATATTATTTCATCAATTATCTCAAATAAAATAAATAATAATTAAAATAATAGAGATCAAATCTAACAAATAAAAAAATTAAAAGATGAAGAAATTAAAATAATAATAATTAATATTTAATAAATTATTTTAAATAAAAGAAATAAAATTCAAAAAAATGAGGACCAAATTTGATAGATAAAAAAATTCAATTAAAAAATGGTAAAGGAAAATCAAATAACAATTATAAAAATAAGTACTAAAGTTAATATAAAAATCAAATTCTAAGGGATAAATAAAAAAAACATATTAAAAACAAAATATACATAGCAATCAAAAGTTTGAGTACCAAAATTGATATAATCAAGAAATAATATGACATTTCTAAATTTTTTATAATTGTTAAAAAGTGTTTTTTCCCAAAATAAAAGGAAAATACTTTTCTAAAAACTAAGCTAATTTTTTTTTTACTGAAAAGTGTTTTCTGATGACCAATTTTCCTAATGATAAATAAACATAGAAAAATTTAGAAAGTGATTTTTAAGAAACCAATTTTCATCAAACAAACGAGGCCTTAATGCAATGCTAACTAATTACTACTTAAAAGTATAATTTTATCAATATTTTATATCATTATTTTGCACTTAAAGTATCAATAATTCCTTAACTAAAGCATGTTTTATAATAACAAGTTTGATAATATAAGATAACTTTAATTTATAGTAAATGCTCATTTTAAATGTAAGCATATCTCACAATTCAAAGAATTAATTGATATGACCGGGTCTCATATGACCTATGACTAAACAATGTTCCAGTTTGAATTGAATCATGATTTCTTTCTCATCTTCTCCTTTTTGTTTTTGTTCTTTCACTTTCAATAGTTAATGAGCATGTGAGATATGTGAGTTGTAAATTGACACGACTAAAAGTTTGATGTCTTCTCCCAAGTGCAGGAGTGTCGAAGTAATAAATAACCCGGCAAGACCGGGGTCTAACCACAAGGAGGTTAATTGTACAAATTATAAACAACAATAATAGCAATAACAACAACAACAACAATAATAATAATAATAGTAGTAGTAGTAGTAGTAGTAGTAGTAGTAATAGTAGTATTAGTACTAATAATAATAATAATAGTAATAGTAATAATAATAATAATAATAAAGAAAAAGAAGGAGAATAAGAAGATGAGAACTTTGAAATGGAATATTAATGTAACATGATTACATTAGTCATCTTATTCGATTAATGCTAATACTTGTAAATTTCATCAAGCATTCATGATTATAACTTATGTTAACAACAAATCAAGTTCCTTTCATAGCTCAGGTGTCGGTTATACCATACAGCATGAACTATGAAAGTGTCAAGCATTTGTTGTACCAAGTGTTATACAACATAAATCAAGATTAGTTATTTAACAAGCAAAGTATTAAAGAGTGAACAAGATAACAAATATAAAACATGTTAGTATCAAACATTAAAGTCCATATTAAGTTTACACTATACTTATTCTTACACCATTAGTGTAACCTTTTCACCTTAACATAATAAACTTAGCTACACATATTGAAAGAAAGGAAAATAAATAAACAAAATAACAACATGAATAAGATTAAAGTTAACTTGATATTCTTGATATGAAAGGAAATGAAAGGCATAAACTTGATATTAATGAAAGCAAAGCATAAACGTTACAAAAAATACAAAGAGAGAAAGGAAGAGCATGATCTTGATCTGGAAACCAAGATGCCTAAATGCATGGCAAATGCCTCCTTTTATAGGCCAAAATTAGGAACTATTGATTTGATGACTAATTGATAAGTGGGTGGCTAACTCTTGACTTGGTGACAATCCTTATCTTCTCTTGTCTGCCCAAAATGTCATTGATAACATCAACATTGGAGCCACTCGAAAACATGAAAGTTGTAGGCAATTGTCTCAGCTATCTTGTGTAAAACATTCAGCTCATTTGGAGTTCTAGAACTCTAGATATGTCCAAAATACTGAACAGTGCTTGGGCTGGAAGATAGATTCGGGCTTCTTTGTTGTTGCTACAATTTGGACTTGAAAATGGTCTTTTTAGATCTTGGGCTCCATATTAAAGTTGTAGGCCTATGTCTTACCTTTCCATCCATATAAAGTAGACCTAAATTTAAGTCTATAGCTCTAGATATTGCCCAATTACCAAACAGTATTCTGGTTTGGATTGCACCGACATCTCTTTTCTAAGTTTGGTCATCTGTTTGCCCTTGCAACTTAAGTTATTAAAGTCATCAATCGATCCTTTCATTTATGTGATAGGCCTGCATTTAAAATGAACATTTGCCATAAATTAAAGGTATCTTATATTATTAGATATATTATTATAAAACATGTTTTAGTTAAGGAGTTATTGATACTTCAAGTGCAAAATGATGATATAAAACCATGATAAAAATACACTTTTAAGTACTAATCACACCCACCAACCAGCATATTACTAGTCCCTAGTAATTAAAGCATTAAAATAGATAAAACAAATTTGCAAATTCTACAAAGCAAGGTATTCATCATTTAACTTCCATTAATCTATCCATATAAACAAACTCTCATTAAATTTATATATCTGCTCAATACCTCTTAACAAGATATTAATAAACTTTTTTTTTGTCCTTAATGTATCAACACATAATCATGGGGCTTTTCTTGGAAGAAAACAAAATTTTTTTCTTCTAATGTTTAAGGTTAACTTCCTTGGGTTGGGATTATTATTTTTGTCTTCTTTTTTTTTCTTCCTTTTTTTCTTAAATGTATATACATATAATTTAAAAACATTATGCATCTTTAACACATATAACGAGCTTTCAGCTAATAACTCCCAGATTAGTTGGTCTAAGGGCATTAAGTGTTAAGACACCCCTACGAGCTTAGTAACTCGGGTTGCAGATACTAATATGTAGATATGCAATATTTGATTCCCTTAACCTTTTCTCCTCAACCCATGTAACAAGCGTTGGGCCAATAGCTCCCAAGTCAGTTGACTTTAGGGTATTAGGTGTTAAAACACCCCTTCGGGCTTAATTGCTTAGGTTAGGGAGACTACGAAACCAAACTTATCTATATTTTTATTATCATCATTTTTTTTCTTTTTTTTCTTTTTTTCTTTTTTTTCTTAATTATATACAATCCTTTTCCCTTAGTTGTTACCTTTAACAAAAGAACATAAATAATGTATTAATCCAATATGCAACCCACAATCATATGTTAAAGTGTGTGTGTGTAAATTAAGGTTTAAAAATACATGTTAAATAAGTATATGAGCAGAATTAAGTGATAACAATGCGAGAGTTTGTAAATCTGAATATTTTAGGAAATATTATAATAAGCCTTGTTGAGAATGGTTACTAAGATGCGTCTTAAGAGTCACTTTAACAAAAGAGCTCCTTTACTCTGCCATCCTAGTAACAACAATTATGCACATGCTTTATGAAATGAAAAATAATTTTTTTTTATCAACTACTACCCTCTCCCCCCAACCAAAACGAGACATTGTCCTCAATGTTCTAAGGTAGAAAGATAGAGTATAGAAGATATCACCTGAAATAATGAACACTGATAAACCTGAAACACACTGAAACAAAAATAAGAAATAACAAAAGACATAAAAATTCATAAATGAAGGCTCAAATCCAATCTAAGCTTTTTACAACTTTCCTTAGATGACCAATTTATACGACTCATGGAAGGATCAATCACAGGAATGAAATATTGTAGTTGGTCAATCAATTGTTCAGCAGTAGCAGTTGAGATTATGATTTGTCGTGTAGAAGTTGTTAGAAATTCCTGTTCCACAACATGATCAAGAAAAGACAACAACTTATTGATTAGTACTTAAAAGTGCATTTTTATCATGGTTTTATATCATCATTTTGCACTTGAAGTATCAATAACTCCTTAACTAAAATATGTTTTATAATAATGTATCTAATAATATAAGATACCTATAATTTATGGTAAATGTCTATTTTTAATGCAGGCCTATCAAATAAATGAAAGGATTGATTGATGACTTGAAGAACTTAAATTGCAAGGATAAAGAGATGGTCAAACTTAGAGAAGAGATGTCGGTGCAATCCAAACCGGAACACTGTTCGGTAATTGGGCCATATCTGGAGCTACAGATCTCAGATTTAGGTCCAATTTATATGGATGGAAAGGTAAGACATAGGCCTACAACTTTCATATGGAGCCCAAGATCTAAAAAGGCCATTATCAAGTCCAAATTGTAGCAACAACAAAGAAGCCCGAATCTGTCTTCCAGCCCGAGCACTGTTTGATATTTTGGCCATATCTGGAGTTCTAGAAGTCCAAATGAGCTGAATGTTTTACACAAGAAAGCTGAGACAATTGCCTACAACTTTCATGTTTGCACCTGGCTCCAGTTTTGACGTTATCAATGACGTTTTGGGCAGACAAGAGAAGATAAGGATTGTCACCAAGTCAAAAGTTGGCCACCCACTTATCAATTAGTCATCAAATCAATAGTTTCCAATTTTGGCCTATAAAAGAAGGCATTTGCCATGCATTTAGGCATCTTGGTTTCCAGATCAAGATCATGCTCTTCCTTTCTCTCTTTGTATTTTTTGTCATGTTTATACTTTGCTTTCATTAATAGTAAGTTTATGCTTTTCATTTCCTTTTCTTTACTTAGTTAGCTTTTATGTTCTTATTTTGTTTATCTATTTTTCTTTCTTTCATTATGTCTAGCTAAGTTAATTATGTCAAGGTGAAAAGGCTACACTAATGGTGTGAGAATAAATATAATGTAAACTTAATATGGACTTTAATGTTTGATACTAACATGTTTTATATTTGTTATCTTGTTCACTCTTTAATACTTTGCTTGTTAAATGACTAATCTTGATTTATGTTGTATGACACTTGGTACAACAAATGCTTGGCACTTTCATAGCCCATAATGTATGGTATAACCGACACCTGAGCTATGAAAGGAACTTGATTTGTTGTTAACATAAGTTATAATCATGAATGTTTGACGAGATTTACAAGTATTAGCATTAATTGAATAAGATGACTAATGTAATCATGTTAACAATATATAATCTGATTGGAACCTCCTTTGTGTGTGGTTTCCAATTCAATAATAAGAGTTTATACTATACTTGTTTGATATACCATTAGTGGAACCTCTAACCTTGACATTTGTTATTATTATTGTTTAATCCTTACATTAATATTTCATCTCTAAGTTCTCATTATCATCATCTTCTTCTTCTTCTCTTTGTTATTATTATTATTATTATTATTATTATTAGTACTACTACTACTACTACTACTACTATTATTATTAGTACTATTGTTGTTGTTGTTATTGTTGTTTTATAATTGTTGTTTATAATTTGTACAATTAACCTCCCTGTGGTTCGACCCCGGTCTTGTCGGGTTATTTATTACTTCGACACTCCTGCACTTGGGAGAAGACATCAACCTTTTAGTCGTGTCAAGTTTTTGGCGCCGTTGCCGGGGAGGTAAGTCCTTGTATAAATTATAATATTTATTTTATTTTCTCTTTTCACTTTTCTTATATATAACTTTGTCTCTTTTATTTTGTTTCTCCTTATTTTGTTTTTTTCCTTCTTCTTTTGTTTTCTTCTTCCTTTTATTTTATTCCTACACGTGCATGAGAGTGTGGTCACGTACATCAAGTGGTAGACTTTGTAGGGTATCCTCATCATTTTCAGAAAATATGGCTGAAGAAGATAATCAATCACTTCATAATGAAAATAATGAGAATAACCGTGCTAGAACACTTAGAGACCACATGAATCCCATAAGAACAAGCGCACCATCATGCATAGTTTTTCCTCCTGATGCATCTCATTTTAATTTTAAGCCAGGCATTATTCAACTTTTACCTTCATTTCGTGGCTTGGAATTGGAAAATCCATACTTGCATTTAAGAGAATTTGAGGAGGTCTGCAACACATATAATAATTTAAATTGTAGCATGAACACCATCAGATTAAAGCTTTTTCCTTTTTCATTAAAAGATAAAGCTAAAACATGGCTATAAAATTTGAGACCAGGATCTATTCGTGCTTGGGATGAAATGCAACAACAGTTTTTAAAGAAGTTTTTCCCATCTCATAGAACAAACTCTTTCAAGAGACAAATCACCACTTTCACTCAAAAACCAGGAGAAACATTTTACAAATGTTGGGATAGGTATCGAGACTTGCTTAGTACTTGCCCTCATCATGGTTTTGAAACATGGAGATTGGTTTCACATTTCTATGAAGGGTTAACACCTAAAGATAGGCAAATGGTTGAATTGATGTGCAATGGAACTTTTGAAGATAAAGACCCTGATGAAGCAATGGAGTACTTAGACTTGTTAGCTGAAAATGCTCAAAATTGGGACACCGCGGGTACTTATGAGGCACCGAGTAAAACTCAACCTCATACATCTAGTGGAGGTATGTACAACCTTAGGGAAGATCATGACCTTCAAGCCAAGTTTGCATCTTTAGCTAGAAAAGTCGAGGCACTAGAATTAAAAAAGAGTGGTCAATTAAAATCTGTTGAAAACATTGTGTGTCAAATCTGTGAAACAAATGAACACTCAACCAACGATTGTCCAACCTTGCCTTCTTTTAAAGAATGTCTCCATGAACAAGCCCATGCTTTAAACAGTTTTCAAAGGGCCAACCACAACCCATACTCCCAAACATACAACCCTGGTTGGAGAAATCACCCAAATTTCAATTGGAAGAGTGAGAACAACAATGCACAAACTTCACAACCACCATTTCAAGCACACCACAATTTCCAAAATTCTCATGGATATGCACCTCCTTATGCTCCACCTCCTAGAAGAAATCTTGAGGAAACATTGCATGCATTCATTGAAAAGCAAGAGACAATTAATACTCAACTTGTTCAAAACATGACAGATTTTAAAGATACTCTTGCTAAATTAACATCTGCTCTCAGTTTCCAAGAGAAAGGTAAGTTTCCATCTCAAACACAACAAAATCCCAAAGGGCAATACAATGCAAATGCAAGTAGTTCCGGAAGCCAACACATGGATCAAGTCAAATCAGTCACTACTCTGCGCAGTGGTAAGGTTATTGAAAAACCCTCTTTTGAACCTTATGAGAAAGATGATGACTCAATCTCTGAGGGTAAGGAAGGGGATGAATCTGAAAATTGCAAAGAAATGACTGATTCACCGCCAGCACTTCCATTTCCTCAAGCCATGACCAAACAAAGGAAAGCCAATCACAACTCTGAAATTTATGAAATTTTCAAACAGGTAAGGATCAATATACCTTTGCTGGATGTTATTAAACAGGTTCCTTCCTATGCTAAATTTTTGAAAGATCTATGCACTGTGAAGAGGAAACTGAATGTGAAAAAGAAAGCCTTTCTAGCCGAACAAGTAAGTGCTATTCTTCAGAACAATAATGCTTTGAAATATAAAGACCCTGGTTGTCCTACAATTTCTTGCTTTATTGGAGAGCATAAAATTGAAAGAGCCTTACTTGATCTTGGTGCTAGTGTGAATTTACTTCCATATTCAGTTTTTCAGAGTCTCAATCTAGGTGAGTTAAAACCAACTTCTATATCTCTTTTACTTGCTGATAGATCTGTAAAAGTGCCTAGAGGAATAATTGAAGACGTGTTAGTACAAGTCGATAAATTCACTTATCCTGTGGATTTTATTGTCTTGGACACAGAACCTGTTGAAGCATGTAATTCATTTCCTGTTATTTTAGGACGTCCATTTCTTGCAACCTCTAACGCATTGATTAATTGTAGGAATGGATTGATGAAGCTATCATTTGGAAACATGACATTGGAGATGAATATTTTCAACATTTGCAAGCAACCTGGAGATGATAATGATTCACAAGAAGTAGATCATATTGATGAATTAGTTTATGATCAACTTGAATCTACTTTAAGTAAAAATGAATTGGATGAAACTGAAGATTTGCAAATGGTTTATTCTGAGGAAGAAATCATGGATGAAACAAGCACCGAAAATGTTGATGCAAATCTTTTGTCAACAGTGACAACAGATTCGACATCTGACATCACACCAATCGATGATTACTTTCCTAACGAATCCTTACTTTCTCTTAGTCCAATGCCTTGGTATGATAAAAATATCAATTTTCTTGCTTTAGGAGATTTGCCAGCTGATTGGAGTACCCAAGACAAAGAAACGTTTTTGAACGAAGTGAAGAATTTTTCTTGTGATGACCCTACCTTATTCAAATATTGTCCTGATCAAATATTTCAAAGATTCATTCCCGACAATGAGGTAAGTAGTGTCATTAAACTTTGTCATTCTGAAGCATATGGAAGTTATTTCTCGTCAAAAAAGACAATTGCAAAAATCTTTCAAAATGGATTTTATTGGCCCACCATGTTCAAGGACACGCATGCATTCTGCAAAACTTGTGAAAATTGTCAAAAGATTGATACTGGTCAAAAAGTGTTGTTTTATGATTCTCAACTCTATGCATTCCCTAAAGAGCTAAGATTAAGATGGAGCAATCCTTATGGGGCCTGTGATATTGAGAATTCAATGAATGACAATGATTTTAAGGAAAATGGACATCGTTTGAAAGCTTACTTTGATAATTTTTCTAGTGAAAATGAATCAGCTGGTTTGAATGATCTTGTAGATAAAGGTTGATTATTTTGTTTTTCTCACATTTTTTTTTATGTTTCTTTTTGAGTGATTTTTGCTAGTTTCTTTCACCCCGGTCAAATGGCGGATAACGGTACTCCGTGACTTAAGTCGGTTCTTTCAGTTTCCCACAATTACTGATATCTGTGTGCAATTCTTCGAATCTCTCTTCCAATTCTCATTTGAAAATGGACACTAATCTTGAAAAATTGAAAAAGTATTTTCCCGCTCTGCCTTAGAATGCGATTACAAAAATTTACCGTGCTAGATGTGCAAGATTGAGATTGTTAATGAATCATGGAATTCCTGAAGATATTCGCTGGTTGATTGAAGCAAAGGTCCGATTATCAGGTGAGTCCTCTAACTTCATTTCACACATGCCTGGAACAGGTAAAAGCACTTTTGCAAAGAAGCGTCATGCAAAACGACTAGAAGTCTGTCATCGATGTGCTAGATGGACTTGTAATACACAATGTCGTTCTTTAGGAATGGTATCTATAAACCGTGAAGATAAAATACAATTCATTAAGGATGGCCTGAGTAAGGAGTCTTTAGATAATCTTCTATTGACTCTTGAAACGCATCCTAGTGGAGATGTGCATCGTGCAATTCATGATTTATGGCCACTATTTCATAAAGAACATGATCGACTTAGTCTTGGGAATCTGACTAAAAAAGACCTTGTTTGCCAGTTTTTAAGAAAACTGGATGGGAAGCCTATCCCCGACCCATAGAGGGCGTTTAAGCCGTTCTTGGACGTAAAACCAAGGGAAGATGTGAGCCACAATCACAACTACCTGTACATACACATGCTTTTTCAAAAGTAAATAAATAAATAAATAAAAAGAGAGAGAGAAAGTGTGAGACTCCAGCTGGCCTACATATAGGTGTTATGATTGCCTTTCTAATTCCTCATCTATAAAACCCTCTTTTCCTTTCTTTCATTTCTACTCAACCCATACATTCAACAAATACAGAAGTGTGTAGAAATGGCAAGTTCCTCAAGTCATCAAATAAGAAATATTTGTGTTTTCGGTGGATCTAGTCCTGGGAAAGAAAAGGAGTTTTTAGAATCAGCAAATCATCTTGGTCAGGTGCTAGCTGAGAGAAAGATTCATTTAGTGTATGGGGGAGGCAGTCTTGGGTTAATGGGAGGTGTGTCAATAGCTGCATTTTTAGGAGGTAGTCAAGTTTTAGGAGTCGTCCCTGAAGCTTTGGCACAAGGGGACATCATTGGAAAAACAATTGGAGAGGAACTTCAGGTCTCCACAATGTCGGCTCGAATGAATGCAATGTTTAACCATGCTGATGCTTTCATTGCTTTACCAGGTGGTCTAGGCACATTGGAAGAGATCTTTCATATTTCCTCTTGGGCTCAATTGCACATTCACCATAAACCCATTGGTTTGTTAAATGTTAATGGTTATTATGACAGGTTGTTGTCTTTTCTTGATCATGCTGTGGAACAGGAATTTCTAACATCTTCTGCACGACAAATCATAATCTCTGCTCCTACTGCTGAACAATTGATTGACCAACTACAATCTTTCATTCCTGTGATTGATCCTTCCATGAGTCGCATAAATTGGTCATCTACGGGAAGCCGTAAAAAGCTTAGATTGGATTTGAGCCTTCATTTGTGAATTTTTGTGTCTTTTGGTTTTATTATTATGTTTTGTTATTTCTTATTTTTGTTTCAGTGTGTTTCAGGTTTTGTCAGTATTTGTTATTTCAGGTGATATCTTCTATACTCTATCTTTCTACCTTTAAACATTGAGGACAATGTCTCGTTTTGGTTGGGGGGAGAGGGTAGTAGTTGATAAAAAAAAAAAAATTGCTTTTCATTTCATAAAGCATGTGCATAATTGTTGTTACTAGGATGGCAGAGTAAAGGAGTTCTTTTGTTAAAGTGACTCTTGAGACGCATCTTAGTAACCATTCTTAACAAGGTCTATTATAATACTTCCTGAAATATTCAAGTTTACAAACTCTCGTATTATTATCACTTAATTCTGCTCATATACTTATTTAACATGTATTCTTAAACCTTAATTTACACACACACACTTTAACATATGATTGTGGGTTGCATATTGGATTATTACATTATTTATGTTCTTTTGTTAAAGGTAACAACTAAGGGAAAGGGATTGTATATAATAAAAAAAACAAAAAGAAAAAAAAAGAAAAAAAAATAATGATAATAAAAATGTAGATAAGTTTGGTTTCGTAGCCTCCCTAACCTAAGCAATTAAGCCCGAAGGGGTGTTTTAACACCTAATACCCTAAAGTCAACTGACTTGGGAGCTGTTGGCCCAACGCTTGTTACATGGGTTGAGGAGAAAAGCTTAAGGGAATCAAACATTGCACTATCTACATATCAGTATCTGCGACCCGAGTTACTAAGCTCGTAGGGGTGTCTTAACACCTAATGCCCTAAGACCAACTGGTCTGGGAGTCATTAGCTGAAAACTCGTTACATGGGTTAAAGATGCATGATGTTTTTAAATTATATGTATATATTTTTTTTTTAAAAAAAGACAAAAAAAAAAGACAAAAATAATAATCCCAACCCAAGGAAGTTAACCTTAAACATTAGAACAAAAATTTTGTTTTCTTCCAAGAAAAGCCCCATAATTATGTGTTGATACATTGAGCACAAAAAAAAAAAGGTTTATTAATATCTTGTTAAGAGGTATTGAGCAGATATATAAATTTAATGAGAGTTTGTTTATCTGGATAGATTAATGGAAGTTAAATGATGAATACCTTGCTTTGTGAAATTTGCAAATTGTTTTAACGCTTTGATTACTAGGGACTGGTAATAAGCTGGTTGAGGGGTGTGATTAGTACTTAAAAGTGCATTTTTATCATGGTTTTATATCATCATTTTGCACTTGAAGTATCAATAACTCCTTAACTAAAATATGTTTTATAATAATGTATCTAATAATATAAGATACCTATAATTTATGGTAAATGTCTATTTTTAATGCAGGCCTATCAAATAAATGAAAGGATTGATTGATGACTTGAAGAACTTAAATTGCAAGGATAAAGAGATGATCAAACTTAGAGAAGAGATGTCGGTGCAATCCAAACCGGAACACTGTTCGGTAATTGGGCCATACAGATCTCAGATTTAGGTCCAATTTATATGGATGGAAAGGTAAGACATAGGCCTACAACTTTCATATGGAGCCCAAGATCTAAAAAGGCCATTATCAAGTTCAAATTGTAGCAACAACAAAGAAGCCCGAATCTGTCTTCCAGCCCGAGCACTGTTTGATATTTTGGCCATATCTGGAGTTCTAGAAGTCCAAATGAGCTGAATGTTTTACACAAGAAAGCTGAGACAATTGCCTACAACTTTCATGTTTGCACCTGGCTCCAGTTTTGATGTTATCAATGATGTTTTGGGCAGACAAGAGAAGATAAGGATTGTCACCAAGTCAAAAGTTGGCCACCCACTTATCAATTAGTCATCAAATCAATAGTTTCCAATTTTGGCCTATAAAAGAAGGCATTTGCCATGCATTTAGGCATCTTGGTTTCCAGATCAAGATCATGCTCTTCCTTTCTCTCTTTGTATTTTTTGTCATGTTTATACTTTGCTTTCATTAATAGTAAGTTTATGCTTTTCATTTCCTTTTCTTTACTTAGTTAGCTTTTATGTTCTTATTTTGTTTATCTATTTTTCTTTCTTTCATTATGTCTAGCTAAGTTAATTATGTCAAGGTGAAAAGGCTACACTAATGGTGTGAGAATAAATATAATGTAAACTTAATATGGACTTTAATGTTTGATACTAACATGTTTTATATTTGTTATCTTGTTCACTCTTTAATACTTTGCTTGTTAAATGACTAATCTTGATTTATGTTGTATAACACTTGGTACAACAAATGCTTGGCACTTTCATAGCCCATAATGTATGGTATAACCGACACCTGAGCTATGAAAGGAACTTGATTTGTTGTTAACATAAGTTATAATCATGAATGCTTGACGAGATTTACAAGTATTAGCATTAATTGAATAAGATGACTAATGTAATCATGTTAACAATATATAATCTGATTGGAACCTCCTTTGTGTGTGGTTTCCAATTCAATAATAAGAGTTTATACTATACTTGTTTGATATACCATTAGTGGAACCTCTAACCTTGACATTTGTTATTATTATTGTTTAATCCTTACATTAATATTTCATCTCTAAGTTCTCATTATCATCATCTTCTTCTTCTTCTCTTTATTATTATTATTATTATTATTATTATTATTATTATTATTAGTACTACTACTACTACTACTACTACTACTACTACTACTACTATTATTATTAGTACTATTGTTGTTGTTGTTATTGTTGTTTTATAATTGTTGTTCATAATTTGTACAATTAACCTCCCTGTGGTTCGACCCCGGTCTTGCCGGGTTATTTATTACTTCGACACTCCTGCACTTGGGAGAAGACATCAACCTTTTAGTCGTGTCACTTATCATAATAACCATTAACATTTAACAAACCTATGGGTTTATGGTGAATGTGTAGTTGAGCCCAAGAGTAAATATGAAAGATCTCTTCCAATGTGCCTAGACCACCTGGTAAAGCAATAAAGGCATCAATGGTTAAACATTGCATTCATTCGAGCTGACATTGTGGAGACCTGAAGTTCCTCTCTAATTGTTTTTCTGATCATGTCCCCTTGTGTTAAAGCTTCAGGGATGACCCCCAAAACTTGACTACCTCCTAAAAATGCAGCTATTGACACACCTCCCTTAACCTAAGATTGCCTCCCTCATACATTTCTCTCAGCTAGCACCTGACCAAGATGGTTTGCTAATTCTAAAAACTCATTTTCTTTCCTAGGACTAGATCCACCAAAAACACAAATATTTCTTATATGATGATTTGAGGAACTTGCCATTTCTACACACTTCTGTATTTGTTGAATGTATGGGTTGAGTAGAAATGAAAGGAAGAAAGAGAGGTTTTTATAAATGAGAAATTAGAAAGGCAATCACAACACCTATATGTAGGCCAACTGGAGTTTCACTCTCTCTCTCTCTCTCTCTCTCTCTTTATTTATTTATTTTTGAAAAAGCATGTGTATGTACAGGTAGTTGTGATTGTGGCTCACATCTTCCCTTGGTTTTACGTCCAAGAACGGCTTAAACGCCCTCTATTAGTTGGGGATACGCTTCCCATCTAGTTTTCTTAAAAACTGGCAAATAGGGTGTTTTTTAGTTAGATTCCCAAGACTAAGTTGATCATGTTCTTTATGAAATAGTGGCCATAAATCATGAATTGCACGATGCACATCTCCACTAGGATGCGTCTCAAGAGTCAATAGAAGATTATCTAAAGACCCCTTACTCAGGCCATCCTTAATGAATTGTATTTTATCTTCACAGTTTATAGATACCATTCCTAAAGAATGACATTGTGTATTACAAGTCCATCTAGCACATCGATGACAGACTTTCAGTCATTTTGCATGACGCATCTTTGCAAAGGTGCTTTTATTTGTTGCAGGCATGTGTGAAATGAAGGAGTTAGAGGACTCACCAGATAATCGGACCTTTGCTTCAATCAATCAGCGAATATCTTCAAGAATTCCATGATTCATTAACAATCTCAATCTTACACATCTAGCATGGTAAATTTTTATAATCACATTATGAGGCAAAGCAGGAAAATACCTTTTCAATTTTTCAAGATTAGTGTCCATTTTCAAATGAAAATTGAAAGAGAGATTCAAAGAATTGCACAAATATATACACAAATATCAGTTATTGTGGGAAACTAAAAGAATCGACTTAAGTCATGGAGTACCGTTGTCCACCATTTGACTAGGGTGAGAGAAACTAGCAAAAATCACTAAAAAAGAAATAAAAAAATAAAAATCAATCTTTATATACAGGATCACCCAATTCAATAGAGTCATGTTCAACTGAAAAATTATCAAAGTAAACTTTTAGACGATGTCGATTTACCTTGAAAACATTGTCATTTGTTGGATTCTCGATGTTATAGGCCCCATATAGATACACATGTTTCACAATAAAAGGACTGCTCCATCTTAATCTTAATTTTCCAGGAAATAAATGCAGTTGAGAATTATAAAGCAAGACTTTTTGAACAACATTAAATGTTTTTCTTAGTATTTTCTTGTCATGAAACTCTTTAATTCTTGCTTTATGAATTCTTGAATTTTCATATGCATCATTTCTTATATCCTCAAGCTCATTTATTTGTAATTTTCGCAGTTGACGAGCATCATCCAGATTTGAATTAAAAGCTTTAATAGCCCAATAAGCTTTATGTTCAAGTTCCACAAGCAAGTGACAAGGTTTTCCATAGATTAGTCTATAAGGTGACATACCTAATGATGTTTTATAAGCAGTTCGATAAGCCCAAAGTGCATCATTAATTCTTAAAGACCAGTCTTTCCTATTAGGGTTCACTGTTTTCTCCAAAATATGTTTGATCTCCCTATTAGCAAACTCTACTTGTCCATTTGTTTGAGGGTGATAAGGGGTGACAACTTTATGTGTGATTCCATATTTCTTCATTAAAGACTCAAATGGCTTGTTGCAGAAATGTGTTCCACCATCACTTATTATGGCTCGAGGGACTCCAAATCGACTCAAAATATTTTCTTTCAAAAACTTTATCACTGTTTTGTGATCATTGTTTCGACTTGGAATTGCCTCTATCCATTTTGAAACATAATCTACTGTGACTAATATGTATAAGAAACCAAATGATGGAGGGAATGGACCCATGAAATCTATACCCCAACAATCAAAGATCTTAATGACAACAATAGGATTTAAAGGCATCATGTGATGTTTTGAAATAGATCCCAACTTTTGACAATTTTCACAAGACTTGTAGAATGCATGTGAGTTTTTGAACATGGTGGGCCAGTAAAATCCACTTTGTAAGATTTTTGCAGTTGTCTTTCTTGACGAGAAATGGCCCCCACATGTCTTAGAATGATAAAATTTATTAACACTACTTACCTCATTGTCAAGAATACATCTTCAAAATATTTGATCAGGACAATAGTTGAATAAATAAGGATCATCCCAATAAAAGTTCTTCACTTCGTTCAAGAACTTTCTTTTATCTTGGGTACTCCAATGAGTTGACAATTGTCCTCAAAACAAGAAAATTGACAATATTAGCAAACCAATGCATTGTAGAGACAGAAAGTAAAGATTCATCGGGAAAGTAGTCATCGATTGGTGTGATGTCAATTTTCGAATCTGTTGTCAATCTTGACAAGTGATCTGCGACAACATTTTCGTTGCCTTTCTTATCTTTGATTGTGATGTCAAATTCTTGAAGTAATAAAATCCACCGCACCAATCTAGCCTTAGAATCTTTCTTAGAAAGAAGATATTTAAATGCTACATGATCACTAAAAACAACAACAGGTGAGCCAACAAGATAAGATTTGAATTTTTCACATGCAAATACTACTGCAAGTAATTCTTTTTCAGTGGTGGTATAATTCATTTGAGCACTATTTAAAGTTTTACTTGCATAGTAAATTACATAAGGTTTCTTATCTTTTCTTTGTCCCAAAACAGCACCTACAGCATAATCACTAGCATCACACATTATTTCAAAAGGTAATGACCAATCGGGAGGTTGAATGATAGGAGCACAAGTAAGCAAGTTTTTAAGTTTAACAAAGGCTTCTTCACAATGTTCAGTCCATTCAAAAATAGTATCCTTTGTTAGAAAGTTACTTAAAGGTTTAGATGTTACACTAAAATCTTTGATGAACCTTTTATAAAAACTAGCATGTCCCAGGAATGATCTAACATTTTTAAGAGATTTTGGTGTTGGCACGTTTGCAATTAACTTGATTTTAGATTTGTCAACCTCAATTCCTTTTGATGAAACAATGTGACCAAGTACAATGTCGTTTGTTACCATAAAATGACATTTTTCCCAATTCAGCACAAGATTCTTCTCTTCACACCTAGTCAAAACCTTTCTTAAGTTAGTTAAACAATCATCAAATAAATCGCCAAAAATAGAAAAATCATCCATGAAAATCTCAAGAAAATGTTCAACCATATCTCTAAATATACTAAGCATGCATCTTTAAAATGTGGCTAGTGCATTACATAATCCAAAAGGCATCTTCGATATGCAAAAGTACCAAATGGACATGTGAAAGTAGTCTTCTCTTGATCTTCCAATGCAATTTCAATTTAGTTATAACCCGAATAGCCATCTATGAAACAATAAAATTCATGACCTGCAACTCTTTCTAGGATTTGATCCATGAAAGGTAAAGGAAAATGATCTTTTTTAGTCATTGAATTATGTTTCCTATAGTCAATGCACATGTGCCAACCAGTAATAGTTCTAGTGGGAATTAACTCATTGTTCTCATTTGTTATCATAGTGACTCCAAACTTCTTGGGTACAACTTGGGTAGGACTTACCCATTTGCTGTCAGAAATAGGATAAATGATTTCATTATCTAGAAACTTAATGACTTCATTTTTCATTATTTCCTTCATATTAGGATTTAGCCTTTGTTGCATTTCTCTAGAGGGTTTAGCATTTTTCTCTAAATAAATTCTATGTGTACAAATCAAAGGACTAATTCCTTTTATATCAGCTATGGTCCATCCTAATGCATTTTTGTGCATTTTCAGAGTTTGTAATAACTTACCTTCTTGATGTGCATTAAGTTTGGAAAAGGTTATTACCGGAAAAGTTTCATTTTCTCCCAAAAATGAGTATTTGAGATTTGATGGCAATGACTTCAAATCAGGTTTTGGTGGTTGAACATTTGAAGGTATGGACTTAATTGATCGTAGTGGCAATTCCTTAATTTGTGGCCTCCAATTACTTGTCTTTGATTCTTCCTGAAAATAAATCATTTGCAAATCATTAGATTCATCAATCTCAATTTCACTAGAAGTGGTTGAAAATTGATCATAAATTAATTTTTCAGTAAAGTCCACTTCCTGTAAATCATTATCGTCTCTAGGTTGCTTGCAAATGTTGAAAATATTCATCTCCAATGTCATGTTTCCAAATGATAGTTTCATCAGTCCATTCCTATAATTAATCAATGCATTAGAAGTTGCAAGAAATGGACGTCCTAAAATAACAGGAAATGAATTACATACTTCAACAGGTTGTGTGTCCAAGACAATAAAATCCACAGGATAAATGAATTTATCAACTTGTACTAACACATCTTCAATTATTCCTCTAGGCACTTTTATAGATCTATCGGCAAGTAAAAGAGTTATAGAAGTTGGTTTTAACTTACCGAGATTGAGACTTTGAAAAACTGAATATGAAAGTAAATTCACACTAGCACCAAGATCACGTAAGGCTTTTTCAATTTTATGTTCTCCAATAAAGCAAGAAATTATAGGACAACTAAGGTCTTTATATTTCAAAGCATTAGCGTTTTGAAAAATGGCACTTACTTCTTCAGCTAGAAAGGCTTTCTTTTTCACATTCAGTTTTCTCTTCACAGTGTATAGATATTTCAAAAATTTAGCATAGGAAGGAACCTGTTTAATAGCATCCAGCAAAGGTATATTGATTATTACCTGTTTGAAAATTTCAAAAATTTTAGAGTTGTGATTGACTTTTCTTTGTTTAGTCATGGCATGAGGAAATGGAAGTGTTGGCGGTGAATCAGTCGTTTCTTTGTAATTTTCAGATTCAACCCCTTCCTTACCCTTAGAGATTGACTCATCATCTTTCTCATAAGGTTCAAGAGAGGGTTTTTCAATAACCTTACTACTGCGCAGAGTAGTGACTGATTTCACTTGATCCATATGTTGGCTTCCGGAACTACTTGCATTTGGATTGTATTGCCCCTTGGGATTTTATTGTGGTTGAGATGGGAACTTACCTTTCTCTTGCAAGCTAAGAGCAGATGTTAATTTTGTAAGAGTATCTTTAAAATCTATCATGTTTTGAGCAAGTTGAGTATTGATTGTCTCTTGCTTTTCAATGAACGCATGCAATGTTTCCTCAAGATTTCTTCTAAGAGGTAGAGCATAAGGAGGCACATATCCATGAGAATTTTGGAAATTGTGGTATGCTTGAAATGGTGGTTGTGAAGTTTGTGCATTGTTGTTCTCACACTTCCAACTGAAATTTAGGTGATTTCTCCAACCAGGGTTGTATGTTTGTGAGTATGGGTTGTGGTTGGCCCTTTGGAAACTGTTTAAAGCATGAGCTTGTTTGTGGAGACATTCCTTAAAAGAAGGCAAGGTTGGACAATTACTGGTTGAGTGTTCATTTGTTTCACATATTTGACATGTAATGTTTTCAACAAATTTTAATTGACCACTCCTTTTCAATTCTAGTGCCTCAACTTTTCTAGCTAAAGATGCAAACTTGGCTTGAAGGTCATGATCTTCCCTAAGGTTTGTACATACCTCCACTAGATGTATGAGGTTGAGTTTTACTCGGTGCCTCATAAGTACCCGCAGTGTTCTAATTTTGAGCATTTTCAGTTAACAAGTCTAAGTATTCCATTGCTTCATCAGGGTCTTTATCTTTAAAAGTTCCATTGCACATCAATTCAACCATTTGCCTATCTTTGGGTGTTAACCCTTCATAGAAATGTGAAACCAATCTCCATGTTTCAAAACCATGATGAGGGCAAGTACTAAGCAAGTCTCGATACCTATCCCAACATTTGTAAAATGTTTCTCCTGGTTTTTGAGTGAAAGTGGTGATTTGTCTCTTGAAAGAGTTTGTTCTATGAGATGGGAAAAACTTCTTTAAAAATTATTGTTGCATTTCATCCCAAGCACGAATGGATCCTGGTCTCAAATTTTGTAGCCATATTTTAGCTTTATCTTTTAATGAAAAAGGAAAAAGCTTTAATCTAATGGTGTTCATGCTACAATTTAAGTTATTATATGTGTTGCAGACCTCCTCAAATTCCCTTAAATGCAAGTATGGATTTTCCAATTCTAAACCATGAAAAGAAGGTAAAAGTTGAATAATACCTGGTTTAAAATTAAAATGAGATGTATCGGGAGCAAAAATTATGCATTATGGTGCACTTGTTCTTGTGGGATTCATGTGGTCTCTAAGTGTTCTAGCACGGTTATTCTCATTATTCTCATTTTGAAGTGATTGATTATCTTCTTCGGCCATATTTTCTCAAAATGATGAGGATACCCTACAAAGTCTACCACTTTATGTACATGACCACACTCTCATATACGTGCAGGAATAAAATAAAAGGAAGAAGAAAATAAAAGAATAAGAAACAAGAGAAAAGAAACAAAGTTATATACAAGAAAAGTGAAAAGAGAAAATAAAACAAATATTATAATTTATACAAAACTTACCTCCCCGGCAATGGCACCAAAAACTTGATACGACGAAAAGATTGATGTCTTGTCCCAAGTGCAGGAGTGTCGAAGTAATAAATAACTCGGCAAGACCGTATGGTATATCTAAATTTGATACTTGGCTTATTAAATGGTTAATCTAAATTTGAGTTATATAATACTTAGTACAACAAATGCTCAGCACTTTCATAGCCAAGCGTATGGTATAATCTACACTTGTGCTATGAAAGAAACTTGATTTGTTGTTAACATCATAAATTCCTAATAATATTTAAAAGTTTGATGTTACTAAAATAAGATAATTAATATGATCATGTTAACAATTTATAATGAATTATTAATGACAAATCATCCAATTAGAACCTCTATATGTGATTTCCAGCTGAGTAATAAAAAACTTCTATATTACATTTATTTTTAATACCATTAGTGGATCCTCTAACCTTAACGTTTGTTTTTATCATTTTTAATCCTCACATTAATCTTACATCTCAAAGTCCTTTTTAACTTATTATTATAATTATTATTATTATTATTTGCAATTTATATAGTTCACCTCCCAATGGTTCGACCCCAGTTTTATCGGGTTATTTATTACTTAAACACTCCTACATTTGAGAGAAAATATCAATCTTTTGATCATGTTACTAACTCATCCTGCAAAAGGAAAAACTAGATAATTTTTTCATATATGGATCGGATCATACATTTATTATTATTATTATTTGTAATTTATATAATTTATCTTTCTATAGTTTGCTCCTGGTCTTGCCAAATTATTTATTATTTCAGCACTTCTATACTTGGAAGAAGACATCAATTTTTTTATCTTGTCACTAACTCATCCCACAAAAAGGAAAACTAGATAATTAGTTCATATATGGATCAGATCATAAATTTTTTAAATGTAAAACAATTGTATAAATGTGTTGTTAATTTTTATTGGCAAGTAAGATTTTAATTATAAACTCTAACTTTAATACATATGAATTATGAATTTTGTTTTCCAAAAATTAGCACGATGACATCTTTAATTAACCAAGGTCAGCCTAAAGTAACTTGTTAAGTCGGTAACTCAAGTTTAATAACATTTTTATAAAAAACAATTATTTAATTATATAACAATAAAAAATATATATGATAGCAAAAAAGCCACCGGTTAAAATTTAAAAAATAATAATGATGGGTTGTACAAAAAATACTTGCTAATATGATAAAATTATTTATATACTCTTATTCGAAAATAAAGTAAAAATTAAATGGTATACAATCAAATAATATTTCAAATATATTCTTAATTAATTTAAGATTTTAATAAATTAATAAATCAATATATTTTAAATATTTTAAATTAATAAATTTTATACACATTTGAATTAAAATAATAAAAAAATGGGCCAAACATGCAAACATGGATGGAATTAAAAAGCCCAAGATCATATGTGTTCTTTTTTGTTTCTTTTTATTAAGAGAGAATGGCTTGTCAACTGTTTTTTAAAAAAACATTAGGTGACAAATCACCTGTAGTGGTTGATAGATAATTAGTACTTAAAAGTGCATTTTTATCAAGGTTTTATATCATTATTTTGCACTTAAAGTATCCATAACTCCTTAACTAAAACATATTTTATAATAGAAGTCTAATACCATAAGATACCTTTAATTTATGGTAAATGTCCATCCTAAATGCAGGCCTATCACATAAATAAAAGGATTGATTAATGAGTTGAAGTATTGAAATTGAAAGGACAAAAACAGGACTAAACTTAGAAAAGAGATGCTAGTGTAGTCCAAACTAAAACACTATTCAGTAATTGGATTATAGTCGGAGTTATAGATCTCTCATATAGGTTTGTTTTATATGAATGAAAAGCTGAGACATAGGCCTAAAACTTTCATTGAAAAAAAAGACTCATTGGAAGTCCAAATCTTAACAACAATATAGAAGTCCGAATCTGTCCTGCAGCCAAGACACTGTTCAGTGTTCAGTCCATATCTCGAGTTCTAAAAGTCCAAATGACCTCAATTTTCATGTGGAAGTATGATTCAAATTCTGACGTTATTGATAACGTTTTATGTAGATAAGAAGATAAGGATTGTCACCTAGTCAAGATGTGGCCACCCACTCAACAATTAATTATCAAATCAATAATTTCAAATTTTGCCCTATAAAAGGAGGCATTTGTCATGTATTTAGGCATATTGGTTTCTAGATCAAGATTATTCTCTTGCTTTCTCTCTTTGTATTTTTGTAATGCTTAATTTTTGCCTTCATTAATATCTTATTTATGTATTTCATTTCCTTTCCTTTACTTAGTTAACTTTTATTTTATTTATATTCTTATCTTGTTTATTTATGTTTCTTTCTTTCATTATGTTTAGCTAAGTTTATTATGTCAATGTGAAAAGATTATAGTAATGGTGTAAGAATAAATAAAGTGTAAACTCAACATGGACTTTAATATTTGATACTAATATGTTTTGTATTTGTTATCTTGTTCACTCTTAATACTTTGCTTGTTAAATGGTTAATCTAGATTTATATTGTATAATACTTGGTACAACAAATACTTGATACTTTCATAGACCAACCATATGGTCTAACCGACACTTGTGTTATGAAAGGAACTTAATTCGTTGTTAACATAAGTTATAATCGTGAATACCTGACAATATTTACAAGTATTAACATTATTTAAATAAGATAACTAATGTAATCATGTTAACAATTTATAATTTGATTGGAACCTCCTTTATGTGTGGTTTCCAATTGAATAATTAGAATTTATACTATACTTGTTTGAAATACCATTAGTGGATCCTCTAACCTTGATATTTGTTGTTATTATTGTTTAATCCTCACATTGATCTTCCATTTCAAAGTTCTCATCAACTTTTTCTTCTTCTTCTTTTATTATTATTATTATTATTATTATTATTATTATTATTATTATTATTCTTGTTATTATGGTTGTGTTGTTTTTATTTATAATTTATACAATTAACCTCCTTATGGTTCGAACCCGGTCTTGTCAAGTTATTTATTACTTCAATTCTCCTGCATTTGAGAGAAGACATCAATCTTTTGATTGTGTCACTAGATTAGCGGGTTGCTCAAAAAATAATAAATGGGCAAATGCTAAGTGAAAGAGGAGAGTACAAATTAGTTATAATTAGTTGTAGAATCTTGTGTTCTGATGTTTGATTTAGTTAGGTCAATGACCAACAAGAGCATGTCATGTCAATAATGGTTTACCAGTAAAAATTGATTTTATCTAAAACATTAGCCAAACAAATTAAAAATATTGGTGGAATAGCATAATTAAAAAAAAAGTGAAACAACATAGCCTATCATGATTCAGAAATGTAACATTTCATGGATGTCACGATTTTAAAGCATAATAACTTATCATATCACATCTCAAAATTATGACATATCATGAAATTAAACTCTCGTCTCTTTTCTTCTTTTCCAATAGAAATGTACTTTCCCCCTCTCTTTAAAAAATCAATGGCCAACCTCCTTTCCTCTCTAAAATAAACCAAAAAAATGATTATTTTTTATCATAAAACACCCAAAAATCACAGCCGCTTCATTTTAAGCCTTAAAGAATGCTTTTCTCATTAGAAATAGTTGCCCTAGCCATTGCCTCCTCTCCCCAACCATAACCACCATATGGCCACCACTTCCGAACTAAAAATTAAGGCAAACATTAAGCATTACTATTAATTTTATGGCTTTTATATTTAATTTATGATTGGTATATTTGTGATTAAATTATTCTTTTGGTTTAGTTTGATTTTTTTAGATAAATTAAGTATAGATTAAGTCAGTTATGGTTGATTTCATACAATTGAGCATGAAAATAACATGAATTAGGTTGCGTTTTGAAGAATTTTATATCATAGTACATGCCTACTAGGCTCATTGATACTTTTGTCTTGTGGTTATAGGACAAACACAAATCAGAGGATAAATTTATTAGCATTGTAAATATATTTAACTTTAATTAACACTTTCATTACTTTATATTCAATGTACTTATATTTTAAATTGTATTATATGATGAGGTTAAGATATATTACCAAACATATAAGTTGATGAAATTACATGATTGAATTAATTTATGTTTATTCTAGGCATAATTTTTATGCGTTATTTCATTGAAGCACTTCAAGTTTGATCACGCATTGATGAATGCAGTAATTAAGCAATGAAAATGTAAGATACATATGCTCCACCTCACAAACTTGGAGATGACACCTATATTACAGGATATAACATTTTTGTTTGGAATTCTTATAGATGGACATGCAATAACATCTAGTGGAATATGTAATCTAGTTACACTATGCGAGCATGTATTTAGAGTGACACCCCTACCACTAAATTGAAATGATATGCCTTAAATGATATTATGAGATATTTGTCATATTAATGGAACTTACACACATGTTCCACCTCAGGAACTTGAAGATGACACCTATATTACATGATATAACATTTCTATTTGGACTTTTTATTGATGGACAAGTAATAACATCTAGTGGAATGTGTAATCTGGTTAAGCTATGTGAGCATATATTTAGAGTGACATCCCCTTCCATTGAATTGAAAGAGAGTATGATATGCCTTAAATGATTTGGTGAGATATTTGTCACACCATTAGATGATGTTGGTGACAAAATCTTGTGTAAGTATCCATTAAATTATGACTTTAATATATTACATAATTTTTAATTATTTTTTAATCTTTTTATGATCATTAAAAGATGATGCAGGTATGCCAGTATATATTTATTATATATATTTGGTAGCATTCAATTCATAGATCTTACACATTTATTTATTTTATGCTTCTTCAGGATTTTAATGCGATCTCTATGTATAGCTAGAGTTTTGTTGTTTTGACATGTCATATTGATAGTGTGTTTCATTTATGAAGGGGACAAAACAAGTTAGGGGATATTTCTACTTTTACAGGTATAAATGAAACAATTTAAAATTCTCATTTACATTTACATTTCAATTCATTGTAATAAATTGAAAAAAAGAAAACCACTCATATGTTTTTTCAAAATAACTGTAATCTTAGAAAGCATCTTAATATAGCTTGACCTTAAATTTTGAGGAAGTAAGTTATGACTATCAAGACTATATGAGTTACACTTTAACTCCCATTAGATAATATAATGTTTAAAATAATTATATGCAATCATATTGCCTAAATGTGACTTTAAGAAAAGCTAATAAGCTTGTGATTTGTAATGTTTAGTGATACGCGATTAAGATATTTGATAATAATCCTATATATGTGTTGTTATTATATTGGAGTGAGCTAGATAGACAATATTTTTTCCAGGTATGTGTTAAAAAACATGTGCTATCATTATATTTAACATGTGTATTATAGGTAAATTAGGCTTTGTACAAAAATAATAAACTAATAGTTGCACTTGTAATTTATACTAGCGGCATAGACAAATAGACTATTGTGGTCCTACTAGTTTTTTTAAATGGTTGAGCTATATGAAACACACTTTGGTTGACATTGATATGGGCAATGAGTTGCACGCTGTAAATTATCAATATAAAAATATCAATTATGACTCTTTAAATCTCCATGGAACTTATATATCATAGTAGGATGCATGAAGTAATGAGTTATTACCAAATTCATCATATGACTACATAGGTGACATGACCAAAAGATTGATTTCTTCTCCCAAGTGCAGGAGTGTCGAAGTAATTAATAACCCAGCAAGACCGGGGTCAAATCATAGGAAGGTTAATTATATAAATTATAGATAACAATAATATAACAACAACAACAATAACAGTAGTAGTAGTAGGAGGAGGAGGAGGAGGAGGAGGAAGAGGAGGAGTACTAATAATAATAATAATAATAATAATAATAATAATAATAGAGGAGGAGTACTAATAATAATAATAATAATAATAATAATAATAATAATAATAGAAAAAGAAAAAGAAAAAGAAGAAGTTGATGAGAACTTTGAGATGGAAGATTAACATAAGGATTAAACAATGATAACAATAAATATCAAGGTTAGAAGATCCACTAATGGTATATCAAACAAGTATAGTATAAACTCTTATTATATAATTGGAAACCACACATAAAGGAGGTTCCAATCAGATTATAAATTGTTAACATGATTATATTAGTTATCTTATTCGATTAATGCTAATACCTATAAATCTCGTCAAACATTTACAATTATAACCTATGTTAATAACAAATCAAGTTCCTTTCATAGTTCAAGTGTCGGTTATACCATACAATATGAGCTATATGAGTGTCAAATATTTGTTATACCAAGTGTTATACAACATAAATCTAGATTAGTCATTTAACAAACAATGTATTAAAGAGTGAACAAGATAACAAATACAAAATATGTTAGTATCAAACATTAAAGTCTATATTAAGTTTACATTATACTTATTCCTATACCATTAGTGTAACCTTTTCACATTGATATAATAAACTTAGCTAAACATAATAAAACAAAGAAAAATAAATAAATAAAATAAGAACATAAATAATATAAAAGTTAACTAAGTAAAGAAAATGAATTGAAAGGCATAAACTTGTATTAATGAAAGCAAAACTTAAACATTATAAAAATACAAAGAGAGAAAGCATGAGTATGATCTTGATCTGGAAATCAAGATGCCTAAATTCATGGTAAATGCCTTCTTTTATAGGCCAAAATTAGGAGCTATTGATTTGATGACTAATTGATGAGTGGGTGGCCAACTCTTGACTTAGTGACAATCCTTATCTTTTTTTTTTTTTCCCAAAACATCATTGATAATATCAAAATTGAAATCACTTGAAAGACTCATGTTAGTCAAAGCTACTAGAAAGCTTGAGCCTCAAAAGAAAGCATGACCTTCATAAAGGTCCACTCTAACTTATATTCATGATTTACTAACTTCGGCACCCTAGCTAAGGAGACACAACCTCAGACTTGAACAAAGGGGAATCAGACTCTTAATGATATGATAAGATTCTCTTCTATAAGAAATGAGTTACAACGATCCTGTATTTCTGCCTAGTTACTTCGCTCTGCCCCTTGATAACAAAGTAAACATAGCTGAAAGGCCCTTTTTCTCCTATCCTATAGTGGAAAAGATCTTGGATTGGAAATATGCTTTCTTTGAAAGATGCTTTACATAGTGATCCGTTGAGCGAGAGCTCTTATACATGGGACTTTCAACATGAAAGTTGTAGGAAATTATCTCAGCTTTCTAGTAAAAAAAAAATAGAGGTCATTTAGGCTTTTAGAACTCTAGATATAGGCCAAACACTGAATAATGCGCAAGCCGTATGACAGATTCAGACTTCTTTGTTGTTGCTATAATTTGAACTTGAAAATAACCTTTTTAAATCTTGGGCTCTTATGAAAATTATAGGCCTATGTCTTACCTTTCCATCTATATAAAGTAGACCTAAATCCAAGATCTACAGTTCCTGATATGACCCAATTATCGAACAATGTTTTGGTTTGAACTGCATCAACATCTTTTTTCTAAGTTTGGCCATCACTTTGTCCTTTCAATTTTAATTCTTAAATTTATCAATCAATCCTTTAATTTATGTGATAGGTCTGTATTTAAAATGAACATTTACTATAAATTAAAGGTATCATATATTATTAAATATATTATTATAAAACATGCTTTAGTTAAGGAGTTATTGATACTTCAAATGCAAAATGATGATATAAACCTTGATAAAAATACACTTTTAAATACTAATCAATAAAAAAAGTATATGATTTGGTATATGGGTATAACATATCGAGTTATCATGCCAGACTTCGTGCATGTTCGTTCACCAAAAGACTTGTAACATGAGCAATATGCATAATAGATTCAAAATATTAGAAGTAATTGTAACTTTTTAGAATAAATATATGTTGAATGATGAATTTTATTTATGGAACCTTTAATGTATGAATTTAATGAATATTATGTTGATTTATTGATATGAGAGGGTTAAGAGGTTGTCTTTGTACTTTTAATCTTGATGATGAAAATAAATGACACATTTATGTGTTTTCTTGGTTCACTATTTATCACAATGTACCTACAAACTTTAGAGAGATGTTAACTGAAAATGAGATCATTTAAGCAAAAGTTAGTCATATTATTAATGAACCTGTTCATCTAATAGAATACAATAACATAGATAAATAGACATGTGTATATGTTATCAATGTATTTTATAATGTTAATTTGTTAATTATAAGTTTTATATTGTGTTATTTTATTAATTATAAATTTTATATAATTTCAGTTAGGGTTAAAGTTTAGTGTTTTTTGGTAACTTTAGAGGAAAAAAATGGTTTGTTGATTGTCACATTTACCGGTTACCAAATGTTACATTTAAAGAAATTGTATTTTGGAAACATTAACTCTTAATTAGCTTAAATTCAAATGAAATTTTGATTATAAAATGCTTGATAAAAAATTAATTATAATGATGAAACAAGAAGAAACTCATAATTATTATGTAATTTATCATAAATCCATAAGATTTTTTTATTACAAGCTAATACAAAACAACATAAATTATAAGAAAATGTTTTTAAAAAATATAGTTTTTATGTAATATTTAATTTGTTTAAGGAAAAAAGCCTAATCCAAACAATGTTCCGATTATGTCACTTGCGAAAGATCAGTCATGAGTAACAAACCCATGGATAATTTTTACTTGGCTTAAGTCTCCAAACTGCCCTCATTTATTGAAAATATACCAAGACAAACACGATAAGTAATTTCCTTTAATAAAACAATTAACGTAGGCTTTACATAGGTCGCTAGTTATTGAAAATCCAAAGGTTGCTAGTGTTTTGATGGCTGTCGCAGTTCCAAAATCTAACAAATAAAAAAATCAATTTTTTTTAACATGGCATTTAGTAGCATAATGTGGCAAATTGACATTTGCGCATGAAATTCAGTGATTGGAAGACCCTGATTGGCGATGAGAAATGCCCTATGATCACATGGTGTTGTGTATGGAGACATGCACATAAAGGACCACTTTGTTTGAGAAAAAATACACAGTTCTCTAAGCCCACTTGAGATCAAACCCCATGTTGGGAACACACAGAAGACGTGCATGGTCTCTCTCTCTCTCTCTCACTTATAAATAAAAATAAAAAACATCAAGCCTAGTCCACTTATTTCTCCAATGCACTTGTCTTCATCACATCCAACATCTCTCTCTCTCTCTCAGACACACACACACACACACACACTCCCCCTGTTAACTTGCTTTTGTGGTCCTTCTCTTTATAACTCTCTTACCACTATCTCTAATTCTTCACCTCCCAAACTAAGCTAATTACTACATCTAACACATTCCTTCTATCTTTACTTTTCTTCTCATCTTCCCTTACGGCCGATATACCCTCCCATTTGCTCTTTTGGGTTCATCAACACTCTTCCTTTTACCAAAACCAGCTGTTCAAAAACTTTGAAACAGACACGTACCAAAGTTTTGTTTATAGGCTGCAGGCATGTCTAGCAGAAGGTCAAGTCAATCTAGTGTTCCAAGGATCACTGATGATCAAATCATCAACCTTGTCTCCAAATTACGCCAGCTTCTCCCTGAGATTCGTCAAAGGCGCTCCGATAAGGTACTTTAACCCCCACTCTCTCTCTCTCTCTCTCTCTCTCTCTCTCTTTTATGGCAGTGAAGGAAGGGAGCGACATGAAATCTTGTAGGGGAAAGTAGGGTGGAGAAATACATGTGTAATGTTGCACATGATGCATGTTCGACAAGAATAGTGTCTTACAGTTATAATAATTGCACTCTCTAGACATTTTGAACCATGACCCGGCCATCAAGGAAAGTATTTTCATAGCTATCCATGTTCTCTTTGACCATCACAGTTTCGTAGTTGGATTGGACCACCCAAAGGAAGAGCCGAATAATACATTTTATTGTCTTATAATTGACTGCTGTTTTTGACAATTTGGTCCATACCCTTTGGCTACATCAGGTCAATGTTATGGATAAAAGTGGTAATTACTAGTTACTACTATATGGTTTAGACTAATATAAATAACACAATGTTTATCACAATTTGGTAGTTTGCAAGACATTTAGGATTATAATCTCTCCAATAATAATGTTAATTAATAATTAGCAAGGGTTTATATTTGTTCTTGAATGATATGAATTTTGACATTTTTAAATATATGATATGACATGATATGCAGGTATCAGCTTCTAAGGTCCTACAAGAAACTTGCAACTACATCAAGAACTTGCATAGGGAGGTTGATGATTTAAGTGAGCGATTGTCTCAGCTTTTGGCAACAATTGATTTTGATAGTCCTGAATCTGAGATAATAAGGAGTTTAATTATGTAATATTAGATGATCAGGACAGGTCCTTCGGTTAGTTTATATATATGTTCTCATTTTAATTAACTTGTTAGTAGGTTTTCATTGCTTATCGACCAAACAAGGGTTAGCATGCATGCATCAATTTTAAGATATGCCATATGAGTTAGGCAATATAATTAAGTTGTATAATAAAAAGGGAATCGCACTAGGAAAGCCAAATTTATTTATAATCTATATACAATATGGGATTTGAGTTCATTAGTTATATATATATATATATATATATATATATATATTATACAATAAAGATTAATATCAAAATACAAGGGTATACTTTGAAGTATGGTTAGAGTTACTTTTTAAAATATATTTTTATTTAAAAATATATCAAAGTAATGTTTTTATTTTATTTTTGATATTAATATATTAAAATGATTCCACATTATATAAAGAAAAACTTAAAATCAAAAAATCAAAATTAATTAAAATTTCATTGTAAATGAAGCCGGCGTCTAAGTTTACATGAAATATATTTCGATTAAGACTTGTCCATCTTTATAGATAGACACTAGTAACATAATACGTATTAATCGGATGTTTTTGTCGGTATGTAGGGATCACGTGGCACATAATGTTAACACATAACCTAAGAACATAAATTATTACCGGGTACTGATTTGATAGAACATCAATTAATTAGTTAGTTAGTTAAGTGATATATACTGTAATATACTCAGCCAGTTTTTTAGTCAATTCGCTTTTTAGTTTCTTAATTTGTTATTTTAGTATTGGGATTTATTTGTTAATTAGTATTCATGCCTTAATAGGATACTGGTTGCGGGAGTTCCAAAAGAAATTATTTAAGAAAACCTCGAATTTTACAATTATTTAGATCTTAGCTTAATAACTTGATTCCATGAAAAGAAATTTTAAAAAATAAATTATTTTTTATTTATGGTAATGCTAAGAGTTATGAAATCATAAATTAAGTTATTAAATGATAGTTTAAAATAAATTTATATTATTCTTTTAATAAAATAAAAATTTAGGCATGAAACTTTGATACTTTCGTATATTTACTATTATCTTGTGCATATTTTTTAAAAATTAATTAAAAACATAAAAATAATGATATTTAAATTTCTGACCACCTACTCATCACCAAGATTATAAAGTACCATGTAAAAGTTAAAGGCTAGGATTTATAAATACAATATTAAAAGCTTAAATTTTTTAGATGAAAATTATCTCTAATAAGATATTAAAATCTTAAAAAGATCAAACATGCCAGCAAAGATTAAGGAGCCAAAGCAACTTGATTACAAGTGAAGGAAAATGTTAAAAAAATATTTCACATCTAAAAAGATATAAGAAAATAAAATAATATAAAAAAATAGCAATCACTTAATCACTACAAGGTTTTAGTCTTTAGAATAAAATTAAAACTCAATTATTAAATTTTAACATTGATTTTTCTTTTAAATTGTTAATTTGAGATTTGAAAAAAGTTTTTAACTTCACAAGAACCTTATTGCTATAATGAGACGTGAACAATAAGTATAAATCATAACAAAGTTGACTAATTATTCAAAGAATTTGCTTATTTAATCAAGAAGTTAATAACAAAACCGCTCAATCACATAGAAAAGAAGAAGAAGACATACATTATGTGATAGCTTTAGATAAAAATTCATCAACTCTATAAAAATCTTTACATAAGAATATTTATATGTAAACCAACTAATGGTTCAAGCATACATCTAATTTAAATAAAGTTCAAATTAATTAAAATCACTTTTTAAAATAATAAAATAATAGTCTATGATTAGTTTTCATCCTTTGCAACATATGAAAATAAAAAATACCCAAGAAAAATAATTGTTAAAGAATCCCTACTAAATAAAAGCCTAATACCTTATAAAATAAGAATTAATTTCTAACCAATTAATTTTTTTATTTGATATGAAATCCTTATAAAATAAGTAAATCAAAGGTCATCACATAAGTTCTAATAGTATTAAAGAGTCCTTGTAGTGAATAAAAATCATAAATTTTAAAAAAACAATGTCTTTTTTTATTTTGTGTACTTTGCTGGCAGATTCTAGGTTCAACTTTAAACATATTGTTTTCTCTCATCTAGATAAATTATGAGACCTACCATATATTTTTGGAAAGGTATAGATCTCTAGTTTCCAACCCAATTTGAATCACATCTAAATGCATCCTATAGCTTCATATATGATCCGAAGAGTAGATAAAGATCTAGATTGACATATTTAAACTTTTTTAACCCAAATCTCTTGACTTAGTCCATTAAACTCTTTTAGGATCCACTTTGTTTTGGGCCTTAGAATAGTCCTAATAGATAATCTTAATCAATCTTTTGATGTTGTAGTCAAGATCACATCATCTTCTCTTTCCTTAAAAGGACTAGACCTCAAATCATCACTTACATTAAACAAAGAAAGATTAGAAATATTAAATATAACACTAACATTATACTCACCTTATAGATCCATGTTGGAGGGATTGACTCCTTTAAGGAATTTAAATGAATCATCTTCTCTAAGCATCAACTTTGATTTCTTATATTCAAAAAATCTTTTTTTGCGTATATATATACAAACTCAATCTCCTAGTTCAAAGACATCCTTTTTTTGTCTTTTGTTTGGTTGGAATGCATACTTCTCATTATTTTTATCAACATGTTGTTGTGCTTTATTAAACAATGCTTTCATCACTTATACCTTTTCTATTGTTGTCAAGTCAAACTATTTCATCAACAAGTAAAAAAATTAAATCTAGCAGAGTTAAACCATAAACTATTTTAAGTGGTGAATAATTTTTTCAATGTAATAAATTAGCACATAACAATTTATTTTCTAGCATATTAAACAAAAATCATAAAATCTCAATATGCTCACTTAAATTTTTACAGTGAATATCATCAAAGTTATCAATAATAAAGCTACCTATGAATACACACAATATATGATTCATAAATCTCATTAAATTACTATGTGCAATAGTAAAACTAAATAACATGATTAACCATTCAAACAATTCATATTTAGTCTTAAAATTATTTTTTCCTTCATCACCTTCTTTAATCTTAACTTGATGATAACTGATTTTCAAATCAATTTTAATAAACATACAAGATCCATGCAACTTATTAAGAATATCATCAATTCTAAGGATAAGATGTTTATACTTTACCATATTATTATTGATCATATCTTTTATCAATAGCAAACCATTATGAATCTCTTCAGAAAATACATATAAAAATCTAGACAACAACTTTGACCATTTATCATAAAGCCTTACAAACTCTAATTGACTTGCAATTTTATTCTAAGATAAAAAAAATGATCTTTGAAAACTTTTGGAACAATTTCAACTTGATCTAACATTTAGATAAAAAAAATATATATGTTTGTTGGCATAAAGTTGTATAGGAGGACAAATTAAGCTAAAATATAAATTTGATTAATCTATATCATCTTTAAAATCATGTATCAAAATATAGCAACACTAAGAATAAAAGAATCAAGATTGTAAGTATTAAAATATCTCTCCTTATACATTAGTAAAACATAGGCTTATTAATAAAATAAGCACTCTCGATCTTTCTCTATTTTCTCATCCTTATTTTCTTCTCCATTCTCGGCTTTAATTGACTTTTAATCTCTTTTAGCTAGATTCGAGTTTTTTCTCTCCTCCTTTATTCTTTTCCTTAAGGCTCACTTTATTTTAACTTTTTAGACTTATGACCTCACATGGTTTATTTGTCTCTACCTCATATGGTTTATTTGTCTCTTAGGTATTGCATTTTTTTTTTGGCTTTAATTGGTCTTGTTTAAGCCTTCAAATTTCTTTTTGTACCAATTTTTACCTCTAACAACATTTAACACGATTAAAAGATTGATGTCTTCTCCCAAGTGCAGGAGTGTTGAAGTAATAAATAACTCGGCAAGACCAGAGTCGAACCATAGAGAGATTAATTGTACAAATTATAAATAACAATAATACAACAACAACAACAACAACAACAACAATAATAATAATAGTACTAGTAGTAATAACAATAACAATAATAGTAGTAGTAGTCGTAGTAGTAGGAGGAGGAGGGGGAGGAGGAGTACTAATAATAATAATAATAGAAAAAGAAAAAGAAAAAGAAGAAGTTGATGAGAACTTTGAGATGGAAGATTAACTTAAGGATTAAACAATGATAACAACAAATATCAAGGATAGAGGATCCACTAATGATATATCAAACAAGTATAGTATAAACTCTTATTATACAATTGGAAACCACATATAAAGGAGGTTCCAATCAGATTATAAATTGTTAACATGATTATATTAGTTATCTTATTCAATTAATGTTAATACCTATAAATCTCGTCAAACATTTATAATTATAACTTATGTTAATAACAAATCAAGTTCCTTTCATAGATCAAATGTCGGTTATACCATACAGTATGAACTATAAAAGTGTCAAGCATTTGTTGTACCAAGTGTTTGACAACATAAATCAAGATTAGTAATTTAACAAGCAAAGTATTAAAGAGTAAACAAGATAACAAATACAAAATATGTTAGTATCAAACATTAAAGTCCATATTGAGTTTACAGTACACTTATTCTTACACCATTAATGTAACCTTTTCACCTTGACATAATAAACTTAGCTAAACATAATGAGAGAAAGAAAAATAAATAAACAAAATAAGAATATAAATAAGATAAGAGTTAACTAAGTAAAGGAAAGGAAATGAAAGACATAAACTTGATATTAATAAAAGCAAAGCATAAACATTACAAAAAATACAAAGAGAGAAAGCATGAGCATGATCTTGATCTGGACACCAAGATGCGTAAATGCATGCAAATGCCTCCTTTTATAGGCCAAAAATGGGAATTATTGATTTGATGACTAATTGATGAGTGGATGACCAACTCTTGACTTGGTGACAATCCTTATCTTCTCTTGTCTGCCCAAAACATCATTGATGTAGGAAATTGTCTCAGGTGTCGTGTGTAAAAACTTCAGATCATTTGGACTTCTAGAACTCCAGATATGGACCAAATACTGAGTAGTGCTCGGGCTGAAAGACAAATTTGGGCTTCTTTGTTGTTGCTACAATTTGAACTTGAAAATAGCCTTTTTAGATCTTAGGCTCCATATGAAAGTTGTAGGCCTATGTATTACCTTTCCATCCATATAAAATAGACCTAAATCTAAGATCTATAGCTCGAGATATGACCCAAGTACCGAATAGTGTTCCGGTTTAGATTACACCGACATCTCTTTTCTAAGTTTGGCCATCTCTTTATCCTTTCAATTTCAGTTCTTAAATTCATCGATCAATCCTTTCATTTATATGATAGGACTGCATTTAAAATGAACATTTACCACAAATTAAAGGTATCTTATTAACACGATGAAAAGATTGATGTCTTCTTCCAAGTGCAGGAGTGTTGAATTAATAAATAAACCGGCAAGACCGGGGTCGAACTACAAAGAGGTTAATTGTAAAAATTATAAACAATAATTATAAACAAAAATAATAGTAACAACAACAACAACAATAATAATAGTAATAACAACAATAACAATAATTACAATAATAATAGTAGTAGTAGTAGTAGTAGTAGTTGTAATAGAAGAAGAAGAAAAAGAAGAAGTTGATGATAACTTTGAGATAGAAAGATTAACGTAAGGATTAAACAAAGATAATAACAAATGTCAAGGTTAGAGGTTCCACTAATGGTATGTCAAACAAGTATAGTGTAAACTCTTATTATTCAATTGAAAAGCACACACAAAGGAGGTTCCAATTTGATTATAGATTGTTAGCATGATTACATTGGTCATCTTATTCAATTAATGCTAATACTTGTAAATGTCATCAAGCATTCATGATTATAACTTTTGTTAACAACAAATCAAGTTCCTTTCATAGTTCAGGTGTCGGTTATACCATACAGTATGGGCTATGAAAGTGTCAAGCATTTGTTATACCAAGTGTTATACAACATAAATCAAGATTAGTCATTTAACAAGCAAAGTATTAAAGAGTGAACAAGATAACAAATATAAAACATGTTAGTATCAAACATTAAAGTCCATATTAAGTTTATACTATATGTTTGACTACTTTTTATGATTGGCTTGTTTTAACTCGCAAGTGCACGAGTGTGCGATGTAGCAATTAACTCGGTAAGATCGAGGTCATATCCACAGAGAGCTAGATCTGGAAATTAAGCTAGGTAACAAAAAAACTCAAGAGAAAGTAAATTAACAATAACTTGGTTGAAAATAATTGATGGATTTGTTTTCAAAGATGAAAAAGTGTAAATAGATTTTAAATGACAAGAAAAAGTAAGTCTTGGTCCAAATCAATTTTAATGGTGATGTATTGGTGATTTCTTCAACATATATAAGATAACTCAACCTAATATCAATGATGGTGATATTAGATCGGAATATATTACAATGAAGTTTAGAAAGATGAAGATTGATTATTGCTTAAGAATGAACAAGTACTTTCATATTAAGTAAGACATTGAATCAAGCAATCTCTATACTAAAACTAAAGTTTGTGCATAAAAATTCAAGATTATAACATTACCTAAATGGTTTCTAAAATTTCTTTGCAATACTAAATCATTCATGAAGAAAATGAGAAGATAAACATTAAGATTCATTCATATCCTAAAGAACTCACCTTAATCACCATTATCCTTGATTTGGATCCAAGAAAGAGTTTAGCCAACCATGATTATATATAAGAACACTTCAATAAACATGAAATAACTTGAATAAAACAGAAATAATAAGTTTTACAAACTAAAGAACCAAAATCTACAAAGAAGAACACAATATAATTTTAGAAAAAATTCGGACACAAATCTGACTCTAACTTTGGATACATTTCACCCCCTTAGAGGCTTTTTTTCGAGATGTCTATTAGAGACATATTTATAGGAAATTCTGTCGCCTTTCTAGATCATTAAAGAACAGCTCATTTGGATACCTGAGTCAAAAGTTATGGGCAAAACACTGAAAGGTATTTTGAAAAATCAAATCAGGACAGCTTTACAACCACTTTGGTGCACGTTTTTCTTCCTCATTTATGAGGTGTCTCCTTCTTCTTTTTGACCCAAAATAATGTTAAAATATCCCCTCCAGCTTTCCATCCATGTGCTTGCCTTCTTGGATAAATGGATTACCCAAAATAAATCAATTGTTATTTGTTGTGTGGACATGTAAGATCATGAATTGTGTTTGGGTTGATTTGAAGATTGATTTGGCGTTGATTTAGAGCTGATTTGGGGCTGAATTTGGGCTGAATTTGAGCATCAAATAAGTATACAAATGTACTTATTATTTGGGCTAAGATTGACATTGAAACCTTGAGTGTTTAATGGTTGAAGTTTGCACACAACATAAGGCAAGTTTGGGCTTGAAATAGATCATATGATATTCTTTTCTAGAATTGGAATAGAATTGATTTTTAGGACAAATTTGGAGCACTTATTTGAACCAAGATTTGCTTCAATCTTCAACTAAATGTCTCTTCAATTCTTTGTTCTGAATTCCGACATTGAATTTTCTGAATTAATTCATTTAAGCTCCAAAAACCTATCAAAACATTAAAAAAAATTCATTACTAAAAAACACATCAATTATTATAAAAACAACCAAATAAAAACAATAAATACATATGTAAGAGAAGAGACTTAATGACACTTTTGATGCACAACCATGTCTCAACCATTAGGAGCTCTCAATGAGTATCGTGCACCCAATCTAAGGAGTTCTTCGCTTTGAAGCAACACACAACTCAGCTCACCAAAAAATACGACCACCTATCAGCGGAGTATACAGAACTTAAAGCGAATCATAAACAGCTTTGCCAAATAGTCATTGTAATGACCTAGCCTTTTCATGGCCAAAGTCACTGGATCTTTTTTTTAATACATGTGCCTATAATATTATTTTTCCATACTTTTAGGTTTACATTACATCATATCGACATATTAATAAATTCTCATTCTTGTTCTAATCTCGTATCATCACAAGTTCATACAAGAGTGTCAAACAATAAGTTACACAACTAGTACTTTTGTTATCCTAGGTGATTGTGCATCAAAAGTGTCATTAAGTCTCTTGTTTTATATATGTATTTATTGTTTTTATAATAATTGATGTGTTTTTTAGTAATGAAGTTTGTTTTAATGTTTCGATAGGTTTTTGGAGCTTAAATGAATTAATTCAGAAAATTCAACGTCGGAATTCAGAACAAAGAATTGAAGAGACATTTTGTTGAAGATTGAAGCAAATCTTGGTTCAAATAAGTGCTCCAAATTTGTCCCAAAAATCAATTCTATTCCAATTCTAGAAAAGAATATCATATGATTTATTTCAAGCCCAAACTTGCCTTATGTTGTGTGCAAACTTCAACCATTAAACACTCAAGGTTTCAATGTCAATTCAGCCTAAAAAATCAGCCCCAAATCAGCCCTAAATCAACCCCAAATCAACCTTCAAATCAACCCAAACACAATCCATGATCTTACATGTCCACACAACAAATAACAATTGATTTATTTTGGGTAATCCATTGATCCAAGAAGGCAAGCACATGGATGGAAAGCTGGAGGGGATATTTTAACATTATTTTGGGTCAAAAAGAAGAAGGAGACACCTCATAAATGAGGAAGAAAAACATGCACCAAAGTAGTTGTAAAGCTGTCTTGATTTAATTTTTCAGAACACTTTTCGGTGTTTTGCCCATAACATTTGACTCAGGTGTCCAAATGAGCTGTTCTTTAATGATCTGGAAAGGTGACAGAATTGTCTATAAATATGTCTCTAATAGACTTCTCCAAAAACAGCTTCTAAGAAGGTCGAATTGCTGTCCAAAGTTAGAGTCAGATTTGTGTCTGAATTTTTTCTGAAATTGTATTGTGTTCTTCTTTATAGATTTCGGTTCTTTAGTTTGTAAAACTTATTTTTTCAGTTGGATTCAAGTTCTTTCATGTTTATTGAAGTGTTCTTATATATAATCATGGTTGGCTAAACTCTTTCTTGGATCCAAATCAAGGATAATGGTGATTGAGGTAAGTTCTTTAGGATATGAATGAATCTTAATGTTTATCTTCTTATTTTCTTCATGAATGATTTATTATTGTAAAGAAATTTTAGAAATCATTTAGGTAATGTTATAATCTTGAATTTTTATGCACAAACTTTAGTTTTGGTATAGAGATTGCTTGATTCAATGTCTTACTTAATATGAAAGTACTTGTTCATTCTTAAGCAATAATCAATCTTCATCTTTCTAATCTTCATTGTAATATCTTCCGATCTAATATCACCATCGTTGAGATTAGGTTGAGTTATCTTATATATGTTGAAGAAATCACCAATACATCACCATTAAAATTGATTTGGACCAAGACTTACTTTTCTTGTCATTTAAAATCTATTTACATTTTTTTTTTATCTTTGAAAACAAATCCATTAATTATTTTCAACCAAGTTATTGTTAATTTAATTTCTCTTGAGTTTTTTTTTTGTTTCTTAGCTTAATTTCCAGATCTAGCTCTCTGTGGATATAACCTCGATCTTACCGAGTTAATTGCTACATCGCATACTCGTGCACTTGCGAGTTAAAACAAGCCGATCATAAAAAGCGGTCAAGCACTAGGCACATGCAATTCTTACAACATGACATCCTCATTAGATGAATACCTCATGGCACGACCAAAAGATTGATGTCTTCTTCCAAGTGTAGGAGTGTCGAAGTAATAAATAACTTGGCAAGATCAGGGTCGAACCACAGGGAGGTTAATTGTATAAATTATAAATGACAATCATACAACAGTAATAATAATAATAGTAGTAGTAGTAGTAGTAGTAAAGAAAAAGAAGGAGAACAAGAAGAAGAAGATGATGAGAACTTCAAGATGAAATATTAATGTAAGGATTAAACAATAATAATAACAAATGTCAAGGTTACAGGTTCCACTAATGATATGTGACACGACTAAAAGATTGATATCTTCTCCCAAGTGCAGGAGTGTCGAAGTAATAAATAACCCGACAAGACCAGGATCGAATCACAAGGAGGTTAATTGTACAAATTATAAATAACAATAATACAACAACAACAATAACAACAACAACAACAACAACAACAACAACAATAATAAAGAAAAAGAAGGAGGACAAGAAGAAGATGATGAGAACTTTGAGATGGAATATTTATGTAACGATTAAACAATGATAATAACAAATGTCAAGGTTAGAGATTCCACTGATGGTATGTCAAACAAGTATAATATAAACTCTTATTATTCAATTGGAAACCACACATAAAGGAGGTTCCAATCAGATTATAGATTGTTAACATGATTACATTAGTCATCTTATTCGATTAATGCTAATACTTGTAAATCTTGTCAAGCATTCATGATTATAACTTATGTTAACAACAAATCAAGTTCCTTTCATAGCTCAGGTGTCGGTTATACCATATAGTATGAACTATGAAAGTGCCAAGCATTTGTTGTACCAAGTGTTATACAACATAAATCAAGATTAGTTATTTAACAAGCAAAGTATTAAAGAGTGAATAAGATAATAAATACAAAACATGTTAGTATCAAACATTAAAGTCCAAATTAAGTTTACAATTTGGACTTGAAAATGACCTTTTTTGATCTTGGGCTCCATATGAAAGTTGTAGGCCTATGTCTTACCTTTACATCCATATAAAGTAGACCTAAATCTGAGATCTATGACGCCAGATATGACCCAATTACCAAACAGTGTTCCGGTTTGGATTGCACCGACATCTCTTTTCTAATTTTGGTCATCTCTTTGCCCTTGCAATTTAAGTTCTTAAAGTCATCAATCAATCCTTTCATTTATGTGATAAGCTTGCATTTAAAATGAACATTTACCATAAATTAAAGGTATCTTATAATATTAGATGTATTATTATAAAACATGCTTTAGTTAAGGAGTTATTGATACTTCAAGTGCAAAATGATGATATAAAACCATGATAAAAATGCACTTTTAAGTACTAATCAGTATAGCATGATCACATTAGTTATCTTATTCGATTAATGCTAATACTTATAAATCTCGTCAGGCATTCATGATTATAACTTATGTTAGCAACAATTCAAGTTTCTTTCATAGCTAAAGTGTCAGTTATACCATACAGTATAAACTATGAGAGTACCAAGTATTTGTTATACCAAGTGTTATACAACATAAATCTAGATTAATCATTTAACAAGTAAAGTATTAAAGAGTGAACAAGATAACAAATACAAAACATGTTAGTATCAAACATTAAAGTCCATATTAAGTTTTTACACTATACTTATTCTTACACCATTAGTGTAACCTTTTCACCTTGACATAATAAACTTAACTAAACATAATGAAAGAAAGAAAAATAAATAAACAAAATAAGAATATAAATAAGATAAAAGTTAACTAAGTAAATGAAAGGAAATGAAAGACATAAACTTGATATTAATGAAAGCAAAGCATAAACATTACAAAAAGTACAAAGAGAAAAAGCAAGACCATGATCTTGATCTGGAAACCAAGATTGCTAAATGCATGGCAAATGCCTCCTTTTATAGGCCAAAATTAGAAACTATTGATTTGATAACTAATTGATAAGTGGGTGACCAACTCTTGACTTGGTGACAATTTTTATCTTCTCTTCTTTGCCCAAAACATTATTAAAAACATGAAACTTGTAGAAAATTATCTCAGATTTCTTATGTAAAACATTGAGGTCATTTGGACTTCTAGAACTCCGGATATGGGCCAAACACTTAATAGTGCTCCGGCTGGAGAATATATTCAGACTTATTTGTTGTTGCTCCAATTTGGACTTGAAAATGGTCTTTTAAAATCTTGGCTCCTATGAAAGTTGTAGGTCTCTGTCTTACCTTTCTATGCATATAAAGTAGACCTAAATCGAAGATCTACAGTTCCTGATATGACCCAATTACCGAACAATATTCTAGTTTGGACTACACCGATATCTCTTTTCTAAGTTTGGCCATCTCTTTGTTCTTTCAATTTCAGTTCTTAAATTAATCAATCAATCCTTTTATTTACGTGATAGGCCTGTATTTAAAATAAACATTTACCATAAATTAAAGGTATCTTATATTATTAAATATGTTATTATAAAACATGATTTACCTAAGAAGTTAATGATACTTCAAGTGCAAAATGATGATATAAAACCTTGATAAAAAGTGCACTTTTAAGTACTAATCACACCCTCAACCAGCTTATTACTAGTTCCTAGTAATCAAAGTGTTAAAATAGAAAAACATTTTATAAATTCCACAAAGCAAGGTATTCATCATTTAACTTTTATTAATCTATCCAGATAAACAAACTCTCATTAAATTTATATATCTACCCAATACCTCTTAAACAATATATTAATAAACCTTCCTTTTATGCTCAATATATCAACACATTGTTATAGGTCTTTACTTGGAAGAAAATAAAATTCTTGTTCTAATGTTTAAGGTTAATTTTCTTGGATTGAGATTTTTTTTTTAAATATATATACATGTAACTTAAAACACAATGCATCTTTAACCGATGTAATGAGCTTTCAGCTAATAACTCCCAAACCAGTTGGTCTTAGGGCATTAGGTGTTGAGACACCCTTATGAGCTTAGTAACTCAAGTTGCAAATACTGATACGTAAATAGTGCAATATTTAATTCCCTTAAGCTTTTCTCCTTAAACCATGTAACAAGTATTGAGACAATAACTCCCATGTCAGTTGACTTTAGGATATCAGGTGTTAAAACACCCCTTCGGGTTTAATTGCTTAGGTTAGGGAGGCTACGAAACCAAACTTATCTACATATTTATTATCATTATTTTTTTTGTTTTTTTTTTACAAATTATATACTATCCCTTTCGCTTAGTTGTTACCTTTAATAAAAAATATAAAAAATATAATAATCCAATGTGCAACCCACAATCATATGTTAAAGTGTGTGTGTGAAAATTAAGGTTTAAGAATACATGTTAAATGAGTATATGAGCAGAATTAAGTGATAATAATGCGAGAGTTTGTAAACCTGAATATTTCAAGAAGTATTATAATAGACCTTGTTAAGAATGGTTACTAAGATGCATCTCAAAAGTCACTTTAACAAAAGAGCTCCTTTACTCTGTCATCCTAGTAACAACAATTTTACATATGTTTTATGAAATGAATAATAATTTTTTTTTATCAACCACTACCCTCTCCCCCCAACCAAAACAAGACGTTGTCCTCAATGTCATAAAGTAGAAAGATAGAGTATAGAAGACATCACCTAAAATAACAAACACTGACAAACCTAAAACACACTTAAATAAAAATAAGAAATAACAAAACACAATAATAAAATGAAAAGACACAAAAATTCACAAATAAAGACTCAAATCCAATCTAAGCTTTCTACAACTTTTTTTAGATGACCAATTTATGCAAATCATGGAGAGATCAATTACAGGAATTAAAGATTGTAATTGGTCAATCAATTATTCAACAGTAGCAGTAGAGATTATGATTTATCATGTAGAAGATGTTAGAAATTCTTGTTCCATAGCATGATTAAGAAAAGACAATAACTTATCATAATAACCATTAACATTTAACAGACCTATGGGTTTATGGTAAATGTGCAGTTAGGCCTAAAAGAAAATATGAAAGATCTCTTCTAATGTACCTAGACCACTTGGTAAGGCAATGAAGACATCAACATGGTTAAACATTGCATTCATTCGAGTAGAAATTGTGGAGACCTATAGTTCCTCTCCAATTATTTTTCCAATGATGTCCCCTTATGTTAAAGCTTCGGGGACGACCCCAAAACTTGACTACCTCCTAAAAATGCAGCTATTGACACACCTCTCATTAAACCAAGACTGTCTCCCCCATACACTAAATGAATCTTCCTCTCAACTAGCACCTGACCAAGATGATTTGCTGCTTCTAAAAAATCCTTTTCTATCCCAGGACTAGATCCACCGAAAACACAAATATTTCTTATATGATGACCTGAGGAACTTGCCATTTCTACACACTTTTATATTTGTTGAATGTATAGGTTGAGTAGAAATGAAAGGCAGGAAGAGAGGATTTTATAGATGAGAAATTAAAAAGGCAATCATACCACCTATATGTAGACTAGTTGGAGTCTCACACACACACACTCTCTTTATTTATTTATTTATTTATTTATTTTTGAAAAAGCATGTGTCTGTACAGGTAGTTGTGATTGTGGTTCATATCTTCCCTTGATTTTACATCCAAGAACAGCTTAAACGCCCTCGATGGGTCGGGAGATAGGCTTTCCATCTAGTTTTCTTAAAAACTAGCAAATATGGTTTTCTTGAGTTAGATTCCTAAGACGAAGTCGATCATGTTTTTTATGAAAATGGGACATAAATCATGAATTGCACAATGCATATGTCCATTAGGTTGCGTCTCAATAGTTAATAGAAGATTATCTAAAGACTCCTTAGGCCATCCTTAATGAATTGTATTTTATCTTCACAGTTTATAGATACCATTCCTAAAGAACAACATTGTGCATTACAAGTCCATCTAGCACATCGATGATAGACTTTCAGTCATCTTGCACAATGTTTCTTGGCAAAAGTGCTTTTACCTGTTCTAGGCATGTGTGAAATGAAGGAATTAAAGGACTCACCTGATAATCGAACTTTTGCTTCAATCAACCAGCAAATATCTTTAGGAATTCCTTGATTCATTAACAACCTCAATCTTGCACATCTATCACAGTAAATTTCTGTAATTGCATTCTGAGCTAAAGTAGGAAAATACTTTTTCAATTTTTCAAGATTAGTGTTCATTATCAAATGAGCATTGGAAGAGAGATTTAAACAATTGCATAAATATATACATAGATATCAATTATTATGGGAAATTAAAACAAAGGTATCTTATATTATTAGATATGTTATTATAAAATATGCTTTAATTAAGGAGTTATTGATACTTCAAGTGCAAAATGATGATATAAAATCTTGATAAAAAATACACTTTTAAGTACTAATCACCTCATATGAGTATTCATACACTTCATATCAACTTGTTCATACATTCTCATCTGTATTCCATTTCAATATTTCATTACTAGTTTTTACAAAAGGGATCGAATGACCACTTGAGTGATTTACATGTCCCTTCATGCATAACTCATATCACCCATAATATGCGAGTATATAATTCTTTTTAGAATGTGTGAGCCACGTGACACGACTAAAAGATTGATGTCTTCTCCCAAGTGTAGGAGTGTCGAAGTAATAAGTAACCCGGCAAGACCGGGGTCGAACCACAGGGAGGTTAATTGTACAAATTATAAATAACAATAATACAACAACAATAACAATAACAATAACAACAACAACAACAACAACAACAACAACAACAACAACAATAAGAATAATAATAATAATAATAATAATAATAATAATAATAATAATAATAATAATAATAATAATAATAATAATAATAATAATAATACTAGTAGTAGTAGTAGTAGTAGTAATAATAATAATAATAATAAAGAAAAAGAAGAAGAAGAAGATGATGAGAACTTGGAGATGGAAAATTAATGTAAGGATTAAACAATATTAATAACAAATGTCAAGGTTAGAGGTTCCACTAATGGTATATCAAACAAGTATAGTATAAACTCTTATTATTGAATTGGAAACCACACACAAAGGAGGTTCCAATCAGATTATATATTGTTAACATGATTACATTAGTCATCTTATTCAATTAATGCTAATACTTGTAAATCTCGTCAAGCATTCATGATTATAACTTATGTTAACTGACACGACTGAAAGGTTGATGTCTTCTCCCAAGTGCAGGAGTGTCGAAGTAATAAATAACCCGGCAAGACCGGGGTCGAACCACAGGGAGGTTAATTGTACAAATTATAAACAACAATTATAAAACAATAATAACAACAACAACAATAGTAATAATAATAATAATAATAATAATAATAATAATAAAGAAAAATAAGAAGAAGATGATGATGATGATGAGAACTTAGAGATGAAATACTAATGTAAGGATTAAGCAATAATAATAACAAATGTCAAGGTTAGAGGTTCCACTAATGGTATATCAAACAAGTATAGTATAAACTCTTATTATTGAATTGGAAACCACACACAAAGGAGGTTCCAATCAGATTATATATTGTTAACATGATTACATTAGTCATCTTATTCAATTAATGCTAATACTTGTAAATCTCGTCAAGCATTCATGATTATAACTTATGTTAACAACAAATCAAGTTCCTTTCATAGCTCAGGTGTCGGTTATACCATACATTATGGGCTATGAAAGTGCCAAGCATTTGTTGTACCAAGTGTTATACAACATAAATCAAGATTAGTCATTTAACAAGCAAAGTATTAAAGAGTGAACAAGATAACAAATATAAAACATCTTAGTATCAAACATTAAAGTCCATATTAAGTTTACATTATACTTATTCTTACACCATTAGTGTAACCTTTTCACCTTGACATAATTAACTTAGCTAGACATAATGAAAGAAAGAAAAATAAATAAACAAAATAAGAACATAAAAGCTAACTAAGTAAAGGAAAGAAAATGAAAAGCATAAACTTGATATTAATGAAAGCAAAGCATAAAAATTACAAAAAATACAAAGAGAGAAAGGAAGAGCATGATCTTGATCTGAACACCAAGATGCCTAAATGCATGGCAAATGCCTCCTTTTATAGGCCAAAATTGGGAACTATTGATTTGATGACTAATTGATAAGTGGGTGGCCAACTTTTGACTTGGTGACAATCCTTATCTTCTCTTGTCTGCCCAAAACGTCATTGATAACGTCAAAATTGGAGCTAGGTGAAAACATGAAAGTTGTAGGCCATTGTCTCAGCTTTCTTGTGTAAAACATTCAGCTTATTTGGACTTCTAGAACTCCAGATATGGCCAAAATACCGAACAGTGCTCGGGCTGGAAGACAGATTCGGGCTTCTTTGTTGTTGCTACAATTTGGACTTGATAATGGCCTTTTTAGATCTTGGGCTCCATATGAAAGTTGTAGGCCTATATCTTACCTTTCCATCCATATAAATTGGACCTAAATCTGAGATCTGTAGCTCCAGATATGACCCAATTACTGAACAGTGTTCTGATTTGGATTGCACCGACATCTCTTCTCTAAGTTTGGCCATCTCTTTATCCTTGCAATTTAAGTTCTTCAAATCATCAATCAATCCTTTTATTTATGTGATAGGCCTGCATTAAAAATAGACATTTACCACAAATTATAGGTATCTTATATTATTAGATACATTATTATAAAACATATTTTAGTTAAGGAGTTATTGATACTTCAAGTGCAAAATGATGATATAAAACCATGATAAAAATGCACTTTTAAGTACTAATCACACCCCCCAACCAGCTTATTACTAGTCCCTAGTAATCAAAGCGTTAAAATAGAAAACAAATTTGCAAATTTCACAAAGCAAGGTATTCATCATTTAACTTCCTTTAATCCATCCAGATAAACAAACTCTCATTAAATTTATATATCTGCTCAATACCTCTTAACAAGATAATAATAAACCTTTCTTTTGTCTGGTTAATGTATCAACACATAATTATGGGGCTTTTCTTGGAAGAAAACAAAATTTTTGTTCTAATGTTTAAGGTTAACTTCCTTGGGTTGGGATTATTATTTTTGTCTTTTTTTTCTCTTTTTTTTTTTTTTTGCTTTTTTTTTTTCAACTCTATATACATATAATTTAAAAACATCATGCATCTTTAACCCATGTAACGAGCTTTCAGCTAATGACTCCCAAACCAGTTGGTCTTAGGGCATTAGGTGTTAAGACACCCCTACGAGCTTAGTAACTCGGGTCGCAGATACTGATATGTAGATAGTGCAATGTTTGATTCCCTTAAGCTTTTCTCCTCAACCCATGTAACAAGCGTTGGGCCAATAGCTCCCAAGTCAGTTGACTTTAGGGTATTAGGTGTTAAAACACCCCTTCGGGCTTAATTGCTTAGGTTAGGGAGGCTACGAAACCAAACTTATCTACATTTTTATTATCATCATTTTTTTTCTTTTTTTTTTCTTTTTTTTTTGTTTTGTTTTCATTTTTTTCATGTTTTTTTTCTTAATTATATACAATCTCTTTCCCTTAGTTGTTACCTTTAACAAAAGAACATAAATAATGTAATAATCCAATATGCAACCCACAATCATATGTTAAAGTGTGTGTGTGTAAATTAAGGTTTAAGAATACATGTTGAATAAGTATATGAGCAGAATTAAGTGGTAACAATACGAGAGTTTGTAAACCTGAATATTTCAAGAAGTATTATAATAGACCTTGTTAAGAATGGTTACTAAGATGCGTCTCAAGAATCACTTTAACAAAAGAACTCCTTTACTCTGCCATCCTAGTAACAACAATTATGCACATGCTTTATGAAATGAAAAACAATTTTTTTTTATCAACTACTACCCTCTCCCCCCAACCAAAACGAGACATTGTCCTCAATGTTCTAAGGTAGAAAGATAGAGTATAGAAGATATCACCTGAAATAACGAACACTGACAAAACCTGAAACACACTGAAACAAAAATAAGAAATAACAAAACACAATAATAAAACCAAAAGACACAAAAATTCACAAATGAAGGCTCAAATCTAATCTAAGCTTTTTACGGCTTTCCTTAGATGACCAATTTATGCGACTCATGGAAGGATCAATCACAGGAGTGAAAGATTGTAGTTGGTCAATCAATTGTTCAGCAGTAGTAGCAGAGATTATGATTTGGCGTGCAGAAGATGTTAGAAATTCCTGTTCCACAGCATGATCAAGAAAAGACAAAAATTTATCATAATAACCATTAACATTTAACAAACCAATGGGTTTATGGTGAATGTGCAATTGAGCCCAAGAGGAGATATGAAAGATCTCTTCCAATGTGCCTAGACCACCTGGTAAAGCAATGAAAGCATCAGCATGGTTAAATATTGCATTCATTCGAGCCGACATTGTGGAGACCTGAAGTTCCTCTCCAATTGTTTTTCCAATGATGTCCCCTTGTGCCAAAGCTTCAGGGACGACCCCCAAAACTTGACTACCTCCTAAAAATGCAGCTATTGACACACCTCCCATTAACCCAAGACTGCCTCCCCCATACACTAAATGAATCTTTCTCTCAGCTAGCACCTAACTAAGATGATTTGCTGATTCTAAAAACTCCTTTTCCTTCCCAGGACTAGATCCACCGAAAACACAAATATTTCTAATATGATGACTTGAGGAACTTGCCATTTCTACACACTTCTGTATTTGTTGAATGTATGGGTTGAGTAGAAATGAAAGGAAGAGAGGGTTTTATAGATTAGAAATTAGAAAGGCAATCATAACACCTATATGTAGGCCAGCTGGAGTCTCACACTCTCTCTCTCTCTTTTTATTTATTTATTTATTTACTTTTGAAAAAAAAGCATGTGTATGTATAGGTAGTTGTGATTGTGGCTCACATCTTCCCTTAGTTTTACGTCCAAGAACGGCTTAAACGCCCTCTATGGGTCGAGGATAGGCTTCCCATCCAGTTTTCTTAAAAACTGGCAAACAGGGTCTTTTTTAGTCAGATTCCCAAGACTAAGTCGATCATGTTCTTTATGAAATAGTGGCCATAAATCATGAATTGCACGATGCACATCTCCACTAGGATGCGTCTCAAGAGTCAATAGAAGATTATCTAAAGACTCCTTACTCAGGCCATCCTTAATGAATTGTATTTTATCTTCACGGTTTATAGATACCATTCCTAAAGAACGACATTGTGTATTACAAGTCCATCTAGCACATCGATGACAGACATCCAGTCGTTTTGCACGACGCTTCTTTGCAAAAGTGCTTTTACCTGTTCCAGGCATGTGTGAAATGAAGAAGTTAGAGGACTCACCTGATAATCGGACCTTTGCTTCAATCAACCAGCGAATATCTTCAGGAATTCCATGATTCATTAACAATCTCAATCTTGCACATCTAGCACGGTAAATTTTTGTAATCGCATTCTGAGGCAGAGCGGGAAAATACTTTTTCAATTTTTCAAGATTAGTGTCCATTTTCAAATGAGAATTGGAAGAGAGATTCAAAGAATTGCACAGATATATACACAGATATCAGTAATTGTGGGAAACTGAAAGAACCGACTTAAGTCACGGAGTACCGTTATCCGCCATTTGACCGGGGTGAAGAAACTCGCAAAAATCACTCAAAAAGAAACAAAAATAAAATAAAATAAAATCAATATTTATATAAGAAACAAAAATAAAATAAAATAAAATAAAATAAAATCAATCTTTATATACAGGATCACCCAATTCAATAGAGTTATGTTCAACTGAAAAATTGTCAAAGTAAACTTTCAGACGATGTCCATTTACCTTGAAAACATTACCATTCTTTGGATTCTCGATGTCATAGGCCCCATATGGATACACATGTTTCACAATAAAAGGACCACTCCATCTTGATCTTAATTTTCCAGGAAATAAATGCAGTCGAGAATTATAAAGCAAGACTTTTTGACCAACATTGAAGGTTTTTCTCTGTATTTTCTTGTCATGAAACTCTTTAATTCTTGCTTTATGAATTCTTGAATTTTCATATACATCATTTCTTATTTCCTCAAGCTCATTTATTTGTAATTTTCGCAGTTGACTAGCATCATCCAAATTTGAATTGAAAGCTTTAATAGCCCAATAAGCTTTATGTTCAAGTTCCACAGGCAAGTGACAAGGTTTTCCATAGACTAGTCTATACGGTGACATACCTAATGATGTTTTATAAGCAGTTCGATAAGCCCAAAGTGCATCATTAAGTCTTAAAGACCAGTCTTTCCTATTAGGGTTCACTGTTTTCTCCAAAATATGTTTGATCTCCCTATTAGCAAGCTCTACTTGTCCACTTGTTTGAGGGTGATAAGGGGTGGCAACTTTGTGTGTGATTCCATATTTCTTCATTAAAGACTCAAATGGCTTGTTGCAGAAATGTGTTCCACCATCACTTATTATGGCTCGAGGGACTCCAAATCGACTCAAAATATTTTCTTTCAAAAACTTTATCACTGTTTTGTGATCATTGTTTCGACTTGGAATTGCCTCTATCCATTTTGAAACATAATCTACTGCGACTAATATGTATAAGAAACCAAATGATGGAGGGAATGGGCCCATGAAATCTATACCCCAACAATCAAAGATCTCAATGACAATAATAGGGTTTAAAGGCATCATGTGACGTTTTGAAATAGATCCCAACTTTTGACAATTTTCACAAGACTTGCAGAATGCATGTGAGTCTTTGAACATGGTGGGCCAGTAAAATCCACTTTGTAAGATTTTTGCAGTTGTCTTTCTTGATGAGAAATGGCCCCCACATGCCTCAGAATGACAAAATTTAATGACACTACTTACCTCATTGTCAGGAATGCATCTTCGAAATATTTGATCAGGACAATATTTGAATAAATAAGGATCATCCCAATAAAAGTTCTTCACTTCGTTCAAAAACTTTCTTTTATCTTGGGTATTCCAATGAGCTGGCAATTGTCCTGAAACAAGAAAATTGACAATATTAGCAAACCAAGGCATTGTAGAGACAGAAAGTAAAGATTCATCAGGAAAGTAGTCATCGATTGGTGTGATGTCAGTTTCCGAATCTGTTGTCAATCTTGACAAGTGATCTGCGACAACATTTTCGCTGCCTTTCTTATCTTTGATTGTGATATCAAATTCTTGAAGTAATAAAATCCACCGCACCAATCTAGCCTTGGAATCTTTCTTAGAAAGAAGATATTTCAATGCTGCATGATCACTAAAAACAACAACAGGTGAGCCAACAAGATAAGATCTGAATTTTTCACATGCAAATACTACTGCAAGTAATTCTTTTTCAGTGGTGGTATAATTCATTTGAGCACTATTTAAAGTTTTACTTGCATAGTAAATTACATAAGGTTTCTTATCTTTTCTTTGTCCCAAAACAGCACCTACGGCATAATCACTAGCATCACACATTATTTCAAAAGGTAAGGACCAATCGGGAGGTTGAATGATAGGAGCACAAGTAAGCAAGTTTTTAAGTTTAACAAAGGCTTCTTCACAATGTTCAGTCCATTCAAAAATAGTATCCTTTGTTAGAAGGTTACTTAAAGGCTTAGATATTACACTAAAATCTTTGATGAACCTTCTATAAAAACCAGCATGTCCCAGGAATGATCTAACATCTTTAAGAGATTTTGGTGTTGGCAAGTTTGCAATTAACTCAATTTTAGATTTGTCAACCTCAATTCCTTTTGATGAAACAATGTGACCAAGTACAATGCCATTTGTTACCATAAAATGACATTTTTCCCAATTCAGCACAAGATTCTTCTCTTCACACCTGGTTAAAACCTTTCCTAAATTAGTCAAACAATCATCAAATGAATTGCCAAAAACAGAAAAATCATCCATGAAAATCTCAAGAAAATGTTCAACCATATCGCTAAATATACTAAGCATGCATCTTTGAAATGTGGCTGGTGCATTACATAATCCAAAAGGCATCCTTCGATATACAAAAGTACCAAATGGACATGTGAAAGTAGTCTTTTCTTGATCTTCCAATGCAATTTCAATTTGGTTGTAACCCGAATAGCCATCTAGGAAACAATAAAATTCATGACCTGCAACTCTTTCTAGGATTTGATCCATGAAAGGTAAAGGAAAATGATCTTTTCTAGTCATTGAATTAAGTTTCCTATAGTCAATGCACATGCGCCAACCAGTAACAGTTCTAGTGGGAATTAACTCATTGTTTTCATTTGTTATCACAGTGACTCCAGACTTCTTAGGTACAACTTGGGTAGGACTTACCCATTTGCTGTCAGAAATAGGATAAATGATTTCATTATCTAGAAGCTTAATGACTTCATTTTTCACTACTTCTTTCATATTAGGATTTAGCCTTCGTTGCATTTCTCTAGAGGGTTTAGCATTTTCCTCTAAATAAATTCTGTGTGTACAAATCAAAGGACTAATTCCTTTTATATCAGCTATGGTCCATCCTAATGCTTTTTTGTGCATTTTCAGAGTTTGTAATAACTTACCTTCTTGATGTGCATTAAGTTTGGAAGAGATTATTACCGGAAAAGTTTCATTTTCTCCCAAAAATGAGTATTTGAGATTGGATGGCAACGGCTTCAAATCAGGTTTTGGTGGTTGAACACTTGAAGGTATGGACTTAATTGGTCGTGGTGGCAATTCCTCAATTTGTGGCCTCCAATTACTTGTCTTTGATTCTTCCTGAAAATAAATCATTTCCAAATCATCAGATTCATCAATCTCAATTTCATTGGAAGTGGTTGGAAATTGATCATGAATTAATTTTTCAGTAAAGTCCACTTCCTGTAAATCATTATCATCTCTAGGTTGCTTGCAAATGTTGAAAATATTCATCTCCAATGTCATGTTTCCAAATGATAGCTTCATCAGTCCATTCCTACAATTAATCAATGCATTAGAAGTTGCAAGAAATGGACGTCCTAAAATAACAGGAAATGAATTACATACTTCAACAGGTTCTGTGTCCAAGACAATAAAATCCACCGGATAAATGAATTTATCGACTTGTACTAACACATCTTCAATTATTCCTCTAGGCACTTTTATAGATCTATCGGCAAGTAAAAGAGTTATAGAAGTTGGTTTTAACTCACCTAGATTGAGACTCTGAAAAACTGAATATGGAAGTAAATTCACACTAGCACCAAGATCAAGTAAGGCTCTTTCAATTTTATGCTCTCCAATAAAGCAAGAAATTGTAGGACAACCAGGGTCTTTATATTTCAAAGCATTATTGTTTTGAAGAATAGCACTTACTTGTTCGGCTAGAAAGGCTTTCTTTTTCACATTCAGTTTCCTCTTCACAGTGCATAGATCTTTCAAAAATTTAGCATAGGAAGGAACCTGTTTAATTGCATCCAGCAAAGGTATATTGATCCTTACCTGTTTGAAAATTTCATAAATTTCAGAATTGTGATTGACTTTCCTTTGTTTGGTCATGGCATGAGGAAATGGAAGTGTTGGCGGTGAATTAGTCGTTTCTTTGCAATTTTCAGATTCATCCCCTTCCTTACCCTCAGAGATTGATTCATCATCTTTCTCATAAGGTTCAAGAGAAGGTTTTTCAATAACCTTACCACTGCGCAGAGTAGTGACTGATTTGACTTGATCCATGTGTTGGCTTCCGGAACTACTTGCATTTGTATTGTATTGCCCCTTGGGATTTTGTTGTGGTTGAGATGGAAACTTACCTTTCTCTTGGAAACTGAGAGCAGATGTTAATTTTGCAAGAGTATCTTTAAAATCTGTCATGTTTTGAGCAAGTTGAGTATTGATTGTCTCTTGCTTTTCAATGAATGCATGCAATGTTTCCTCAAGATTTCTTCTAGGAGGTGGAGCATAACGAGGTGCATATCCATGAGAATTTTGGAAATTGTGGTGTGCTTGAAATGGTGGTTGTGAAGTTTGTGCATTGTTGTTCTCACTCTTCCAACTGAAATTTGGGTGATTTCTCCAACCAGGGTTGTATGTTTGGGAATATGGGTTGTGGTTGGCCCTTTGAAAACTGTTTAAAGCATAAGCTTGTTCATGGAGACATTCTTTAAAAGAAGGCAAGGTTGGACAATCGTTGGTTGAGTGTTCATTTGTTTCACAAATTTGACACACAATGTTTTCAACAGATTTTAATTGACCACTCTTTTTCAATTCTAGTGCCTCGACTTTTCTAGCTAAAGATGCAAATTTGGCTTGAAGGTCATGATCTTCCCTAAGGTTGTACATACCTCCACTAGATGTATAAGGTTGAGTTTTACTCGGTGCCTCATATGTACCTGCAGTGTCCCAATTTTGAGCATTTTCAGCTAACAAGTCTAAGTACTCCATTGCTTCATCAGGGTCTTTATCTTCAAAAGTTCCATTGCACATCAATTCAACCATTTGCCTATCTTTAGGTGTTAACCCTTCATAGAAATGTGAAACCAATCTCCATGTTTCAAAACCATGATGAGGGCAAGTACTAAGCAAGTCTCGATACCTATCCCAACATTTGTAAAATGTTTCTCCTGGTTTTTGAGTGAAAGTGGTGATTTGTCTCTTGAAAGAGTTTGTTCTATGAGATGGGAAAAACTTCTTTAAAAACTGTTGTTGCATTTCATCCCAAGCATGAATGGATCCTGGTCTTAAATTTTGTAGCCATGTTTTAGCTTTATCTTTTAATGAAAAAGGAAAAAGCTTTAATCTAATGGTGTTCATGCTACAATTTAAATTATTATATGTGTTGCAGACCTCCTCAAATTCCCTTAAATGCAAGTATGGATTTTCCAATTCTAAACCATGAAAAGAAGGTAAAAGTTGAATAATACCTGGTTTAAAATTAAAATGAGATGCATCAGGAGGAAAAACTATGCATGATGGTGCACTTGTTCTTGTGGGATTCATATGATCTCTAAGTGTTCTAGCACGGTTATTCTCATTATTTTCATTATGAAGTGATTGATTATCTTCTTCAGCCATATTTTCTGAAAATGATGAGGATACCCTACAAAGTCTACCACTTGATGTACGTGACCACACTCTCATGCACGTGTAGGAATAAAATAAAATAAAAGAAGAAGAAAGCAAAAGAAGGAGGAAGAAAACAAAATAAAAAGAAACAAAAGAAAAGAAACCAAGTTATATACAAGAAAAGTGAAAAGAGAAAATAAAATAAAAACTATAATTTATACAAGAACTTACCTCCCCGGCAACGGCGCCAAAAACTTGACACGACTGAAAGGTTGATGTCTTCTCCCAAGTGCAGGAGTGTCGAAGTAATAAATAACCCGGCAAGACCGGGGTCGAACCACAGGGAGGTTAATTGTACAAATTATAAACAACAATTATAAAACAATAATAACAACAACAACAATAGTAATAATAATAATAATAATAATAATAATAATAATAAAGAAAAATAAGAAGAAGATGATGATGATGATGAGAACTTAGAGATGAAATACTAATGTAAGGATTAAGCAATAATAATAACAAATGTCAAGGTTAGAGGTTCCACTAATGGTATATCAAACAAGTATAGTATAAACTCTTATTATTGAATTGGAAACCACACACAAAGGAGGTTCCAATCAGATTATATATTGTTAACATGATTACATTACTCATCTTATTCAATTAATACTAATACTTGTAAATCTCGTCAAGCATTCATGATTATAACTTATGTTAACAACAAATCAAGTTCCTTCCATAGCTCAGGTGTCGGTTATACCATACATTATGGGCTATGAAAGTGCCAAGCATTTGTTGTACCAAGTGTTATACAACATAAATCAAGATTAGTCATTTAACAAGCAAAGTATTAAAGAGTAAATAAGATAACAAATATAAAACATGTTAGTATCAAACATTAAAGTCCATATTAAGTTTACATTATACTTATTCTTACACCATTAGTGTAACCTTTTCACCTTGACATAATTAACTTAGCTAGACATAATGAAAGAAAGAAAAATAAATAAACAAAATAAGAACATAAAAGCTAACTAAGTAAAGGAAAGAAAATGAAAAGCATAAACTTGATATTAATGAAAGCAAAGCATAAAAATTACAAAAAATACAAAGAGAGAAAGGAAGAGCATGATCTTGATCTGAACACCAAGATGCCTAAATGCATGGCAAATGCCTCCTTTTATAGGCCAAAATTGGGAACTATTGATTTGATGACTAATTGATAAGTGGGTGGCCAACTTTTGACTTGGTGACAATCCTTATCTTCTCTTGTCTGCCCAAAACGTCATTGATAACGTAAAAATTGGAGCCAGGTGAAAACATGAAAGTTGTAGGCCATTGTCTTAGCTTTCTTGTGTAAAAAATTCAGCTTATTTGGACTTCTAGAACTCCAGATATGGCCAAAATACCGAACAGTGCTCGGGCTGGAAGACAGATTCGGGCTTCTTTGTTGTTGCTACAATTTGGACTTGATAATGGCCTTTTTAGATCTTGGGCTCCATATGAAAGTTGTAGGCCTATATCTTACCTTTCCATCCATATAAATTGGACCTAAATCTGAGATCTATAGCTCCAGATATGACCCAATTACCGAACAGTGTTCCGATTTGGATTGCACCGACATCTCTTCTCTAAGTTTGGCCATCTCTTTATCCTTGCAATTTAAGTTCTTCAAATCATCAATCAATCCTTTTATTTATGTGATAGGCCTGCATTAAAAATAGACATTTACCACAAATTATAGGTATCTTATATTATTAGATACATTATTATAAAACATATTTTAGTTAAGGAGTTATTGATACTTCAAGTGCAAAATGATGATATAAAACCATGATAAAAATGCACTTTTAAGTACTAATCATTAACAACAAATCAAGTTCCTTTCATAGCTCAAGTGTCGGTTATACCATACATTATGGGCTATGAAAGTGCCAAGCATTTGTTGTACCAAGTGTTATACAACATAAATCAAGATTAGTCATTTAACAAGCAAAGTATTAAAGAGTGAACAAGATAACAAATATAAAACATGTTAGTATCAAACATTAAAGTCCATATTAAGTTTACATTATACTTATTCTCACACCATTAGTGTAACCTTTTCACCTTGACATAATTAACTTAGCTAGATGATTAGTACTTAAAAGTGCATTTTTATCATGGTTTTATATCATCATTTTGCACTTGAAGTATCAATAACTCCTTAACTAAAATATGTTTTATAATAATGTATGTAATAATATAAGATACCTATAATTTATGGTAAATGTTTATTTTTAATGCAGGCCTATCCCATAAATGAAAGGATTGATTGATGACTTGAAGAACTTAAATTGCAAGGATAAAGAGATGGCCAAACTTAGAAAAGAGATGTCGGTGCAATCCAATCTGGAACACTATTTGGTAATTGGGTCATATTTGGAGCTACAGATCTCAGATTTAGGTCCAATTTATATGGATGGAAAGGTAAGACATAGGCCTACAACTTTCATATGGAGTCCAAGATCTAAAAAGGCCATTATCAAGTCTAAATTGTAGCAACAACAAAGAAGCCCGAATCTGTCTTCCAGCCCGAGCACTGTTCAGTATTTTGGCCATATCTGGAGTTCTAGAAGTCCAAATGAGCTGAAGTTTTTACACAAGAAAGCTGAGACAATTGCCTACAACTTTCATGTTTTCAGCTGGCTCCAATTTTGACGTTATCAATGACGTTTTGGGCAGACAAGAGAAGATAAGGATTGTCACCAAGTCAAAAGTTGGCCACCCACTTATCAATTAGTCATCAAATCAATAGTTCCCAATTTTGGCCTATAAAAGGAGGCATTTGCCATGCATTTAGGCATCTTGGTTTCCAGATCAAGATCATGCTCTTCCTTTCTCTCTTTGTATTTTTTGTAATATTTATGCTTTGCTCTCATTAATATCAAGTTTATGCCTTTCATTTCCTTTCCTTTACTTAGTTAGCTTTTATGTTCTTATTTTGTTTATCTATTTTGCTTTCTTTCATTATGTCTAGCTAAGTTAATTATGTCAAGGTGAAAAGGTTACACTAATGGTGTGAGAATAAGTATAATGTAAACTTAATATGGACTTTAATGTTTGATACTAACATGTTTTATATTTGTTATCTTGTTCACTCTTTAATACTTTGCTTGTTAAATGACTAATCTTGATTTATGTTGTATAACACTTGGTACAACAAATGCTTGGCACTTTCATAGCCCATAATGTATGGTATAACCGACACCTGAGCTATGAAAGGAACTTGATTTGTTGTTAACATAAGTTATAATCATGAATGCTTGACGAGATTTAAAAGTATTAGCATTAATTGAATAAGATGACTAATGTAATCATGTTAACAATATATAATCTGATTGGAACCTCCTTTGTGTGTGGTTTCCAATTCAATAATAAGAGTTTATACTATACTTGTTTGATATACCATTAGTGGAACCTCTAACCTTGACATTTGTTATTATTATTGTTTAATCCTTACATTAATTTTCCATCTCCAAGTTCTCATCATCTTCTTCTTCTTCTCTTTCTTTATTATTATTATTATTATTATTATTATTAGTATTATTATTATTAGTATTATTATTATTAGTATTATTATTATTATTACTACTACTAGTACTACTACTACTACTACTACTACTACTACTACTATTATTATTATTATAGTTGTTGTTGTTGTTGTTATTGTTGTTGTTATTATTGCTATTATTGTTGCTTATAATTGTTGTCTATAATTTATACAATTAACCTCCCTGTGGTTCGACCCCGGTCTTGCCGGGTTATTTATTACTTCGACACTCCTACACTTGGGAGAAGACATCAATCTTTTCGTCATGTCAAGTTTTTGGCGCCGTTGCCGGGGAGGTAAGTTCTTGTATAAATTATAGTATTTATTTTATTTTCTCTTTTCACTTTTCTTGTATATAACTTTGTTTCTTTTCTTTTGTTTCTTTTTATTTTGTTTTCTTCCTCCTTTTGCTTTCTTCTACTTTTTTATTTTATTCCTGTACGTGCATGAGAGTGTGGTCACATACATCAAGTGGTAGACTTTGTAGGGTATCCTCATCATTTTCAGAAAATATGGCTGAAGAAGATAATCAATCACTTCATAATAAAAATAATGAGAATAACCATGCTAGAACACTTAGAGACCACATGAATCCCACAAGAACAAGTGCACCATCATGTATAGTTTTTCCTCCTGATGCATCTCATTTTAATTTTAAACCAGGTATTATTCAACTTTTACCTTCTTTTCATGGTTTAGAATTGGAAAATCCATACTTGCATTTAAGGGAATTTGAGGAGGTCTGCAACACATATAATAACTTAAATTGTAGCATGAACACCTTTAGATTAAAGCTTTTTCCTTTTTCATTAAAAGATAAAGCTAAAATATGGCTACAAAATTTGAGACCAGGATCCATTCGTGCTTGGGATGAAATGCAACAATAATTTTTAAAGAAGTTTTTCCCATCTCATAGAACAAACTCTTTCAAGAGACAAATCACCACTTTCACTCAAAAACTAGGAGAAACATTTTACAAATGTTGGGATAGGTATCGAGACTTGCTTAGTACTTGCCCTCATCATGGTTTTGAAACGTGGAGATTGGTTTCACATTTCTATGAAGGGTTAACACCTAAAGATAGGTAAATGGTTGAGTTGATGTGCAATGGAACTTTTGAAGATAAAGACCCTGATGAAGCAATGGAGTACTTAGACTTGTTAGCTGAAAATGCTCAAAATTGGGACACCGCGGGTACTTATGAGGCACTTAGTAAAACTCAACCTCATACATCTAGTGGAGGTATGTACAACCTTAGGGAAGATCATGACCTTCAAGCCAGGTTTGCATCTTTAGCTAGAAAAGTCGAGGCACTAGAATTAAAAAAGAGTGGTCAATTAAAATCTGTTAAAAACATTGTGTGTCAAATCTGTGAAACAAATGAACACTCAACCAACGATTGTCCAACCTTGCCTTCTTTTAAAGAATGTCTCCATGAACAAGCCCATGCTTTAAACAGTTTCCAAAGGCCCTACCACAACCCATACTCCCAAACATACAACCCTGGTTGGAGAAATCACCCAAATTTCAATTGGAAGAGTGAGAACAATAATGCACAAACTTCACAACCACCGTTTCAAGCACACCATAATTTCCAAAATTCTCCTGGATATGCATTTCCTTATGCTCCACCTCCTAGAAGAAATCTTGAGGAAACATTGCATGCATTCATTGAAAAGCAAGAGACAATTAATACTCAACTTGTTCAAAACATGACAGATTTTAAAGATACTCTTGCTAAATTAACATCTGCTCTTAGTTTCCAAGAGAAAGGTAAGTTTCCATCTCAACCACAGCAAAATCCCAAGGGGCAATACAATGCAAATGCAAGTAGTTCCAGAAGCCAACACATGGATCAACTCAAATCAGTCACTACTCTACGCCGTGGTAAGGTTATTGAAAAACCCTCTCTTGAACCTTATGAGAAAGATGATGAGTCAATCTCTGAGGGTAAGGAAGGGGTTGAATCTGAAAATTGCAAAGAAACGACTGATTCACCGCCAGCACTTCCATTTCCTCAAGCCATGACCAAACAAAGAAAAGTCAATCACAAGTCTGAAATTTATGAAATTTTCAAACAGGTAAGGATCAATATACCTTTGCTGGATGCTATTAAACAGGTTCCTTCCTATGCTAAATTTTTGAAAGATCTATGCACTGTGAAAAGGAAACTGAATGTGAAAAAGAAAGCCTTTCTAGCCGAACAAGTAAGTGCTATTCTTCAAAATAATAATGCTTTGAAATATAAAGACCCTGGTTGTCCTACAATTTCTTGCTTTATTGGAGAGCATAAAATTGAAAGAGCCTTACTTGATCTTGGAGCTAGTGTGAATTTACTTGCCGATAGATCTGTAAAAGTGCCTAGAGGAATAATTGAAGATGTGTTAGTACAAGTCGATAAATTCATTTATCCTGTGGATTTTATTGTCTTGGACACAAAACCTGTTGAAGCATGTAATTCATTTCCTGTTATTTTAGGACGTCTGTTTCTTGCAACCTCTAACGCATTGATTAATTGTAGGAATGGACTGATGAAGCTATCATTTGGAAACATGACATTGGAGATGAATATTTTCAACATTTGCAAGCAACCTGGAGATGATAATGATTTACAAGAAGTAGATCATATTGACGAACTAGTTTATGATCAACTTGCATCTACTTTAAGTAAAAATGAGTTGGATGAATCTGAAGATTTGCAAATGATTTATTCTGAGGAAGAAATCACGGATGAAACAAGCACCGAAAATGTTGATGCGAATCTTTTGTCAACAGTGACAACAGATTCGACATCTAACATCACACCAATCGATGATTACTTTCCTAACGAATCCTTACTTTCTCTTAGTCCAATGCCTTGGTATGATAAAAATATCAATTTTCTTACTTTAGGAGATTTGCCAGCTGATTGGAGCACCCAAGACAAAGAAAAGTTTTTGAACGAAGTGAAGAGCTTTTACTGTGATGACCCTAACTTATTCAAATATTGTCCTAATCAAATATTTCAAAGATTCATTCCCGACAATGAGGTAAGTAGTGTCATTAAACTTTGTCATTCTGAAGCATGTGGAAGTTATTTCTCGTCAAAAAAGACAGCTGTAAAAATCTTTCAAAATGGATTTTATTGGCCCACCATGTTCAAGGACACGCATGCATTCTGCAAAACTTGTGAAAATTGTCAAAAAATTGATACTGGTAAAAAAGTTTTGTTTTATAATTCTCAACTTTATGCATTCCCTAAAAAGATAAGATTAAGATGGAGCAATCCTTATGGGGCCTGTGATATTGAGAATTCAATGAATGACAATGATTTTAAGGAAAATGAACATTGTTTGAAAGCTTACTATGATAAGATTCCTAGTGAAAATGAATCAACTGGTTGGAATGATCTTGTAGATAAAGGTTGATTATGTTGTTTTTCTTTTTTTTTGTGTTTCTTTTTGAGTGATTTTTGCTAGTTTCTCTCACCCCGGTCAAATGGCGGACAACGGTACTCCGTGACTTAAGTCGGTTCTTTCAGTTTCCCATAATAACTGATATCTGTGTATATATCTGTGTAATTCTTTGAATCTCTCTTCTAATTCTCATTTGAAAATGGACATTAATCTTGAAAAATTGAAAAAGTATTTTCCCGCTCTGCCTCAGAATGCGATTACAAAAATTTACCGTGCTAGATATGCAAGATTGAGATTGTTAATGAATCATGGAATTCCTGAAGATATTCGCTGGTTGATTGAAGCAAAGGTCCGATTATCAGGTGAGTCCTCTAACTTCTTCATTTCACACATGCCTGGAACAGGTAAAAGCACTTTTGCAAAGAAACATCGTGCAAAACGACTAGAAGTTTGTCATCGATGTGCTAGATGGACTTGTAATACACAATGTCGTTCTTTAGGAATGGTATCTATAAACCGTGAAGATAAAATACAATTCATCAAGGATGGCCTGAGTAAGGAGTCTTTAGATAATCTTCTATGGACTCTTGAGACGCATCCTAGTGGAGATGTGCATCGTATAATTCATGATTTATGGCCACTATTTGATAAAGAACATGATCGACTTAGTCTTGGGAATCTGACTAAAAAAGACCCTGTTTGCCAGTTTTTAAGAAAACTGGATGGGAAGCCTATCCCCGACCTATAGAGGGCGTTTAAGCCGTTCTTGGACGTAAAACCAAGGGAAGATGTGAGCCACAATCACAACTACCTGTACATACACATGTTTTTTTCAAAAGTAAATAAATAAATAAATAAAAAGAGAGAGAGAGTGTGTGAGACTCTAGCTGGCCTACATATAGATGTTATGATTGCCTTTCTACTTTCTCATCTATAAAACCCTCTTTTCCTTCCTTTCATTTCTACTCAACCCATACATTCAACAAATACAGAAGTGTGTAGAAATGGCAAGTTCCTCAAGTCATCAAATAAGAAATATTTGTGTTTTCGGTGGATCTAGTCCCGGGAAAGAAAAGGAGTTTTTAGAATCAGCAAACCATCTTGGTCAGGTGCTTGGCACTTTCATAGCCCATACTGTATGGTATAACCGACACCTGAGCTATGAAAGGAACTTGATTTGTTGTTAACATAAGTTATAATCATGAATGCTTGACGAGATTTACAAGTATTAGCATTAATTGAATAAGATGACTAATGTAATCATGTTAACAATATATAATCTGATTGGAACCTCCTTTGTGTGTGGTTTCCAATTCAATAATAAGAGTTTATACTATACTTGTTTGATATACCATTAGTGGAACCTCTAACCTTGACATTTGTTATTATTATTGTTTAATCCTTACATTAATTTTCCATCTCCAAGTTCTCATCATCTTCTTCTTCTTCTCTTTCTTTATTATTATTATTATTATTATTATTATTATTATTATTATTAGTATTATTATTATTATTACTACTACTAGTACTACTACTACTACTACTACTACTACTACTACTATTATTATTATTATAGTTGTTGTTGTTGTTGTTATTGTTGTTGTTATTATTGCTATTATTGTTGCTTATAATTGTTGTCTATAATTTATACAATTAACCTCCCTGTGGTTCGACCCCGGTCTTGCCGGGTTATTTATTACTTCGACACTCCTACACTTGGGAGAAGACATCAATCTTTTCGTCGTGTCACTAGACATAATGAAAGAAAGCGAAATAGACAAACAAAATAAGAACATAAAAGCTAACTAAGTAAAGGAAAGGAAATGAAAGGCATAAACTTGATATTAATGAAAGCAAAGCATAAACATTACAAAAAATAAAAAGAGAGAAAAGAAGAGCATGATCTTGATCTGGAAACCAAGATGCCTAAATGCATGGCAAATGCCTCCTTTTATAGGCCAAAATTAGGAACTATTGATTTGATGACTAATTGATAAGTGGGTAGCCAACTTTTGACTTGGTGACAATCCTTATCTTCTCTTGTCTGCCCAAAACGTCATTGATAACGTCAAAATTGGAGCCAGTCATGAAAGTTGTAGGCAATTGTCTCAGCTTTCTTGTGTAAAAAATTCAGCTCATTTGGACTTCTAGAACTCCAGATATGGCCAAAATACCGAACAGTGCTCGGGCTGGAAGACAGATTCGGGCTTCTTTGTTGTTGCTATAATTTGGACTTGAAAATGGCCTTTTTAGATCTTGGGCTCCATATGAAAGTTGTAGGCCTATGTCTTACCTTTCCATCCATATAAATTGGACCTAAATCTGAGATTTGTAGCTCCAGATATGACCCAATTACCGAATAGTGTTCTGGTTTAGATTGCACCGACATCTCTTCTCTAAGTTTGACCATCTCTTTATCCTTGCAATTTAAGTTCTTCAAGTCATCAATCAATCCTTTCATTTATGTGATAGGCCTGCATTAAAAATAGACATTTACCATAAATTATAGGTATCTTATATTATTAGATACATTATTATAAAACATATTTTAGTTAAGGAGTTATTGATACTTCAAGTGCAAAATGATGATATAAAACCATGATAAAAATACACTTTTAAGTACTAATCACACCCCTCAACCAGCTTATTACTAGTCCCTAGTAATCAAAGCATTACAACAATTTGCAAATTTCACAAAGCAAGGTATTCATCATTTAACTTCCATTAATCTATCCAGATAAACAAACTCTCATTAAATTTATATATCTGCTCAATACCTCTTAACAAGATATTAATAAACCTTTCTTTTATGCTCAATGTATCAACACATAATTATAGGTCTTTTCTTGGAAGAAAACAAAATTTTTGTTCTAATGTTTAAGGTTAACTTCCTTGGGTTGGGATTACTGTTTTTGTCTTCTTTTTTTTTAACTCTATATACATATAATTTAAAAATATCATGCATCTTTAACCCATGTAACGAGCTTTCAGCTAATGACTCCCAGACCAGTTGGTCTTAGGGCATTAAGTGTTAAGACACCCCTACGAGCTTAGTAACTCGGGTCGCAGATACTGATATGTAGATAGTGCAATGTTTGATTGCCTTAAGCTTTTCTCCTCAACCCATGTAACAAGCGTTGGGCCAATAGCTCCCAAGTTAGTTGACTTTAGGGTATTAGGTGTTAAAACACCCCTTCGGGCTTAATTGCTTAGGTTAGGGAGGCTACAAAACCAAACTTATCTATATTTTTATTATCATCACTTTTTTTTCTTCTTTTTTTTCATGTTTTTCTTTTTTTTTTTAATTATATACAATCCCTTTTCCATAGTTGTTACCTTTAACAAAAGAACATAAATAATGTAATAATCCAATATGCAACCCACAATCATATGTTAAAGTGTGTGTGTGTGTAAATTAAGGTTTAAGAATACATGTTAAATAAGTAAGTGAGCAGAATTAAGTGGTAACAATACGAGAGTTTGTAAACCTGAATATTTCAGGAAGTATTATAATAAACCTTGTTAAGAATGGTTACTAAAATGCGTCTCAAGAGTCACTTTAACAAAAGAACTCCTTCACTCTGCCATCCTAGTAACAACAATTATGCACATGCTTTATGAAAGGAAAAACAATTTTTTTTTTATCAACTACTACCCTCTCCCCCCAACCAAAACGAGACATTGTCCTCAATGTTCTAAGATAGAAAGATAGAGTATAGAAGATATCACCTTAAATAACGAACACTGACAAAACCTGAAACACACTGAAACAAAAATAAGAAATAACAAAACACAATAATAAAACCAAAAGACACAAAAATTCACAAATGAAGGCTCAAATCCAATCTAAGCTTTTTACGGCTTCCCGTAGATGACCAATTTATGCGACTCATGGAAGGATCAATCACATGAATGAAAGATTGTAGTTGGTCAATCAATTGTTTAGCAGTAGTAGCAGAGATTATGATTTGTCGTGCAGAAGATGTTAGAAAATCCTGTTCCACAGCATGATCAAGAAAAGACAACAACATATCATAATAACCATTAACATTTAACAAACCTATGGGTTTATGGTGAATGTGCAATTGAGCCCAAGAGGAAATATGAAAGATCTCTTCCAATGTGCCTAGACCGTCTGGTAAAGCAATGAAGGCATCAGCATGGTTAAACATTGCATTCATTCGAGCCAACATTGTGGAGACCTGAAGTTCCTCTCCAATTGTTTTTCCAATGATGTCCCCTTGTGCCAAAGCTTCAGGGACGACTCCTAAAACTTGACTACCTCCTAAAAATGCAGCTATTGACACACCTCCCATTAACCCAAGACTGCCTCCCCCATACACTAAATGAATCTTTCTCTCAGCTAGCACCTGACCAAGATGATTTGCTGATTCTAAAAACTCCTTTTCTTTCCCAGGACTAGATCCACCGAAAACACAAATATTTCTTATTTGATGACTTGAGGAACTTGCCATTTCTACACACTTTTGTACTTGTTGAATGTATTGGTTGAGTAGAAATGAAAGGAAGGAAAAGAGGGTTTTATAGATGAGAAATTAGAAAGGCAATCATAACACCTATATGTAAGCTAGCTGGAGTCTCACACTCTCTCTCTCTCTTTTTATTTATTTATTTATTTACTTTTGAAAAAAAAAAGCATGTGTATGTACAAGTAGTTGTGATTGTGGCTCACATCTTCCCTTGGTTTTACATCCAAGAACGGCTTAAACGCCCTCTATGGGTCGGGGATAGGCTTCCCATCCAGTTTTCTTAAAAACTGGCAAACAGGGTCTTTTTTAGTTAGATTCCCAAGACTAAGTCGATCATGTTCTTTATGAAATAGTGGCCATAAATCATGAATTGCACGATGCACATCTCCACTAGGATGCGTCTCAAGAGTCAATAGAAGATTATCTAAAGACTCCTTACTAAGGCCATCCTTAATGAATTGTATTTTATCTTCACGGTTTATAGATACCATTCCTAAAAAACGACATTGTGTATTACAAGTCCATCTAGCACATCGATGACAGACTTCTAGTCGTTTTGCACAACGCTTCTTTGCAAAAGTGCTTTTACCTGTTCCAGGCATGTGTGAAATGAAGTTAAAGGACTCACCTGATAATCAGACCTTTGCTTCAATCAACCAGCGAATATCTTCAGGAATTCCATGATTCATTAACAATCTCAATCTTGCACATCTAGCACGGTAAATTTTTGTAATCGCATTCTGAGGCAGAGCGGGAAAATACTTTTTCAAATTTTCAAGATTAGTGTCCATTTTCAAATGAGAATTGGAAGAGAGATTCAAAGAATTGCACAAATATATACACAAATATCAGTTATTGTGGGAAACTGAAAGAACCGACTTAAGTCACGGAGTACAGTTGTCCGCCATTTGACCGGGGTGAGAGAAACTAGCAAAAATCACTCAAAAAGAAACATAAAAACAATGTGAGAAAAAAAATCAACCTTTATCTATAAGATCATTCCAACTAGTTGATTCATTTTAACTAGGAAAATTATCAAAGTGAGTTTTCAAACGATGTCCATTTTCCTTAAAATCATTGTCATTCATTGAATTCTCAATATCACAGGCCCCATAAGGATTGCTCCATCTTAATCTTAGCTCTCTAGGGAATGCATAGAGTTGAGAATTATAAAACAAAACTTTTTGACCAGTATCAATCTTTTGACAATTTTCACAAGTTTTGCAGAATGCATGCGTGTCCTTGAATATGGTGGGCCAATAAAATCCATTTTGAAAGATTTTTGCAATTGTTTTTTTTGACGAGAAATAACTTCCACATGCTTCAAAATGACAAAGTTTAATGACACTACTTACCTCATTGTCGAGAATGAATCTTTGAAATATTTGATTAGGATAATATTTGAATAAGTTAGGGTCATCACAGTAAAAGCTCTTCACTTCGTTCAAAAACTTTTCTTTGTCTTGGGTGCTCCAATCAGCTGGCAAATCTCCTAAAGTAAGAAAATTGATATTTTTATCATACCAAGGCATTGGACTAAGAGAAAGTAAGGATTCGTTAGGAAAGTAATCATCGATTGGTGTGATGTTAGATGTCGAATCTGTTGTCAATGTTGACAAAAGATTTGCATTAATATTTTCGGTGCTTGTTTCATCCGTGATTTCTTCCTCAGAATAAATCATTTGCAAATCTTCAGTTTCATCCAATTCATTTTTACTTAAAGTAGATTCAAGTTGATCATAAACTAATTCATCAATATGATCTACTTCTTGTAAATCATTATCATCTCCAGGTTTCTTGCAAATGTTGAAAATATTCATCTCCAATGTCATGTTTCCAAATGATAGCTTCATTAGTCCATTCCTACAATTAATCAATGCGTTAGAAGTTGCAAGAAATGGACGTCCTAAAATAACAGGAAATGAATTACATGCTTCAACAGGTTCTGTGTCCAAGACAATAAAATCCACAGGATAAATGAATTTAGCGACTTGTACTAACACATCTTCAATTATTCCTTTAGGCACTTTTACAGATCTATCGGCAAGTAAAAGAGATATAGAAGTTGGTTTTAACTCACCTAGATTGAGACTTTGAAAAACTGAATATGGAAGTAAATTCACACTAGCTCCAAGATCAAGTAAGTTTCTTTCAATTTTATGCTCTCCAATAAAGCAAGAAATTGTAGGACAACCCGGTTCTTTATATTTCAAAGCATTATTGTTTTGAAGAATAGCACTTACTTGTTCGGCTAGAAAGGCTTTCTTTTTCACATTCAGTTTCCTCTTCATAGTGCATAGATCTTTTCAAAAATTTAGCATAGGAAGGAACCTGTTTAATAGCATCCAGCAAAGGTAATTGATCCTTACCTGTTTGAAAATTTCATAAATTTCAGAATTGTGATTGACTTTCCTTTGTTTGGTCATGGCTTGAGGAAATGGAAGTGCTGGTGGTGAATCAGTCGTTTCTTTGCAATTTTCAGATTCATCCCCTTCCTTACCCTCAGAGATTGACTCATCATCTTTCTCATAAGGTTCAAAAGAGGGTTTTTCAATAACCTTACCACTGCGTAGAGTAGTGACTGATTTGACTTGATCCATATGTTGGCTTCCGGAACTACTTGCATTTGCATTGTATTGCCCCTTGGGATTTTGTTGTGGTTGAGATGGAAACTTACCTTTCTCTTGGAAACTGAGAGCAGATGTTAATTTTGCAAGAGTATCTTTAAAATCTGTCATGTTTTGAGCAAGTTGAGTATTGATTGTCTCTTGCTTTTCAATGAATGCATGCAATGTTTCCTCAAGATTTCTTCTAGGAGGTGGAGCATAAGGAGGTGCATATCCATAAGAATTTTGGAAATTATGGTGTGCTTGAAATGGTGGTTGTGAAGTTTGTGCATTGTTGTTCTCACTCTTCCAATTAAAATTTGGGTGATTTCTCCAACCAGGGTTGTATGTTTGGGAGTATGGGTTGTGGTTGGGCCTTTGGAAACTGTTTAAAGCATGGGCTTGTTCATGGAGACATTCCTTAAAAGAAGGCAAGGTTGGACAATCGTTGGTTGAGTGTTCATTTGTTTCACAGATTTGACACAATGTTTTCAACAGATTTTAATTGACCACTCTTTTTCAATTCTAGTGCCTCGACTTTTCTAGCTAAAGATGCAAACTTGGCTTGAAGGTCATGATCTTCCCTAAGGTTGTACATACCTCCACTAGATGTATGAGGTTGAGTTTTACTCGGTGCCTCATATGTACCCGGAGTGTCCCAATTTTGAGCATTTTCAGCTAACAAGTCTAAGTACTCCATTGCTTCATCAGGGTCTTTATCTTCAAAAGTTCCATTGCACATCAATTCAACCATTTGCCTATCTTTAGGTGTTAACCCTTCATAGAAATGTGAAACCAATCTCCATGTTTCAAAACCATGATGAGGGCAAGTACTAAGCAAGTCTCGATACCTATCCCAACATTTGTAAAATGTTTCTCCTGGTTTTTGAGTGAAAGTGGTGATTTGTCTCTTGAAAGAGTTTGTTCTATGAGATGGGAAAAACTTCTTTAAAAATTGTTGTTGCATTTCATCCCAAGCACGAATGGATCCTGGTCTTAAATTTTGTAGCCATGTTTTAGCTTTATCTTTTAATGAAAAAGGAAAAAGCTTTAATCTGATGGTGTTCATGCTACAATTTAAGTTATTATATGTGTTGCACACCTCCTCAAATTCCCTTAAATGCAAGTATGGATTTTCCAATTCTAAACCATGAAAAGAAGGTAAAAGTTGAATAATACCTGGTTTAAAATTAAAATGAGATGCATCAGGAGGAAATACTATACATGATGGTGCACTTGTTCTTGTGGGATTCATGTGGTCTCTAAGTGTTCTAGCACGGTTATTCTCATTATTCTCATTTTGAAGTGATTGATTATCTTCTTTGGCCATATTTTCTGAAAATAATGAGGATATCCTACAAAGTCTACCACTTGATGTACGTGACCACACTCTCATGCACGTGTAGGAATAAAATAAAAAAAAAGAAGAAGAAAGCAAAAGAAGGAGGAAGAAAACAAAATAAAAAGAAACAAAAGAAAAGAAACAAAGTTATATACAAGAAAAGTGAAAAGAGAAAATAAAATAAATACTATAATTTATACAAGAACTTACCTCCCCGGCAACGGCGCCAAAAACTTGACACGACTAAAAGATTGATGTCTTCTCCCAAGTGCAGGAGTGTCGAAGTAATAAATAACCCGGCAAGACCGGGGTCGAACCACAGGGAGGTTAATTGTACAAATTATAAATAACAATAATTCAACAACAATAACAATAACAATAACAACAACAACAACAACAACAACAACAACAACAACAACAACAACAATAATAATAATAATAATAATAATAATAATAATAATAATACTAGTAGTAGTAGTAGTAGTAGTAGTAATAATAATAATAATAAAGAAAAAGAAGAAGAAGAAGATGATGAGAACTTGGAGATGAAAAATTAATGTAAGGATTAAACAATATTAATAACAAATGTCAAGGTTAGAGGTTCCACTAATGGTATATCAAACAAGTATAGTATAAACTCTTATTATTGAATTGGAAACCACACACAAAGGAGGTTCCAATCAGATTATATATTGTTAACATGATTACATTAGTCATCTTATTCAATTAATGCTAATACTTGTAAATCTCGTCAAGCATTCATGATTATAACTTATGTTAACAACAAATCAAGTTCCTTTCATAGCTCAGGTGTCGGTTATACCATACATTATGGGCTATGAAAGTGCCAAGCATTTGTTGTACCAAGTGTTATACAACATAAATCAAGATTAGTCATTTAACAAGCCAAGTATTAAAGAGTGAACAAGATAACAAACATAAAACATGTTAGTATCAAACATTAAAGTCCATATTAAGTTTACATTATACTTATTCTCACACCATTAGTGTAACCTTTTCACCTTGACATAATTAACTTAGCTAGACATAATGAAAGAAAGCGAAATAGATAAACAAAATAAGAACATAAAAGCTAACTAAGTAAAGGAAAGGAAATGAAAGGCATAAACTTGATATTAATGAAAGCAAAGCATAAACATTACAAAAAATAAAAAGAGAGAAAAGAAGAGCATGATCTTGATCTGGAAACCAAGATGCCTAAATGCATGGCAAATGCCTCCTTTTATAGGCCAAAATTAGGAACTATTGATTTGATGACTAATTGATAAGTGGGTGGCCAACTTTTGACTTGGTGACAATCCTTATCTTCTCTTGTCTGCCCAAAACGTCATTGATAACGTCAAAATTGGAGCCAGTCATGAAAGTTGTAGGCAATTATCTCAGCTTTCTTGTGTAAAAAATTCAGCTCATTTGGACTTCTAGAACTCCAGATATGGCCAAAATACCGAACAGTGCTCGGGCTGGAAGACAGATTCGGGCTTCTTTGTTGTTGCTATAATTTGGACTTGAAAATGGCCTTTTTAGATCTTGGGCTCCATATGAAAGTTGTAGGCCTATGTCTTACCTTTCCATCCATATAAATTGGACCTAAATCTGAGATTTGTAGCTCCAGATATGACCCAATTACCGAATAGTGTTCTGGTTTAGATTGCACCGACATCTCTTCTCTAAGTTTGACCATCTCTTTATCCTTGCAATTTAAGTTCTTCAAGTCATCAATCAATCCTTTCATTTATGTGATAGGCCTGCATTAAAAATAGACATTTACCACAAATTATAGGTATCTTATATTATTAGATACATTAAAAGGAGTTATTGATACTTCAAGTGCAAAATGATGATATAAAACCATGATAAAAATACACTTTTAAGTACTAATCACCACGAAATGAATTTCTTTACACACCATATTGGTATGATGTCCCTCTTACAACACAAGGTAATTTTAAGCATTATAGATAATTTAAGAAAACATAATAAAACAAGATTAAAGTCACATTTCATTCATGGACCAAAAAGCATAATTCTTTAATTTCCCTTTACTTATGTAAATACCACCATTAAAAATACATCAATTACCGATGCTAATCGCAATACTCAAACCCGATCATTCATCTCGAATGTCGTTAGTTGAATTAATGTTTTTCTCTGTTTAAAGCATAACCATTATATTCCTTTCATATACTTAGTCTATACAAAATGTAGTATACATGAACGCATCAGTTTTTAAAACTAACTCATACACTCAAATTCGACTATCCTCTTAGAAGGCCATTAGTTGCATCCAATCATTTATTCATCCTGTCATTCACTAGGGTGCTATTAGCCGTAGCTACTGATTAGTACTTAAAAGTGCATTTTTATCATGGTTTTGTATCATCATTTTGCACTTGAAGTATTAATAACTCCTTAACTAAAGCATGTTTTATAATAATATATCTAATAATATAATCTTTAATTTATGGTAAATGTTCATTTTAAATGCAGGCCTATCACATAAATGAAAGGATTGATTGATGACTTTAAGAACTTAAATTGCAAGGGCAAAGAGATGACCAAAATTAGAAAAGAGATGTCGGTGCAATCCAAACCAGAACACTGTTCGGTAATTGGGTTATATTTAGAGTTATAGATCTCAGATTTAGGTCTAATTTATATGGATGGAAAGGTAAGATATAGGCCTATAACTTTCATATAGAGCCCAAGATCTAAAAAGGTCATTTTCAAGTCCAAATTATAACAACAACAAATAAGCCCAAATTTGTCCTCTAACCCGAGCACTGTTTAGTATTTTGGCCATATCTGGAGTTCTGGAAGTCCAAACGAGCTGCAAGTTTTACACAAGATAGCTAAGATAATTGCCTACAACTTGCATGTTTCAAGCGGCTCTAATTTTGACGTTATCAATGACGTTTTGGGCAGATAAAAGAAGATAAGGATTGTCACCAAGTCAAGAATTGGCCACCCACTTATCAATTAGTCATCAAATCAATAGTTCCTAATTTTGGCCTATAAAAGGAGGCATTTGCAATGCATTTAGGCATCTTGGTGTCTAGATTAAGATCATGCTCTTCCTTTCTCTTTTTGTACTTTTTGTAATGTTTATGCTTTGGTTTCATTAATATCAAGTTTATGCCTTTCATTTCCTTTCCTTTACTTAGTTAACTCTTATCTTATTTATGTTCTTATTTTGTTTATTTATTTTTCTTTCTTTCATTATGTCTAGCTAAGTTCATTATGTCAAGGTGAAAAGGTTACACTAATGGTGTAAGAATAAGTATAATGTAAACTTAATATGGACTTTAATGTTTGATACTAACATGTTTTGTATTTGTTATCTTGTTCACTCTTTAATACTTTGCTTGTTAAATGACTAATCTTGATTTATGTTGTATAACACTTGGTACAACAAATGCTTGGCACTTTCATAGCCTATATTGTATGGTATAACCGACACCTAAGCTATGAAAGGAACTTGATTTGTTGTTAACATAAGTTATAATCATGAATGCTTGACGAGATTTACAAGTATTAACATTAATTGAATAAAATGACCAATGTAATCATGTTAACAATCTATAATCAAATTGGAACCTCCTTTGTGTGTGGTTTCCAATTGAATAATGAGAGTTTATACTGTACTTGTTTGACATACTGACACGATCAAAGAGTTGATGTCTTATCCCAAGTGTAGGAGTGTCAAAGTAAAATAACCCGGCAAGACCGGGGTCGAACCACAGAGAGGTGAATTATATAAATTACAAATAAAGAAAAAGAGTTGAAGAGAATAATAACAGAAAAAGAGTTGAAGAGAATTTTGGGATGTGATATTGATGTAAGGATTAAACAATAACAAAACATATGTCAAGGTTATAGGATTTACTAATAGTATTTCAAATAAATATAATATAAACTCTTTTTATTACTCAACTAGAAACCACACACAAAGGAGGTTCTAATCGGATGATTTCTCGTTATTAGCTCATTATAAATTACTAACATGATCATATTAATTATCTTATATAAGTAATACCATACTTATAAATATCATCAAGCATTCATGTTGCTAGTTTATGTTAACAACAAATCAAGTTTCTATCATAATAACGATTTCGGCCGAAAACTATGAAAGATCAAGCATTTGATGTACCAAATATTATACAACACAAATCTAAATTAAACATTTAATAAGCAAGGTATTAAGAATTAGTAAGATAAAAAGATAAAACATGTTAATAACAATCTTTCTTAGATATAAACATTTAAAGCTCATGTTGAGTTTATATTATACCTATTCTAACACCATTAGAAAAACCTTTTCACCTTGACATAATTAACTTAGCTAAACATTAAGAAGGAGAAAAACACAAATAAACAATATAAGAATATAAACATAATATAAGCTAACTAAGTATAGGAAAGGAAATGAAAGAGCATAAACAAGAGATTACTATAGCATAAAAGAAAACTTGAACATTACAAAGATGTAGAGAGAAAGCAAGAAGATAACTTTGATCTGAAAATTAATATGACTAAATACATGGACAATGCCTCCTTTTATAGGCTAAGTTTCAGAACTATTGATTGATTGAAGAATTGGTGGGCATCCATTGATTTGGTGGCTGGTTTTTGACATTAATGGCTGCTGGTTTTTTGATATTGTGGGCTGATTTTTGATATTGTTGGCTGGCCAAAACGTCATTGCTCACATCAGAATTATAGCCAACTGAATTTTGGAAGCTGTGGGCAATTGTCTCAGCTTTCCATAAAAAAAAACCAGAGCTCATTTGGACTTCTAGAACTCAAGATATGAGCCAAAAACCGAATAGTGCTTGAGCTGCAGGACAGCTTCCGACGTCTTCGTTGTTGCTAAGATTTGGGCTTGAAAACGGCAGAACTGAGTCTTTGACTTCATATGAAAGTTGTAGGTCTATGTCTTACCTTTCCATCGATATAAAATGGACCTAAATCTGATATCTACAGCTCCAGATATGATCAAATTACTGAACGGTGTTCGAGTTTGGAATGCACCAGCAATACTTTGCTAAGTTTGGCCTTCTTTTTATCCTTTCAATTTCAATCCTTAAACTCATCAATCAATCCTTTTATTTATGTGATATACCTGCATTTAGGATGAACATTTACCATGAATTAAAGGTATATTATATTTTTAGACTTGCTAATATAAAACATGCTTTTGTTAGGGAATTTAATGATACTTTAGGTGCAATATGATGACATAAATCCTTAATGAGAATGCACTTTTAAGTACTAATCACACCCCCCAACCAGCTTATTACTAGTCCCTAGTAATCAAAGCATAAAAATAGAAAAATAATTTGCAAATACCACAAAGCAAGGCATTCATCATTTAACTTCTATTAATCTATCCAGATAAACAAACTCTCATTAAATTTATATATCTGCTTAATACCTCTTAAACAAGATATTAGTAAACCTTCTTTCGGTGCTCAATAAATCAAAACATAGCTATGGAGCTTTTCATGGAAGAAAACAAAATTTTTGTTCTAATGTTTAAAGTTAACTTCCTTGGGTTGGGATTGTTATCTTTTTTTTTTCTCTTTTTTTTTTTTTTTAAAAAAAGCAAGAATTTATAGCACAATGTATCTTGAACCCATGTAACGAGCTTTCGGCTAATGACTCCCAGACCAGTTGGTCTTAGGGCATCAGGTGTTGAGACACCCCTACGAGCTTAGTAACTCGGGTTGCAAATACTGATATGTAGATAGTGCAGTGTTTGATTCCCTTAAGCTTTCTCCTCAACCCATATAACAAGCACTGGGCCAATAACTCCCAAGTCAGTTGACTTTAGGGTACTAGGTGTTCAAACACCCCTTCGGGCTTATTTGCTTAAGTCAAGGAGGCTACGAAACCAAACTTATCTACTTTGTTTTTATTTTCTTTTTTTTATTGTTTTTTTTTTTTTTGGTTTTTTTTTTTTTGCATATTATATATTATCCCTTTCCCTTAGTTGTTACCTTTAACAAAAGAACACAAATAATGTTATAATCCAATATGCAACCCACAATCATATGTTCGAGTGTGTGTGTGAAAATGAAGGTTTAAAAATACTTGTTAGATGGGCATATAAACAGAATCTATAGATAGCAATCCAAGAGTTTGTAAACCTGAATATTTCAAGAAGTATTATAATAGACCTTGTTAAGAATGTTTACTAAGATGCGTCTCAAGAGTCACTAAAGTTCCTCCATTACTCTGCCATCCTAGTAACAATAGTTTTGCAAATGGTTTAAATAATAGAATTTTTTTTTTTTTTTTTAATATCAACTACTACCCTCTCCCCCCAACCAAAACAAGACATTGTCCTCAATGTTCTAAGCAAAAAGATAGAGTGTAGAAGATATCACCTGAAACAGCGACTATAGACAAACCTGAAACATACTAAAACAAATATAAGAAACAACAAAACACAAATATTATGCTATTAATAAAACCAAAAGACACAATTTTTCACAAACTAAGGCTCAAATCCAATTTAAGCTTTTTATGGCGTTTCATGGTTGACCAATTGAGTTGACTCATGGAGGGATCAATTACAGGGATGAAAGATTGTAGTTGGTCAATCAATTGTTCAGCAGTAGCAGCAGAGATTATGATTTGTCGTGCCGAAGATGTTAGAAATTCCTGTTCCACAGCTTGATCAAGAAAAGACAACAAATTATTATAAAAACCATTAACATTTAACAAACCTATAGGTTTATGGTGAATGTGCAGTTGGGCCCAAGAGGAAATATGAAAGATCTCTTCCAATGTACCCAGACCACCTGGTAAGGCAATGAAGGCATCGGCATGGTTAAACATTGTATTCATTCTATCAGACATTGTAGAGACCTGTAATTCCTCTCCAATTGTTTTTCCAATGATGTCCCCTTCGGCTAAAGCTTTGGGGACAACCCCCAAAACTTGACTGCCTCCTACAAATGCAGCTATTGAAACACCCCCCATTAACCCAAGACTGCCTCCCCCATACACTAAATGAATCTTTCTCTCAGCTAGTATCCGACCAAGATGATTTGCTGATTCTAAAAACTCTTTTTCTTTCCCAGGACTAGATCCACCAAAAACACAAATAGTTTTTATTTTAGAAACAGAAGAACTCGCCATTTCTACACACTTATATATATGCTGAATGAATGGGTTGAGTAGAAATGATGGGAAGGAAGAGAAGATTTTATAGATGAACAATTGAAAATGCAAAGCATACCACCTATATGTAGGCTAGCTGAAGTCTTACTCTCTCTCTCTTTCTTATTTATTTATTTATTTATTGGTATTATTTTATTATTATATATATATATATTAAAAAAAAATGTATGTACAAGCAGTTGTGATTGTGGCTCACAGCTTTCCCTTGGTTTTACGTCCAAGAACGGCTTAAACGCCCTCTATGGGTCGGGGATAGGCTTCCCATCCAGTTTTCTTAAAAACTGGCAAACAGGGTCTTTTTCAGTCAGATTCCCAAGACTAAGTCGATCATGTTCTTTATGAAAATGAGGCCATAAATCATGAATTGCACGATGCACATCTCCACTAGGATGCGTCTCAAGAGTCAATAGAAGATTATCTAAAGACTCCTTACTCAGGCCATCCTTAATGAATTGTATTTTATCTTCACGGTTTATAGATACCATTCCTAAAGAACGACATTTTGTATTACAAGTCCATCTGGCACATCGGTGACAGACTTTTAGTCGTTTTGCACGACGTTTCTTTGCAAAAGTGCTTTTACCTGTCCCAGGCATGTATGAAATAAAAGAGTTGGAAGACTCACCTGATAATCGGATCTTTGCTTCAATTATCCAGCGAATATCTTCAGGAATTCCATGGTTCATTAACAACCTCAATCTTTCACACCTAGCACGGTAAATTTTTGTAATCGCATTCTGAGGCAGAGCAGGAAAATACTTTTTCAATTTTTCAAGAGTGGTGTCCATTTTTGTTTTGTTTTGTTTTTAAAGAGAGGTCAAGAAGAGATGTAAAGAAAAGAGAAGGAACAAGGAATTGAACAAATATATACAGAGTTATCAATTATCATGGGAAACTGAAAGAACCAACTTAAGAGTCACGGAGTACCGTTATCCGCCATTTGACCAGGGTTGGAGAAAGACTAGCAAAACAAAAGTCACACCAAAAAGAAACACAAAAAAAAAATATGAGAAAAACAAAATAATCAACCTTCATATACAGGATCATTCAAACCAATGGATTCATTTTCACTAGGAAAATTATCAAAGTAAGCTTTCAAACGATGTCCATTGACCTTGAAAACATTACCATTCTTTGGATTCTCAATATCAAAGGCCCCATAAGGATATACATGTTTCACAACAAATGGACCGCTCCATCTTGATCTTAGCTTTCCAGGAAATAAATGGAGTCGAGAATTATAAAGCAAAACTTTTTGACCAACATCAAATGTTTTTCTCAAGATTCTTTTATCATGAAAGTCTTTGATTCTTGCTTTATGAATTTTTGAATTCTCATATGCATCATTTCTTATTTCTTCAAGCTCATTTATTTGTAACTTACGCAGCTGACTCGCATCATCCAAGTTTGAATTGAAAGCTTTAATAGCCCAATAAGCTTTGTATTCAAGTTCCACAGGCAAATGACAAGGTTTTCCATAAACCAACCTATAAGGTGACATACCTAATGATGTTTTAAAAGCAGTTCGATAGGCCCATAGTGCATCATTAAGTCTTAAAGACCAGTCCTTTCGATTAGGGTTCACTGTTTTTTCCAAGATTTGTTTGATCTCCCTATTAGCAAGTTCTACTTGTCCATTTGTCTGGGGGTGATAAGGGGTGGCAACTTTGTGTGTGATTCCATATTTCTTCATTAAAGACTCAAATGGCTTGTTACAGAAATGTGTTCCACCATCACTTATCATGGCCCGAGGGATTCCAAATCGACTCAAAATGTTTTCTTTCAAAAACTTAATGACTGTTTTATGATCATTGTTACGACTTGGAATTGCTTCTATCCATTTTGAAACATAGTCTACTGCGACTAATATGTACACAAAACCAAATGATGGAGGAAATGGACCCATAAAATCTATACCCCAACAGTCAAAGATTTCAATGACAAGAATAGTACTTAAAGGCATCATGTGACGTTTTGAAAGAGATCCTAACTTTTGACAATTTTCACAAGATTTGCAGAATGCATGCGTGTCCTTGAACATGGTGGGCCAATAAAATCCACATTGTAAGATTTTTGCGGCTGTCTTTTTTGATGAAAAATGACCCCCACATGCCTCAGAATGACAAAATTTAATGACATTACTTACCTCATTGTCAGGAATGCATCTTCGAAATATTTGATCAGGACAATATTTGAATAAATAAGGGTCATCCCAATAAAAGTTCTTCACTTCGTTCAAGAACTTTCTTTTGTCTTGAGTGCCCCAATGCGCTGGCAGATGTCCTGAAACAAGAAAATTAACAATATTAGCAAACCAAGGCATTGTAGTGACAGAAAGTAAAGATTCATCAGGAAAGTAGTCATCGATTGGCGTGATGTCAGATTTCGAATCAGTTGTCAATCTTGACAAATGATCCGCGACAACATTTTCGGTGCCTTTCTTATCCTTGATTGTGATATCGAATTCTTGAAGTAACAAAATCCACCGCACCAATCTAGCTTTAGAATCCTTCTTGGAAAGAAGATATTTCAACGCTGCATGATCGCTAAAAACAATAACAGGTGAGCCAACAAGATAAGATCTGAATTTTTCACACGCAAATACTACAGCAAGTAATTCTTTTTCAGTGGTTGTGTAATTTATTTGAGCACTATTTAAAGTTTTACTTGCATAGTAAATGACATAGGGTTTCTTATCTTTTCTTTGTCCTAAAACAGCACCCACGGCATAATCACTAGCATCACACATTATTTCAAAAGGTAATGACCAATCAGGAGGTTGAATAACAGGAGCAGATGTAAGCAGGTTTTTAAGTTTAACAAAGGCTTCTTCACAATATTCAGTCCATTCAAAAACAATATCCTTTGTTAGAAGGTTACACAATGGCTTAGATATTATACTAAAATCTTTGATAAACCTTCTATAAAAACCAGCATGTCCTAAAAATGATCTAACATTTTTAACAGATTTTGGTGTTGGCAAGTTGGCAATTAACTCAATTTTAGATTTATCAACCTCAATTCCTATTGATGAAACAATGTGACCAAGTACAATGCCGTTTGTTACCATAAAATGACATTTTTCCCAATTCAACACAAGATTCTTCTCTTCACACCTGTTCAAAACCTTTTCCAAATTAGTTAAACAATTATCAAATGAATCACCAAAAACAGAAAAATCATCCATAAATATCTCAAGAAAGCGTTCAACCATATCACTGAATATGCTAAGCATGCATCTTTGAAACGTGGCTGGTGCATTACATAATCCAAAAGGCATCCTTCGATATGCAAATGTACCAAATGGACATGTGAAAGTAGTTTTCTCTTGATCTTCAAATGCAATTTCAATTTGGTTGTAACCTGAATAACCATCTAGGAAACAATAAAATTCATGACCTGCAACTCTTTCTAGAATTTGATCCATGAAAGGTAAAGGAAAGTGATCTTTTCTAGTCATTGAATTAAGTTTCCTATAGTCAATGCACATACGCCAACCAGTAATAGTCCTCGTTGGAATTAACTCATTTTTCTCATTTGTTATCACAGTAACTCCAGACTTTTTAGGTACAACTTGGGTAGGACTTACCCATTTGCTGTCAGAAATAGGATAAATGATTCCATTATCTAGAAGTTTAATGACTTCATTTCTCACTACTTCTTTCATATTAGGATTAAGCCTTCGTTGCATTTCTCTAGAGGGTTTAGCATTTTCCTCCAAATAAATCTTGTGTGTGCAAATCAAAGGACTAATTCCTTTTATGTCAGCTATGGTCCATCCTAATGCATTTTTGTGCATTTTAAGAGTTTGTAATAACTTACCTTCTTGATGAACATTAAGTTTGGAAGAAATTATTACCGGAAAAGTTTCATTTTCTCCCAAAAATGAGTATTTGAGATTACATGGTAATGGCTTCAAATCGGGTTTTGGTGGTTGAACACTTGAAGGTATGGACCCAATTGATCGTGGTGGCAATTCCTCAATTTTTGGTCTCCAAATATTTGCCTTTGATTCTTCCTGAAAACAAACCATTTGCAAATCTTCAGATTCATTAAACTCAATTTCATTGGAAAAATTTTCAAATTGATCATAAATTATTTTTTCAATAAAATCTACTTCCTGTAAATCATTATCATCTCCAGGTTGCTTGCAAATGTTAAAAACATTCATTTTTAATGTCATGTTTCCAAAAGATAACTTCATCACTCCATTCCTACAATTAATCAATGCATTAGAAGTTGCAAGAAATGGACGTCCTAAAATAACAGGAATTGAATTGCATGCTTCAACAGGTTGTGTATCCAAGACAATAAAATCCACAGGAAAGATGAATTTATCAACTTGTACTAACACATCTTCAACTATTCCTCTAGGCATTTTTATAGATCTATCAGCAAGTAAAAGAGTAACAGAAGTAGGTTTTAACTCACCGAGATTTAGACTTTGAAAAACCGAATATGGAAGTAAATTCACACTAGCTCCAAGATCAAGTAAAGCTCTGTCAATTTTATGTTCTCCAATAAAGCAAGAAATTGTAGGACAACCAGGGTCTTTATATTTCAAAGCATTATTGTTCTGAAGAATGGCACTTACTTGTTCGGCTAAGAAGGCTTTCTTTTTCACATTCAATTTTCTCTTTATAGTGCATAGATCTTTCAAAAATTTAGCATAAGATGGTACCTGTTTAATAGCATCTAGCAAAGGTATATTAATCCTTACCTGTTTGAAAGTTTCAAAGATTTCAGAATTGTGATTGACTTTCCTTTGTTTGGTCATGGCATGAGGAAATGGAAGTGCTGGTGGGGAATCAGTCTCTTTCTTGCAATGATCAGGTTCAACCATTTCCTTACCCTTGGAGACTAACTCATCTTCTTTCTCACAAGGTTCAAGAATAGGTTTTTTAATAACCTTACCACTGCGGAGAGTAGTGACTGATTTGACTTGATCCAGATGTTGGCTTCCAGAACTGCTTGTACTTGAATTGTATTGCCCTTTGGGATTTTGCTGGGGTTGAGATGGAAACTTACCTTTCTCCTGAAAACTGAGAGCAGATGTGAACTTTGCAAGAGTATCTTTCAAATCAGCCATGGTTTGAGCATTTTGAGTGTTGATTGTCTCTTGCTTTTCAATGAATGCATGTAATGTTTCCTCAAGATTTCTTTTAGGAGGGGGAATATAAGAAGGTGCATATCCATGAGAATTTTGAAAATTATGTTGTGTTTGAAATGGTGGCTGTGAAGTTTGTGCATTATTATTACCACTCTTCCAACTGAAATTTGGGTGATTTCTCCAACCAGGATTGTACGTTTGTGAGTACGGGTTATGACTTGGTCTTTGAAAATTATTTAAAGCATTGGCTTGTTCATGGAGACATTCCTTAAAAGAAGGCAACGTGGGACAATCATTGGTTGAGTGTTCATTGGTTTCACAAATTTGACACACAATTTCTTGAACAGATTTTAATTGACCACTCTTTTTTAATTCTAGTGCCTCAACTTTTCTAGCTAAAGATGCAAATTTGGCTTGGAGGTCATGATCTTCCCTAAGGCTATACATGCCTCCATTAGATGTATGAGGTTGAGTTTTACCTGGTGCCTCACAAGTACCTGTGGTGTCCCAATTTTGAGCATTTTCAGCTAGCAACTCTAGGTACTCCATTGCTTCATCAGGGTCTTTATTTTCAAAAGTTCCATTGCACATCAATTCTACCATTTGTCTATCTTTAGGTGTTAACCCTTCATAAAATTGTGAAACCAATCTCCATGTTTCAAAACCATGATGAGGACAGGTATTAAGCAAGTCTTTATATCTATCCCAACATTTATAAAATGTTTCTCCTGGTTTTTGAGTAAAAGTGGTGATTTGTCTTTTGAAAGAGTTTGTTCTATGAGAAGGGAAAAATTTCTTTAAAAACTGTTGTTGCATTTCATCCCAAGCATGAATGGATCCTGACCTAATATTTTGTAGCCATGTTTTAGCTTTATCTTTTAACGAAAAAGGAAAAAGCTTTAATCTGATGGTATTCATGCTACAATTTAAGTCATTATAAGTGTTACAAACTTCTTCAAATTCTCTTAAGTGCAAGTATGGATTTTCTAATTCTAAGCCATGAAAAGTGGGTAGAAGTTGAATAATACCTGGCTTAAAATTAAAATGAGATGCATCAGGAGGAAAAACAATACATGATGGTGCACTTGTTCTTGTTGGATTCATATGATCTCTAAGTGTTCTAACACGATTATTCTCATTATTTTCATTATTCTCATTATGAATTGATTGATTATCTTCTTCGGCCATGTTTTCTAAAGAAAATGATGATTTTCTAGAAAGTCTACCACTTAATGTACGTGTCCAAACTCTCATGCAAATACAAAAGAAAAGAAAAGAAAAAAAGAAAAAGAAAAGGAAACAACAATTAGAAAAACAAATAAAAGTGAAAATAAAATAAAATAAAATAAAATATTTAATTTATACAATAACTTACCTCCCCGGCAACGGCGCCAAAAACTTGACACGATCAAAGAGTTGATGTCTTATCCCAAGTGTAGGAGTGTCAAAGTAAAATAACCCGGCAAGACCGGGGTCGAACCACAGAGAGGTGAATTATATAAATTACAAATAAAGAAAAAGAGTTGAAGAGAATAATAACAGAAAAAGAGTTGAAGAGAATTTTGGGATGTGATATTGATGTAAGGATTAAACAATAACAAAACATATGTCAAGGTTATAGGATTTACTAATAGTATTTCAAATAAATATAATATAAACTCTTTTTATTACTCAACTAGAAACCACACACAAAGGAGGTTCTAATCGGATGATTTCTCGTTATTAGCTCATTATAAATTACTAACATGATCATATTAATTATCTTATATAAGTAATACCATACTTATAAATATCATCAAGCATTCATGTTGCTAGTTTATGTTAACAACAAATCAAGTTTCTATCATAATAACGATTTCGGCCGAAAACTATGAAAGATCAAGCATTTGATGTACCAAATATTATACAACACAAATCTAAATTAAACATTTAATAAGCAAGGTATTAAGAATTAGTAAGATAAAAAGATAAAACATGTTAATAACAATCTTTCTTAGATATAAACATTTAAAGCTCATGTTGAGTTTATATTATACCTATTCTAACACCATTAGAAAAACCTTTTCACCTTGACATAATTAACTTAGCTAAACATTAAGAAGGAGAAAAACACAAATAAACAATATAAGAATATAAACATAATATAAGCTAACTAAGTATAGGAAAGGAAATGAAAGAGCATAAACAAGAGATTACTATAGCATAAAAGAAAACTTGAACATTACAAAGATGTAGAGAGAAAGCAAGAAGATAACTTTGATCTGAAAATTAATATGACTAAATACATGGACAATGCCTCCTTTTATAGGCTAAGTTTCAGAACTATTGATTGATTGAAGAATTGGTGGGCATCCATTGATTTGGTGGCTGGTTTTTGACATTAATGGCTGCTGGTTTTTTGATATTGTGGGCTGATTTTTGATATTGTTGGCTGGCCAAAACGTCATTGCTCACATCAGAATTATAGCCAACTGAATTGTGGAAGCTGTGGGCAATTGTCTCAGCTTTCCATAAAAAAAAACCAGAGCTCATTTGGACTTCTAGAACTCAAGATATGAGCCAAAAACCGAATAGTGCTTGAGCTGCAGGACAGCTTCCGACGTCTTCGTTGTTGCTAAGATTTGGGCTTGAAAACGGCAAAACTGAGTCTTTGACTTCATATGAAAGTTGTAGGTCTATGTCTTACCTTTCCATCGATATAACATGGACCTAAATCTGATATCTACAGCTCCAGATATGATCAAATTACTGAACGGTGTTCGAGTTTGGAATGCACCAGCAATACTTTGCTAAGTTTGGCCTTCTTTTTATCCTTTCAATTTCAATCCTTAAACTCATCAATCAATCCTTTTATTTATGTGATATACCTGCATTTAGGATGAACATTTACCATGAATTAAAGGTATATTATATTTTTAGACTTGCTAATATAAAACATGCTTTTGTTAGGGAATTTAATGATACTTTAGGTGCAATATGATGACATAAATCCTTAATGAGAATGCACTTTTAAGTACTAATCACATACCATTAGTGGAATCTCTAACCTTGACATTTGTTATTATCATTGTTTAATCCTTACATTAATATTCCATCTCAAAGTTCTCATCATCTTTGTTTTCTTCTTCTTCTCCTTCTCCTTCTTTTTCTTTATTATTATTATTATTATTACTACTACTACTACTACTACTACTACTACTACTAGTATTATTAGTATTATTATCGCTACTATTATTATTGTTGTTGTTATTGTTACTATTGTTGTTGTTTATAATTGTTGTTTATAATTTGTACAATTAACTTTCCTATGGTTCGACCTCGGTCTTATCGGGTTATTTATTACTTCGACACTCCTGCACTTGGGAGAAGACATCAATATTTTAGTCGTGTCATGTTTTTGGCGCCGTTGCCGAGGAGGTAAGTTTTGTATAAATTATAATATTTATTTTATTTTCTCTTTTCACTTTTCTTGTATATAACTTTGTTTCTTTTCTCTTATTTCTTCTTCTTTTGTTTTCTTCTTCCTTTTATTCTATTCCTGCACATGCATGAGAGTGTGGTCACGTACATCAAGTGGTAGACTTTGTAGGATATCCTCATCATTTTCAGAAAATATGGCCGAAGAAGATAATCAATCACTTCATAATGAGAATAATGAGAATAACCGTGTCAGAACACTTAGAGACTACATGAATCCCATAAGAACAAGTGCACCATCATGCATAGTTTTTTCTCCCGATGCATCTCATTTTAATTTTAAGCTAGGTATTATTCAACTTTTACCTTCTTTGCATGGCTTAGAATTGAAAAATCCATACTTGCATTTAAGGGAATTTGAGGAGGTTTGGAACACATATAATAATTTAAATAGTAGCATGAACATCATCAGATTAAAGCTTTTTCCTTTTTCATTAAAAGATAAAGCTAAAACATGGCTACAAAATTTAAGACCAGGATCCATTCGTGCTTGGGATGAAATGCAACAATAGGTTTTGAAGAAGTTTTTCCCATGAACCAGGAGAAACATTTATACAAAACTAGAAGAAACATTTTACCAATATTGGGATAGGTATTGAGACTTGCTTAGTACTTGCCCTCATCATGGTTTTCAAATATGGAGATTGGTTTCACATTTCTATGAAGGGTTAACACCTAAAGATAGCCAAATGGTTGAATTGATGTGCAATAGAACTTTTGAAGATAAAGACCCTGCTGAAGCAATGGAGTACTTAGACTTGTTAGCTGAAAATGCTCAAAATTAGGACACCGCGGGTACTTATGAGGCACCGAGTAAAACTCAACCTCATACATCTAGTGGAGGTATGTACAACCTTAGGGAAGATCATGACCTTCAAGCCAAGTTTGCATCTTTAGCTAGAAAAGTCATTAAGGTGAAAGAAGTAGTGAAAAATGAAGTCATTAAGCTTCTAGATAATGAAATCATTTATCCTATTTCTAACAGCATATAGGTAATTCCTACCCAAGTTGTACCCAAGAAGTCTGGAGTCACTGTGATAGCAAATGAGAACAATGAGTTAATTCCTACTAGAACTGTTACTGGTTGGCGCATGTACATTGACTATAGGAAACTTAATTCAATGACTAGAAAAGATCATTTTCCTTTACCTTTTATGGATCAAATGCTAGAAAGAGTTGCAGGTCATGAATTTTATTGTTTCCTAGTTTGCTATTCGGGTTACAACCACATTGAAATTGCATTAAAAGATCAAGAAAAGACCACTTTCACATGTCCATTTGGTACCAGCCACATTTCAACTTGCCAACACCAAAATCTCTTAAAGATGTTAGATCATTCCTGGGATATGCTGGTTTTTATAGAAGTTTCATCAAAGATTTTAGTGTAATATCTAAGCTTTTAAATAACCTTCTAACAAAGGATACTATTTTTGAATGGATTGAACATTGTGAAGAAGCCTTTGTTAAACTTTAAAACTTGCTTACTTGTGCTCTTATTATTCAACCTCCTGATTAGTCATTACCTTTTGAAATAATGTGTGATGCTAGTGACTATGCTCTAGGTGCTGTTTTGGGATAAAAAAAAGATAAGAAACCTTATGTAATTTACTATGCAAGTAAAACTTTAAATAGTGCTCAAATGAATTATACCACCACTGAAAAAGAATTACTTGTAGTAGTATTTACATGTGAAAAATTCAGATATTATCTTGTTGGCTCACCTGTTGTTGTTTTTAGTGATCATGCAGCATTGAAATATCTTCTTTCTAAGAAAGATTATAAGACTAGATTGGTGCGGTGGATTTTATTACTTCAAGAATTTGATATCACAATCAAAGATAAGAAAGGCAGCGAAAATGTTGTCGCAGATCACTTATCAAGATTGACAACAGATTCGAAAACTGACATCACAACAATTGATGACTACTTTCCCGATGAATCTTTACTTTCTGTCTCTACAATGCCTTGGTTTGCTAATATTTTCAATTTTCTTGTTTTAGGACAATTGCCAGCTCATTGGAGTACCCAAGATAAAAGAAAGTTCTTGAACGAAGTGAAGAACTCTTATTGGGATGATCCTTATTTATTCAAATATTATCCTGATCAAATATTTCGAAGATGCATTCCTGATAATGAGATAAGTAGTATCATTAAATTTTGTCATTCTGAGGCATGTGGGGGTCATTTCTCGTCAAGAAAGACAACTGTGAAAATCTTACAAAGTGAATTTTATTAGCCCGCCATGTTCAAAGACTCACATGCATTCTGCAAGTCTTATGAAAATTGTCAAAAGTTGGGATCTATTTCAAAACGTCACATGATGCCTTTAAATCCTATTATTGTTATTGAGATCTTTGACTGTTGGGGTATAGATTTCATGGGTCCATTCCCTCCATCATTTGGTTTCTTATACATATTAGTCGTAGTAGATTATGTTTCAAAATGGATAGAGGCAATTTCAAATCGAAACAATGATCACAAAACAGTAATAAAGTTTTTGAAAGAAAATATTTTGAGTCGATTTGGCGTCCCTCAAACCATAATAAGTGATGGTGGAACACATTTCTGCAACAAGCCATTTGAGTCTTTAATGAAGAAATATGGAATCACACACAAAGTTGCCACCCCTTATCACCCTCAAGCAAGTGGACAAGTAGAGCTTGCTAATAAGGAGATCAAACATATTTTGGAGAAAACAGTAAACCCTAATAGGAAAGACTAGTCTTTAAGACTTAATGATGCACTTTGGGCTTATCGAACTGCTTATAAAACATCATTAGGTATGCCACCTTTTAGACTAGTCTATGAAAAACCTTGTCACTTGCCTGTGGAACTTGAACATAAAGCTTATTGGGCTATTAAAGCTTTCAATTCAAATCTGGATGATGCTAGTCAACTGCAAAAATTACAAATAAATGAGCTTAAGGAAATAAGAAATGATGCATATGAAAATTCAAGAATTCATAAAGCAAGAATTAAAGAGTTTCATGACAAGAAAATACTAAGAAAAACATTCAATGTTGGTCAAAAAGTCTTGCTTTATAATTCTCGACTGCATTCAATGTGTATCCATATGGGGCCTATAACATCGAGAATCCAACAAATGACAATGTTTTCAAGGTAAATAGACATCGTCTAAAAGTTTACTTTGATAATTTTTCAGTTAAACATGACTATATTGAATTGGGTGATCCTGTATATAAAGATTGATTTTTATTTTTTATTTTTTTGTTTCTTTTTGAGTGATTTTTGCTAGTTTCTCTCACCCCGGTCAAATGGCGGATAACGGTACTCCGTGACTTAAGTCGGTTCTTTCAGTTTCCCACAATAACTGATATATGTGTATATATTTGTGCAATTCTTTGAATATCTCTTCCAATTCTCATTTGAAAATGGACACTAATCTTGAAAAATTAAAAAAGTATTTTCCCACTTTGCCTCAGAATGCGATTACAAAAATTTACCACGCTAGACATGCAAGATTGAGATTGTTAATGAATCATGAAATTCTTAAAGATATTCGCTGGTTGATTGAAGCAAAGGTCCGATTATCAAGTGAGTGCAAGTTTGGTAATTGGGTCATATCTGGAGCTATAGATCTTAGATTTAGGTCTACTTTTATATGGATGGAAAGGTAAGATATAGGCCTATAACTTTCATATGGAGCCCAATATCTAAAAAGGTCATTTTCAAGTCCAAATTGTAGCAACAACAAAGAAGCTCGAATCTGTCCTCCAGCCCGAACACTATTTAGTATTTTGGCCATATCTGGAGTTCTAGAAGTCTAAATGAGCTGACGTTTTTACACAAGATAGCTAAGATAATTGTCTACAACTTTCATGTTTTTGAGTGTCTCCAATTTGGACGTTATTAATGATATTTTGGGTAGACAAGAGAAGATAAGGATTGTCACCAAGTCAAGAGTTGGCCACCCACTTATCAATTAGTCATCAAATCAATAGTTCCTAATTTTGGCCTATAAAAGGAGGCATTTGCTATGCATTTAGGCATCTTGGTGTCTAGATCAAGATCATGCTCTTCGTTTCTCTCTTTGTACTTTTTGTAATGTTTATGTTTTGCTTTCATTAATATCAAGTTTATGCCTTTCATTTCCTTTCCTTTACTTAGTTAACTCTTATCTTATTTATGTTCTTATTTTGTTTATTTATTTTTCTTTCTTTCATTATGTCTAGCTAAGTTTATTATGTCAAAGTGAAAAGGTTACACTAATGGTGTAAGAATAAGTATAATGTAAACTTAATATGGACTTTAATGTTTGATACTAACATGTTTTGTATTTGTTATCTTCTTCACTCTTTAATACTTTGCTTGTTAAATGACTAATCTTGATTTATGTTGTATAATACTTGGTACAACAAATGCTTGGCACTTTCATAGCCCATACTGTATGGTATAACCGATACCTGAGCTATGAAAAGAACTTGATTTGTTGTTAACATAAGTTATAATCATGAATGTTTGACGAGATTTACAAGTATTAGCATTAATTGAATAAGATGACTAATGTAATCATGTTAACAATCTATAATCAAATTGGAACCTCCTTTGTGTGTGATTTCCAATTGAATAATAAGAGTTTATACTATACTTGTTTGACATACCATTATTGGAATCTCTAACCTTGACATTTGTTATTATTATTGTTTAATCCTTACATTAATATTTCATCTCAAAGTTCTCATCATCTTTTTCTTCTTCTTCTTCTTCTCCTTCTTTTTCTTTACTACTACTACTACTACTACTACTACTACTACTACTACTAGTACTAGTATTATTATCGCTACTATTATGTATTATTATCGCTACTATTATTATTGTTGTTGTTATTGTTACTATTGTTGTTGTTTATAATTTGTACAATTAACCTCCCTATGGTTCGACCCCGATGTTACCGGGTTATTTATTACTTCGACGCTCCTGCACTTGGGAGAAGACATCAATCTTTTAGTCATGTCAGTTACTCATATTTCTTTTTTCCGATCATCCACTTAGGATACGATTAACTGAAGCTAGTCATTTATGCATCTCGATTATCCATTTAGGATGCTATTTTTCAAAGGTAATCATTTATTCATTTTGGTAATTCATCTATGGTGCCATTACTGTTGCTAATCCTTATTTCATCTTGAGTATCCATTTAGGATGCCTTTTACCAAAGCTAATCATTTATTCATTCTGGTATTTCATCTATAGTGCCATTACCATAGCTAATCATTTATTCATCTCGATTATCCATTTAAGATGTCATTAGCCGAAGCTAATCAATCATGTACCTCGGTCATCCATTCAGATGCCATTAGCCATAGCTAATCAATCATTTGTTGCGGTCATCCATTTGGATGCCATTAGCCAAAGCTAATCAATCATTTATTCTGGTCATCCCTTTGGATGCCATTGGTAGAAGCTAATCAATCATTTGTCCCAATCATCCCTTTGGATGCCATTAGCCGAAGCTAATCAATGTTTGTTCTAGTCATCCATTCAGATGCCATTAGCTGAAGCTAATCAATCATTTGTCTCGATCATCCCTTTGGATGCCATTAGCCGAAGCTAATCAATATTTGTTCTTATCATCCATTCAGATGTCATTAGCCGAAGTTAATCAATTATTTATCCCAATCATCCTTTTGGATGCCATTAGCCAAAGCTAATCAATTGTTTGTTGCGGTCATCCATTTGGATGCCATTAGCCAAAGCTAATCAATCATTTATTCTGGTCATCCCTTTGGATGCCATTGGTAGAAGCTAATCAATCATTTGTCCCAATCATCCCTTTGGATGCCATTAGCCGAAGCTAATCAATGTTTGTTCTAGTCATCCATTCAGATGCCATTAGCCGAAACTAATCAATCATTTGTCTCGATCATCCCTTTGGATGCCATTAGCCGAAGCTAATCAATGTTTGTTCTAGTCATCCATTCAGATGCCATTAGCTGAAGTTAATCAATCATTTGTCCCAATCATCCCTTTGGATGCCATTAGCCTAAGCTAATCAATTGTTTGTTCCGGTCATCCATTCGGATGCCATTAGCCAAAGTTAACCAATCATTTATTCTGGTCATCTCTTTAGATGCCATTAGCCGAAGCTAATCAATCGTTTATTCTGGTCATCTCTTTCGGATGCCATTAGCAAAAGCTAATCAATCCTTTGTCTCGGTTATCCCTTCGGATGCCATTAGCTGAAGCTAATCAATCATTTCTCCCGGTCATCCCTTCAGATGCCATTAGTAGAAGCTAATTAATCATTTGTCTCGATCATCCCTTCAGATGCCATTAGCCAAAGCTAATCAATTGTTTGTTCTGGTCATCCCTTTGGATGCCATTAGCCGAAGCTAATCAATTGTTTATTTGGGCCATCCTTTCAAATGCCATTAGTAGAAGCTAATCAATCATTTGTCCTAGTCATCCTTTTGAATGCCATTAGCAGAAGCTAATCAATCGTTTCATCAAACAATTCATGACAATTTGACATTCCTTGCATTATAATAGCAGACCCTTCATGGTACTCGTACCACCATTTCCTAATAGTTTATCATTTAGTAACATGATGATAGATCCTTTGTAATGCAGCACCAAACATTCCATAACAGTTTAGCATTCAGTATAACACAACAATACCCTTCGTATCACTTATCCAATCATTCATGATAGTTAATGTTCAACGCAACACAACAATAAATCCCTTGTAATACTCACACCACCATTCATGGTAATTAACCATCAATACATTACGACAGTAGATCTTTCATAACACTCATACAATCATTCATCACCCTTACATTCAATTAAAATACAATAGTAGATCCTTAGTAATACATTCATCACAATTACATTCAATATAATAAAACGGTAGATCCTTTGTAATACTCATACAATCATTCATCACCATTACATTCAATAAAAATACAATAGTAGATCCTTCGTACTACTCATACTACCATTCATTAGCAGCCCAAATTCATAATAGCCCTAAACAACATCTCATATTTGGTTTAGTATTCATCACAACTCAATAAGATATTCACCTTAAATGGGTCATTTTAGAACTCTAACATTTTCACCATTGTTTCAACATTCATCAAGAACTTGTTCGACATTTCATAGTCATTTCGACAAACATCAAGAATTTAATCTAACTCTTCTTCGTCGTTTCCTCTATCAACAAGGATTTAAACAAAATATCATCATAAGTGAATCATTTCAAAACATAAACATCAAAATGGGAAAAAGGTGGAAACCACCTACCTGCTCCACTTGTGGTCTGTCCTTGTCCTGACGATGGTCCTACCTCGGCCACAACACCTAAGACATCAATAATCACAATTAATTCATTTGTATCTTCAATTCACATTTATCACCACACTTATTTCAAGAGTTCATATGTTCACATTTAAGTGTTCCACATTTTACACCATCATACCATGAAATTGTTACTAACATTTAAGTCATTTCTGCTTAGAAGGTCCAATGTAGAAATTGGCAGTGAAAACTGGTTCACTACAGGCTGCCCAATTTGGCAGCGAAAACTGGTTCGCTACGGCTAACAACTTTTATGGCAGCGAATGTTACTTCGCTATAGACAACTTTATTTCGATAGTGAATCACAGATTTGCTACAGCCAACTCAATTTCAGTAGCGAATCACAATTTCACTACAGGACACACAATTCGATAGTAAATGCTAATTTGCTACAGGAAACTCAGTTTCGGCAGCAAATCACAATTTCACTACAAAACACACATTTCAGCAGTGAATGTTAATTCACTTCAAACAACTCAGTTTCGGCAGTAAATGCTAATTTCTTACAGACAACTTACTTTCAATAGTGAATCATAATTTTGTTACAGACAACTCAACTTCGGCAGCAAATCACAGTTTCACTGTACAACACACCTTTCAACTGTGAATGCTAATTCGTTATAGACAACTCAAGTTCAGCAGCGAATCACAAATTCGCTGTAGAACACACATTTTAGCAGCGAATTAGCATTTGCTGCAGATAACTCAACTTCGAAAGTGAATCACAAATTTGCTGTAGAACACACATTTCTGCAGCGAATGGTAATTCGCTGCAGACAACTCAATTTCAACAGCGAATCACAATTTTGTTGCAGACAACTCAACTTCGACAGCAAAGCTAATTCGCTGCAGACAACTCGGTTTCGGCAGCGTATCATAATTTCGCTGCTGACAACTCAACTTTGGAAGTGAATCACAGTTTCGCTGCAGAACACACCTTTCAACAGTGAATGCTAATTCACTGCAGACAAGTCAACTTCGGTAGCGAATCACAAATTCATTGCCCAACCCATATTTTGGCATGAACACACACCACACATGCTGTAACAACCCCAATACATAAACTATCACTAAGTTCCAGCACAACACACATATTGAAACCATCAATTCCAACATATAATCTTTCAATAAATTCCAGCAAAACACATATATTGAAACCATCAATTTCAGCATATAATCTTTTTGTTAAATATTCTGGAATTAGGTCCCCCTTCTAGCCCCATTTTTATCCCTCCTTTTAGCTTAGTTCTTTCCATAAAAGTTGGAGTAAAGTTCCTAGGCCATGCATCCATAGTTTTCTTCTTCCTTTCAATTTCAAGACCTTAAGAATAGGTGGAGAAAGACATGGTTCATACCTCACGGATTTAGCATTTTTAGGAGGGGTTTGACAACATTTCTCCCTTTCTGCTCTTGATTGTTGCTTCCTCTTCCTCTCTTTCGATTTTCCTCCTCCTCTTGTTAGTTTCTCATTGATTTTAGGCCTCTACTCCCTTCATGTTTATAGCTAGCTAGCCTCCTGTCAAGCTCTCCCTTCTTTTTCTCACGCCTAAGGAGGGCACTTGAAGCTAGGGTTTGGTCAAGTTCTTTCCTTGGAAAGGGGAAGAGGGAAGGGGACAAGCATCTTATTTTTGGGGAGAGCAAAGGGGACAAAAGCATGCAACTTATTTTTTGGGGAGGGTGTCCCCCCTCTCTCTCCTTGCTACATTTATACCCCTCCTAAAAGCAAAAAAAGTGATGTTTGGATGTTGGACCAAGGCTGCCTTAATCCCTCTTTTGGGTTATCCTTGTGTTGATTTCCATTCCCCTTCTCCCCTCTAGGATAGGTCGGTCCCACACTAAATCCTTTTTTTTTTACGTCGCTACCGATTCTGAAATGGGCAGCCTCAAATTGTGTTGCTACCGATTCAGGAATCAGCAACCTCAAACTGTGTTGCTACCAATTCAGGAATCGGCAGCCCAAAACTGCACTATTGCCAATTCAGAAATCGACAACCTAAAACTGCATCACTACCGATTCAGAAATTGACAGCGATGGTGGAGTCAATTTGGTTCCACTTCTTTTCTTTTCTTGGTTTTTACAGTCATGAACATGGCATCACAGAGTGGTAATCCATGTGCGCCTCCTCTTTTTTGGTCATATAACAACCAGCCTCCTCCTTCTCCAGCTTCACCATGATGTTAATTAGTAATAAATATTATTTAATTTTAATAGTTAATTTGATATTTTTTTTGAAACATATTTAGTTTGTAATGAATATTATTTAACTTTATTTTTTTTGTTTTTGATCTTTAATATAAATTTTATTTGCATAATTAGTTTTTTTACTATTAATTTATATAATATTATGTATTCTAAATAATTTTTTAAAAATATATTTAAAAATAATCACATAGGGTTTTATCGACAGATTGTATTTGTCACATTAGCTACCACAATCACCGATGAATATACAGATGGATATCTTTAGTCAGTATTTCTCATACTCGCTAACAATGTTATCGACGACTATTTCGGTGGACTAAATTCATCAATATATTTCAAGGAAGAATTTTTTTTTTTGGCATGCAATTTCCGTCTATAAAACCATCGACAAATGTTTATTTTTTACCATCCGATTTAGTGATGGAATGAGGTACTACTGACGAAAGGAAAGCCGACAGATGTTCAAAACTATGAAATCTTGTAGTGTCTTTTTATTACAGAACTGGAAACCACACATAAAGTAGGTTCTAATCAAATGATTTGTCATTAATAGCTCATTATAAAATGTTAACAAGATCATATTAATTATCTTATTTAAGTAACACCGAACTTTTAAATATTATCAGGAATTCATGTTGGTAACTTATGTTAACAGCAAATCAAGTTCCTTTCATAGCACATGTGTAGGTTATACCATACAGTTAGGCTATGAAATTGCCAAGTATTTGTTATGCCAAGTGTTATATAACACAAATCTAAATTAACTATTTAACGAGTAAGGTATTAAGAGTTAATAAGATAAAAATGATAAGACATATTAATAGTAAGTTGTTTAGGATATAAGTATTGAAGTCCATATTGAGTTTATATTATACTTATTCTTATATCATCAGTGTAACATTTTCACCTTGCAATAATAAACTTAGTTAAATATAATGAAGAAGAGAAACATAAATAAACAGGAAGAGAACATAATTATATATGTATAATGAAGGAAATGAAAGGAATAAATAAGAGATTAGTGAAAGCAAAACTTAACAATTACAAAAATATAAAAGAAGAGAGCAATAACATGATCTTGATTTGAAAACCAAGATACCTTAATATATGGCAAATGTCTCCTTTTATAGGTTAAAATTTAAAATTATTGATTTGATAACTAATTGTTAAGTGGGTGGCTACATCTTAACTTGGTGATAATCTCTATCTTCTTGTCTGAATAAAATGGCAATGCTAATGTTAGAATTTGAACAAATTTCATGAAAGTTCTAGTAAATTGTCTTAGCTTTCCAACATAAAAAGAATCAGTGCATTTGGATTTCTAGAACTCGAGACATGGGCTGAACAATGAACAATGTTTAGGTTGTAGGACAGATTCAGACTTCTCTTTTGATGTTAAGATTTGGACTTCCAAAAGACATAATTAAGTCTTGGACTCTAATGAATGTTTTAGGCCTATATCATAGCTTTCTAGCCATATAAACCAAACTAAAATCAAAGATCTACAACTCCAGATATGACCCAATGACTGAATAGTGTACCAGTTTGGATTGAACCAATATCTCTTTTCTAAACTTAGCCCTCTCTTTGGCTTCTCAATTTTAATAGTTAAACTCATTAATCAATCCTTTTATTTATGTGATAGGCTTGCATTTAAGTTAAACATTTACTATAAATTAAAGGTATCTTATAGTATTAGACATGATATTATAACATGTACTCTAGTTAAGGAGTTATAGATATGTAAAGTACAAAATGATGATATAAAACCTTAATAAAAATGCACTTTTATGTACAAATCACACCTCTCATCCAGCTTATTACTAGTCTCTAGTAATAAAAGCATTAAAATAGAAAAACAATTTGTAAGTTTCACAAAGCAAGACATTCATCATTTAACTTCCATTAATATATTCAAATAAACAAACTCTCATTAAATTTATATATATTTGTTCAATACCTCTTAAACAAAATATTAATAAACATTCCTTTTTATGTGTTTAGTGCATGAAAACATAGATTATTATCTTATTTTTTGGTTAACTTTTATTGGAAGAAAACAATATTTTGTTCTAATGTTTAAGGTTAATTTTCTTGGTTTAAGATTACTATCTTTTTTTTTTAATATATATGCATATAACTTAAAACATAATGCATCTTTAATCCATGTAACGAGCTTTAGGCTAATAACTTGAGACAACCCTTTGAGCTTAATAACTCAGGTTGCAGATACTAATATGTAAATAATGCAATGTTTGATTTCCTTAAGCTTTTCTCCTTAACTCATTTAATAAGCACTGAGACAATAGCTCTCAAGTCAATTGACTTTAGGGTATGAGGTGTTAAAAAACCCCTTCGACCTTAATTGCTTAGGTTAGGGAGGCTACAAAACCAAACTTATCTATATTTTTATTATCATCAATATTATCAATTTTTTTTTTTTGCAAATTATATACTATCCCTTTCCCTTAGTTGTTACCTTTAATAAAACAACATCCATAATGTAATAATCCAATATGCAATTCACAATCATATGTTTAAGTGTGTGTGCATGAAAATGAAGATTTAAAAATATTTATTAAATGAGTATATGAGTAGAATCAATTGATAACAATGCAAGATTTTGTAAACCTGATTATTTCAAGAAGTATGTGATAGACCTTGTTATGAATATTGCAAATAACCATTAGAAAATATTTACTAAGATGCGTCTCAAGAGTCAATAAAATTCCTCCTTGCTCTACCATCCTAGAAATAACAATTCTGTCAAATGGTTTATGAAATACAAAACACATTTAGTTTTTTTTTTAAATATCAACTACTACCCTTTCCCCCAACCAAAATAAGACATTGTCTTAATGTTCTAAGGTAGAAAGATAGAGTATAGAAGACATCACCTGAAACACCAAACACTAACAATCTTGAAAGACACTTAAACAAATATAAGAAATAACAAAACAAAATAATATGGTATTAATAAAACTAAAAGACACAAGGTTTTACAAATGAAGGCTCAAATTCAATCTAAGCTTTTTATGACTTTCTTAGATGACCAATTTATGCTACTCATATACGGATCAATTACAAGCATGAGAGATTGTAGATGGTCAATTAATTATTCAGCAGTAGTAGTAAAGATTATGATTTGTCGTGCCGAAGATGTTATAAATTTTTGTTCTATAGCATGATCAAGAAAAGACAACAAATTATCATAAAAACAATTAACATTTAATAAACCTATGATTTGATGGTGAATGTATAGTTGGGCCCAAGAGGAAATATGAAAAATCTCTTCAATATGCCCAGACCACCTGGTAAGGCAATGAAGGCATTAACATGATTAAACATTGCTTCATTCAATCAGACATTGTGGAGACCTATAGTTCCTCTCCAATTATTCTTCAAATAACGTCCCCTTTTGCTAAAGCTTTAGGGACAACTCCCAAAATTTGACTACCTTCTAAAAATACAACTATTGACGCACCCCTCATTAACTCAAGGCTGCCTCCCCCATACACTAAATGAATCTTTCTCTCAGTTGGTACCTGACCAAGACTACATCCACTAAAAATATAAATATTCAACAGACAATCCCAGCGTAAATATGATCCATTTTCCAACACATACAATGTAAACACCCAAAAGATATATATATATATATATATATATATATATATATATATATATATATAATGACTCCACCATTGTTATCGATTTCCTGAATCCATAACAACGTAGTTTTCACTGCTAGAAATCGATAGTGATGTGGTTTTTGTTGCCAATTTCCTTAATCAATAGTGACACAGTTTTTGCTGCTGATTTCTAAATTGGCAGCAACGCAGTTTTTTGTTACTAGAAATTGGTAGTGATGCAGTTTTTGCTATCGATTTCCTGAATCGATAGTGATAATTTTTGCTACCAATTTCTGAATCCGCAATGACGCAGTTGTTAAATTGTCTTAGGGAGCTGGGAGGGGTGGGGCAAAACCGGTTTTGGAAAGACCAAAACAAGGATAAGTACACGTTTAAATCAACACTAAACACCTCACCTTATTTAATGGGGAGTATAAAAACAAGGAGGAGAGAGAAGGTGAACCTTCCTCTTTCCAAAGTTGTCTGCATCAACTGCATGTCCAGCTACATGTTGCTCTTCCCTTCCTCCTTCCTAATAGCAACGTGTACCAAACTAGTAGAGAGTGCCTTATGAACGTGTGAGGGAGAGTTGAGACCTTGAGAGAAGATTGGACAGCTACCTAGAGGGAAAGGAAAAGGGGGCTAGAAAATGTGAGAGGAAGAAGAAGGAGGAGAACTAGTAGGAGAGGAGAAAGAATACTGTCAAACATTCCCCAAACTTAGTGAGATTCAAAAGGTATGGGTCATGAAACTCCCTTCCTCTTCTCCTTAAGACCCAGAACTGGAAATGAAGAAGAAGACCCTAAACTAATCTAAGACTAAAGCTAGCTATGAAGGAAACTAAAATTAACTAAGAGGATAAGGAAAAAGAATGAAATGAGGCTAATTCCCAGAACATCTAACAAAAAAAATGAATAAAATAAAAAGAACAAATCATGGTAGAGGGTTGGCCAGTATGCATGTGTGTGTTTTATTGGTACAACTCCCAAAATTTGACTACCTTCTAAAAATACAACTATTGACGCACCCCTCATTAACTCAAGGCTGCCTCCCCCATACACTAAATGAATCTTTCTCTCAGTTGGTACCTGACCAAGACTACATCCACTAAAAATATAAATATTCAACAGACAATCCCAGCGTAAATATGATCCATTTTCCAACACATACAATGTAAACACCCAAAAGATATATATATATATATATATATATAATGACTCCACCATTGTTATCGATTTCCTGAATCCATAACAACGTAGTTTTCACTGCTAGAAATCGATAGTGATGTGGTTTTTGTTGCCAATTTCCTTAATCAATAGTGACACAGTTTTTGCTGCTGATTTCTAAATTGGCAGCAACGCAGTTTTTTGTTACTAGAAATTGGTAGTGATGCAGTTTTTGCTATCGATTTCCTGAATCGATAGTGATAATTTTTGCTACCAATTTCTGAATCCGCAATGACGCAGTTGTTAAATTGTCTTAGGGAGCTGGGAGGGGTGGGGCAAAACCGGTTTTGGAAAGACCAAAACAAGGATAAGTACACGTTTAAATCAACACTAAACACCTCACCTTATTTAATGGGGAGTATAAAAACAAGGAGGAGAGAGAAGGTGAACCTTCCTCTTTCCAAAGTTGTCTGCATCAACTGCATGTCCAGCTACATGTTGCTCTTCCCTTCCTCCTTCCTAATAGCAACGTGTACCAAACTAGTAGAGAGTGCCTTATGAACGTGTGAGGGAGAGTTGAGACCTTGAGAGAAGATTGGACAGCTACCTAGAGGGAAAGGAAAAGGGGGCTAGAAAATGTGAGAGGAAGAAGAAGGAGGAGAACTAGTAGGAGAGGAGAAAGAATACTGTCAAACATTCCCCAAACTTAGTGAGATTCAAAAGGTATGGGTCATGAAACTCCCTTCCTCTTCTCCTTAAGACCCAGAACTGGAAATGAAGAAGAAGACCCTAAACTAATCTAAGACTAAAGCTAGCTATGAAGGAAACTAAAATTAACTAAGAGGATAAGGAAAAAGAATGAAATGAGGCTAATTCCCAGAACATCTAACAAAAAAAATGAATAAAATAAAAAGAACAAATCATGGTAGAGGGTTGGCCAGTATGCATGTGTGTGTTTTATTGGTATTTGTTAAAAGATGATATGTTGCAATTAATGGTTTTCAATGTGTGTCTTCTGCTGGAACTTGTTAAAAGATTATATACTGAAATTGATAGGTTCAATATGTGTGTTCTGCTAGAACTTATTTTATTGAAAAATGATATGCTGGAATTGATGGTTTCAATGTGTTAAAAAAAGATTATGTGCTAAAATGAATGGTTATCAATATATGTATTCTGCTGGAATTTATTGAGAGAATATGTGCAAGAATTGATGGTTTCAATGTCTATGTTCTGCTGGAACTTGTTGAAAGATTATATGCTAAAATTGATGGTTTCAATGTGTGTGTTTTGCTGGAACTTTGTGACAGTTTATGTGTTGGGGTTGTTATAGCTTGTGTGGTGTGTGTTCATGACAAATATGCGTTAGTAGTGAATTTGCAATTTGCAATTTGCTGCTAAAACTGAGTTTTCTGTAGTGAATTAGAATTCACTACTAAATTGTGTGTTTTGCAGCGAAATTATGATTTACTGTCGAAACTGTGTTATCTGTAGTGAATTAGAATTCCCTGCTGAAGTTGAGTTTTCTATAGCGAATTTGTGATTCACTATTGAAACTAAGTTGCTTGTAGCGAATTAGGATTTGTTGTCGAATTATGTGTTCTATAGCAAAATTGTGATTCGTTACTAAAACTGTGTCGTCTACATAACATTAACCTGTGATTCCCTTTCCCTTAGTTGTTACCCTTAATAAAAGAATATAAATAATATAATAATTCAATATGTAATTCACAATCATATGTTTAAGTGTGTGTGCATGAAAATGAAGATTTAAGAATATTTGTTAAATGAGTATATGAGCAGAATCAATTGATAACAATGCGAGATTTTGTAAACCTAATTATTTTAAGAAGTATGTGATAAACCTTGTTATGAATATTGCAAATAACCATTAGAAAATGTTTACTAAGATGCGTCTCAAGAGTCAATAAAATTCCTCGTTACTCTGCCATCTTAGTAATAACAATTCTGTTAAATGGTTTATGAAATACAAAACACATTTAGTTTTTTTTTTTAAATATCAACTACTACCCTCTCCCCTCAACTAAAATGAGACATTGTCCTCAATGTCCTAACATAGAAAGATAGAATATAAAGGACATCACCTGAAATGATAAACATTGATAAACCTGAAATACACTTAAACAAATATATGAAACAACAAACATAATAATAAAACCGAAAGACACAAAGATTCACAAATGAAGGCTCAAATCCAATCTAAGCTTTTTATGGCTTTTCTTAGATGACCAGTTTATACGACTCATAGAGGGATCAATTATATGAATGAAAGATTATAGTTGGTCAATAAGTGATTTAGTAGTAGCAGCAAAGATTATGATTTGTCATGCCAAAGATGTTAGAAATTCCTGTTTCACAATATGATCAAAAAACAACAACAACTTATCATAATAACCATTAACATTTAACATACTTATGGGTTTATGGTAAATGTGCAATTGGGCCTAAGAAGAAATATGAAAGATCTCTTCCAATATACCCAGACCACCTAGTAAGGCAATGAAGGCATTAGTATAGTTAAACATTACATTCATTCAAGCAGACATTATGGAGACCTGTAGTTCCTCTCTAATTGTTTTTCCAATGATATCCTCTTATGCTAAAGCTTTGGGGATGACTCTCAAAACTTGATTACCTCCTAATAATGCAGCTATTGACACACCTCCTAAAACCCAAGAGTGTCTTGCTTATACACTAAATGAATCTTTCTCTCAGCTACCACCTATGATTTGTTGATTCTAAAAATTCCTTTTCTTTCCTAGAACTAGATCTAATGAAAACACAAATGTTTCTTATATCATGACCTAAGGAACTTGCCATTTCTACACACTTCTATATTTGTTCAATGTATGGGTTAAGTAGAAATGAAAGGAGGGAAGAGAGGATTTTATAGATGAGAAATTAAAAAGGCAATCACACCACCTATATATAGGTCAGCTGGAGTCTCACACATTCTCTCTCTTTATTTATTTATTTATTTTTGAAAAAGCATGTGTATGTAAAAGTACTTGTGATTGTGGCTCACATCTTCTCTTAGGTTTACATCCAAAAATGACTTAAATGCTCTCTATAGGTTGGGGATAGGCTTCCCATCCAATTTTCTTAAAAACTAACAAGCAAGTTTTTTTTAGTTAGATTCCCAAGACTATGCCAACATGTTCTTTATGAAAGTGGGTTCATAAGTCATGAATTGCACGATACTTATCTAAAGACTCTTTGTGTTTTGAAATAAATCCCATCTTTTGACAATTTTTACAGGTTTTGTAGAATGCATGTGAATCCTTGAACATGGTGAGCCAATAAAATCAATCTTGTAAGATTTTTACAGTCGTTTTTTTTACGAGAAATGATTCCCACATGCCTTAGAGTGACAAAATTTAATGACACTACTTACTTCATTGTTGGGAATGCATCTTTGAAATATTTGATCAAGATAATATTTGAATAAGTGTGGGTCATCCCCATAAAAATTTTGCATGTCACTAAAAAACTACTTGCATTTACATTGTACTGTTCCTTAGGATTTTGCTGTAGTTGAGATGGAAAATTACATTTCTCTTAAAAAATGATAGTAGATGTGAATTTTGCAAGAGTATCTTTAAAATTTGTTATGCTTTGAGCAAGTTAAGTGTTGATTGTCCCTTGCTTTTCAATAAATGCATACAAATTTTCCTCATGATTTCTTTTAGGAGGTGGAGCATATCCATAAGAATTTTGAAAATTATGATGTACTTGAAATGATGGTTGTGAAGTTTGTGCATTATTGTTTTATCATTCTTCCAACTGAAATTTGGGTGATTTCTCTAACCAGGGTTGTATGTTTGCGAGTATGGGTTATGGTTGGGCCTTTGGAAACTATTTAAAGTATAGGCTTGTTCATAGAGACATTCCTTAGAAGAAGGCAAGGTTGGACAATCATTGATTGAATGTTCATTGGTTTCACAAATTTGATATATAATGCCTTGAATAGATTTTAATTAACCACTCTTTTTCAATTCTAGTGCCCCGACTTTTCTTACTAAAGATGAAAACTTGGTTTGGAGGTCATGATTTTCCCTAAGGGTGTACATAACTCTACTAGATGAATGAGGTTGAGTATTATTCGATGTCTCATATATACTTGCGGTGTCCTAATTTTGAGTATTTTTAGCTAACAAGTCTAAGTACTCTATTGCTTTATCAGGGTCTTTATCTTCAAAAATTCCATTGCATATCAATTCAACCATTTGTCTATCTCTAGGTGTTAACCCTTCATAAAAATATGAACCCAATCTCTATGTTTCAAAACCATGATAAGGCTAAGTATTAAGCAAGTCTTGATATCTATCCCAACATTGGTAAAAAGTTTCTCCTGGTTTTTGAGTAAAAGTGGTGATTTGTCTTTTGAAAGAGTTTGTTTTATAAGAAGGGAAAAACTTCTTTAAAAACTATTATTGCATTTCATCCTAAACATGAATGGATTTTGGTCTTAAATTTTATTGCCATGTTTTATCTTATCTTTCAATGAAAAAGAAAAAAGATTTAGTCTGATGGTGTTCATGCTACAATTTGAGTTATTATAGTTGTTACACACCTCCTCAAATTCCCTTAAATGCAAGTATAGATTTTCTAAATCTAAGCCATAAAAAGAAGGTAAAAGTTGAATAATGCTTGGCTTAAAACTAAAATGAGATACATTAGGAGGAAAAACTATGCATGATGGTGTACTTGTTCTTGTGGGATTCATGTGGTCTCTAAGTGTTCTAACACGGTCATTCTCATTATTTTCATTATAAAGTGATTGGTTATTTTCTTTGGTCATATTTTCTGAAAATGATGAGGATACCCTACAAAGTCTACCACTTAATGTATGTGACCACACTCTTATACACACGTAGGAATAGAATAAAAGGAAGAAGAAAATAAAAGAAAAAGAAATAAAAGAAAAGAAACAAAGTTAGATACAAGAAAAGTGAAAAGAGAAAATAAAATAAATACTATAATTTGTACAAGAATTTACCTCCCCAACAATGGCGTCAAAAACTTGACACGACCAAAAGCTTAATGTCTTCTTCCAAGTGTAGGAATGTAGAAGTAATAAATAACCCAATAAGATCAAGGTCGAACCACAACGAGGTTAATTGTATAAATTATAGATAAAGATAACACAACAACAACAAATCCATAATAATAACAATTATAATACTAAATACTAATACTAATACTAATAATAATAATAATAGTAATAGTAGCAATATTAGTAGTAGTAAGATGAGAGCTTTAAGATGGAAGATTTATGAAAGGATTAAATAATGATAACAACACATGTCAAGGTTAGAGGATCCACTAATGGTATGTCAAACAAGTATAGTATAAACTCTTATTATTCAATTGAAAAGCACACACAAAGGAGGTTCCAATTTGATTATAGATTGTTAGCATGATTACATTGGTCATCTTATTCAATTAATGCTAATACTTGTAAATGTGATCAGGCATTTATGAATATAACTTATGTTAACAACAAATCAAGTTCCTTTCATATCACAACTGTCAGTTATACCCTATAGTATGGACTATGAAAGTGCCAATTATTTGTTGTACTAAGTATTATATAGCATAAATCTAGATTAGTAATTTAACAAGCAAAGTATTAAAGAGTGAAGAAGATAACAAATACAAAACATGTTAGTAAATATTAAAGTCCATGTTAAGTTTGCATTATACTTATTCTTACACCATTAGTGTAACCTTTTCACCTTGACATAATAAACTTAACCAAACATAATGAAAGAGAGAAACATAAATAAACAAGATAAGAACATAAATAAGATAAAAATTAACTATGTAAAGAAAAGGAAATGAAAGGTATAAACTTGATATTAATGAAAGCAAAACATAAGTAATACAAAGAGAGAAAGCAAGACTATAATCTTGATTTGGAAACGAAGATGCCTAAATACATAGCAAATACCTCCTTTATAGGCCAAAATTGAGAATTATTGATTTGATGAGTAATTGATGAATGGGTGGCCAACTCTTGACTTGGTGACAATCATTATCTTCTTATGTCTGCCCAAATATCATTAATAATGTCAGAATTGGAACCACTTGAAAACATAAAAGTTCTAGTAAATTATCTTAGCTTTCTATGAAAAAAACTTGAGGTCATTTGGACTTCTAAAACTCTAGATATGGACCAAACACTGAACAGTGTTCCAGCTATAGGATAGATTCGGACTTCTTCGTTTTTGCTATAATTTTGACTTGAAAATGGCCTTTTTAAATCTTGGGCTCCACATAAAAGTTGTAGGCCTATGTCTTACCTTTCCACCTTATAAAATAGACCTAAGTAAGAGATCTACAACTCTAGATATTATCCAATTACCAAATAGTGTTCCGATTTGGACTGCACCAGCATCTCTTTTCTAAGTTTCGCCATTTCTTTATCCTTTCAATTTCAGTTCTTAAACTCATCAATCAGTCCTTTCCTTTATATGATAGGCCTGTATTTAAAATGAATATTTACCACAAATTAAAGGTATCTTATTGATTAGTACTTAAAAGTGCATTTTTATCAAGGTTTCATATCATCATTTTGGACTTGAAGTATCAATAACTCCTTAACTAAAGCATATTTTATAATAACATATCTAATAATATAAGATACCTCTAATTTGTGTTAAATGTTCATTTTAAATGCAGGTTTATCACATAAATAAAAGGTTTGATTGATGAGTTTAAGAACTAAAATTGAAAGGATAAAGAGATGGTGAAACTTGATAAAAAGAGATGCTAGTGTAGTCCAAACCGGAACACTGTAGGGTAATTGGGTCATATCTAGAGTTGTTGATCTCGAATTTAGGTCTCCTTTATATAGATGGAAAGGTAAGACATAGGCCTATAACTTTTATGTGGAGCCCAAGATTTAAAAAAGGCTATTTTCAAGTCCAAATTAGATGTCGAAATGCATGATAAATGCCTCCTTTTGTAGGCCAAGATTGAGAGCTATTGATTTGTTGACTAATTGTTGAGTGGGTAGCCATATTTTAACTTAGTGATAATCCTTATCTTCTTGTCTAAACAAAACATCATTGCTAACATCTAAATTTGAATAGACTTGATTCATAAAAATTTTAGAAAATTGTCTCAACTTTCTAACAAAAAATTGAGGTCATTTAGACTTTTAGAACTCAAGATATGGGTTGAAAGCTAAATAATGTTTGGACTGTAGGACAGATTCAAACTTCTCTATTATTGATAATATTTGGACTTCCAAATAGTAATTTGCATTCCTATGAATATTTTAGGCATATATCCTAGCTTTCTAGTCATATAAACCAAATTAAAATCCAAGATCTACAACTCCAAATATGACCAAATTACCAAACAGTATTCTAGTTTGAACTGAACTAGCATTTTTTTTCTAAGCCTAGCCCTCCATTTATTTTCTCAATTTCAGTAGTTGTACTACCTATCAATCAATCCTTTGATTTATGTGATAGGCCTGCATTTAAAATGAACATTTACCATAAATTAAAGGTATCTTATAGTATCAGACTTGTTATTATAAAATATGTTTTAGTTAAGAAGTTATTGATACTTTTAAGCACAAAATACTGTTATAAAACCTTGATAAAAATGCACTCTTAAGTATTAATCACACCCATACAACTAGCTAAAATAGAAAAACAATTTACAAGTTCCACAAAGTAAGACATTCATCATTCAACTTCCATTAATCTATCCAAATAAACAAACTCTCATTAAATTTATATATCTGCTCAATACCTCTTTACCAAAATATTAATAAACCTTTTTTATGCTCAATATATGAACATATGGTTATGGGGCTTTACTTGGAAAAAAACAAAATTTTATTCTAATATTTAAGGTTAACTTGGGTTGGGACAATTTTTTTTTTTTTAATATATGTACATATAACTTAAAACACAATGCATCTTGAACCTATATAATGAGCATTCAACTAATTACTCATAGACTAGTTGATATTAGGGCATTAGGTGTTAAGACACTCTTTCGAGTTTAGTAACTCGAGTTGCAGATATTAATGCGTGGATAGTGCAATATTTGATTCTCTTAAGCTTTTCTCCTTAACCTATAAGGACTAGGCCAATAGCTCTTAAGTTAGTTGACTTTAGGATATTAGGTGTTAAAACACTCCTTCAAGCTTAATTGCTTAGGTGAGGGAGACTACAAAACCAAACTTATCTACTTTTTTTTATTTAATTAATTACATTTATTGTCATTTTTTTTGCAAATTATATACAATCCATTTTTCTTAGTTGTTACCTTTAACAAACGAACATAAATAATGTAATAATCTAATATGTAACCCACAATGATATAAGCAAAATCAAGTGATGATAATGCAAGAGTTTATAAATCTGAATATTTCAAGAAGTACGTGATAGACCTTATTATGATTATTGCAAATAACCATTAGAAAATGTTTGCTAAAAAGCATATCAAGAATCAATAAAATTCCTCCTTACTCTGTCATTCCTAATAACAGTTTTATCAAATGGTTTTATTAAAAACAAAAGCAGTTAGTTGGTTAGTTTTTTTTAATGTCAACTACTACCTTTTTCCCCTAATCAAAATAAGACATTATTCTCGATATCCTAAGGTAGCAAGATAGAGTATAAAAGATATCACCTAAAATAACAAACACTAACAAACTTGAAACACACTTAAATAAATATAAGAAATAATAAAATAAAATAATATGTTATTAATAAAACCAAAAGACATAATTTTTTATAAACGAAGGCTTAAATCATAGTTGTGATTGTGGCTCACATCGTCCCTTGGTTTTATGTCCAAGAATGGCTTAAACGCCCTCTATAGGTCAATGATAGGCTTCACATCTAATTTTTTTAAACAAGCTTTGCAAAACACATATGTATCTTTAAACATGTTGGATCAATAAAATCTACATTGTAAGATTTTTGAAGTAATCTTTTTTTAACGATAAAATTACATCATTGTCTCAAAATAATAAAATTTTATAACACTACTTACATCGTTGTTGGGAAAACATATTTGAAATTTTTTATCTAGATAATATTTGAATAAGTGAGGGTTATCTTAATAAAATTTTTGTATGTTGCTCAAAAACTTTCTTTTGCCTTCGGTATTTCAATGCAAAAATCCTGAAACAAGAAAATTAATATTTTTAGCAAACCAAGGAATTGAACTAAAATTAATATTAATTAGTGTGATATCGAATGTCAAATCTATTGTCACTCTTGACAAAAGATCCATATCAACATTTTTTGTGCCTTTTTCATTCGTGATTTCTTCCTAAAAATAAATCATTTGCAATTCAGATTCATCCAACTCAATTTTACTCAATATCAATTATTATTATTATTAATATTACTACTAATACTACTACTACTACTACTACTACTACTACTACTACTATTATTATTATTATTATTATTATTATTATTGCTGTTATTACTATTATTATTGTTGTTGTTGTTGTTGTTGTTGTTATTGTTATTATTGTTGTATTATTATTATTTATAATTTGTACAATTAACCTCCCTATAGTTCGACCTTGGTCTTACCGGGTTATTTATTACTTTGACACTCCTACACTTGGGAGAAGACATCAATCTTTTAGTCGTGTCAAGTTTTTGACGTTGTTGCTGGGGAGGTAAGTTCTTGTACAAATTATAGTATTTATTTTATTTTTTCTTTTCACTTTTCTTGTATATAATTTTGTTTCTTTTGTTTTGCTTGTCTTTATTTTGTTTTCTTCCTTCTTCTTTTCTTTTCTTCTTTCTTTTATTATATTCCTACACGTGCATGAGAGTGTGGTCACTTACATTAAGTGGTAGACTTTGTAGGGTATCCTCATCATTTTCAGAAAATATGGCTGAAGAAGATAATCAATCACTTCATAATGAAAATAATGAGAATAACCGTGCTAGAACACTTAGAGACCACATGAATCCCACAAGAACAAGTGCACCATCATGCATAGTTTTTCCTCCTGATGCATCTCATTTTAATTTTAAACCAGGTATTATTCAACTTTTACCATCTTTTCATGGTTTAGAATTGGAAAATCCATACTTGCATTTAAGGGAATTTGAGGAGGTGTGCAACACATATAATAATTTAAATTGTAGCATGAACACCATCAGATTAAAGCTTTTTCCTTTTTCATTAAAAGATAAAGCTAAAACATGGCTACAAAATTTGAGACCAGGATCCATTCCTGCTTGGGATGAAATGCAACAACAATTTTTAAAGAAGTTTTTCCCATCTCATAGAACAAACTCTTTCAAGAGACAAATCACCACTTTCACTCAAAAACCAGGAGAAACATTTTACAAATATTGGGATAGGTATCGAGACTTGCTTAGTACTTGCCCTCATCATGGTTTTGAAACATGGAGATTGGTTTCACATTTCTATGAAGGGTTAACACCTAAAGATAGGCAAATGGTTGAATTGATGTGCAATGGAACTTTTGAAGATAAAGACCCTGATGAAGCAATGGAGTACTTAGACTTGTTAGCTGAAAATGCTCAAAATTGCCTTATATTGTGTGCAAACTTCAACCATTAAACACTCAAGGTTTCAATGTCAATCTTAGCCCAAATAATAGGTACATTTGTATACTTATTTGATGCTTAAATTCAGCCCCCAAATCAGCCCCAATCAACCTTCAAATTAGCCCAAGCACAATCCATGATCTTACATGTCCACACAACAAATAACAATTGATTTATTTTGGGTAATCCATTGATCCAAGAAGGCAAGCACATGGATGGAAAGCTAGAGGGGATATTTTTACATTATTTTGGGTCAAAAAGAAGAATGAGACAGCTCATAAATGAGGAAGAAAAACGTGCACCAAAGTGATTGCAAAGCTATCCTAATTTGATTTTCATAACACCTTTCGGTGTTTTGCCCATAACTTTTGACTCAGGTATCCAAATGAGCTGTTCTTTAATGATCTAGAAAATAACAAAATTTCCTATAAATATGTCTCTAATAGACATCTAGAGGGGATGCTTCTATGAGGGTCAAATTTCTGTCCAAAGTTAGAGTTAGATTTGTGTCCAATTTTTTTTGAAATTGTGTTGTGTTCTTCTTTATAGATTTCGGTTCTTTAGTTTGTAAAACTTATTATTTCAGTTTGATTCAAGTTATTTCATGTTTATTGAAGTTTTCATATATAATTATGGTTGGTTAATCTCTTTCTTGGATCCAAATCAAGAATGATGGTGATTGAGGTGAGTTCTTTAGGATATGAATGAATCTTAATGTTTATCTTCTTATTTTCTTCATGAATGATTTATTATTGCAAAGAAATTTTAGAAATCATTTAGGTAATGTCATAATCTAGAATTTTTATGCATAAACTTTAGTTTTGGTATAGAGATTGCTTGATTCAATGTCTTACTTAATATGAAAGTACTTGTTCATTCTTAAGCAGTAATCAATATTCATCTTTCTAAACTTCATTGTAATATCTTCCGATCTAATATCACCATTGTTGATATTAGGTTGAGTTATCTTATATATGTTGAAGAAATCACCAATACATCACCATTAAAATTTATTTCGACCAAGACTTACTTTTTCTTGTCATTTAAAATCTATTTACACCTTTTCATCTTTGAAAACAAATCCAACAATTATTTTCAACCAAGTTATTGCTAATTTAATTTCTCTTGAGTTCTTTTTTGTTACCTAGCTTAATTTCCAGATCTAGCTCTCTGTGGATATGACCTCGATCTTACCTAGTTAATTGCTACATCGCACACTCGTACACTTGCGAGTTAAAGCAAGCTAATCATAAAAAGCGGTCAAGCCTCAACCTTAGGGAACATCATGACCTTCAAGTCAAGTTTGCATCTTTAGCTAGAAAAGTCGAGGCACTAGAATTGAAAAAGAGTGGTAAATTAAAATTTGTTGAAAACATTGTGTGTCAAATATGTGAAACAAATGAACACTCAACCAATAACTGTCCAACCTTGCCTTATTTTAAGGAATGTCTCCATGAAGAAGCCCAAGCTTTAAACATTTTTGAAAGGCCCAATCATAACCCATACTTGCAGACATACAATCCTGGTTGGAGAAATCACCAAAATTTTAGTTGGAAGAGTGACAATTCACAAACTTCATCACCATAGTTTTAAGCACACCATAATTTCCAAAATTCTTATGGATATGCACCTCCACCTCCTAGAAGAAATTTTGAGGAAACTTTGTATGCATTCATTGAAAAGCAAGAGAAAATCAACACTCAACTTGCTCAAAGCATAACAAATTTTAAAGATACTCTTGCAAAATTCATATCTGCTCTCAGTTTTCAAGAGAAAGGTAAGTTTCCATCTCAACCACAGCAAAATCCCAAGGGGCAATACAATGCAAATGCAAGTAGTCCTGGAAGTCAACACATGGATCAAGTCAAATCAGTCATCACTTTTTGTAGAGGTAAGGTTATTCAAAAACCAATTCTTGAACCTTGTGAGAAAGATGATGAGCCAATCAGGAAGAATCTAAACATTGCAAAGAAAACATTGATTCCGCTCTAGCACTTCCGTTTTCTCATGCCATGACCAATCAGGAAGAATCAAGGATGAAAAAGGCACCAAAAATGTTGATGCGGATCTTTTATCAAAAGTGACAACAAATTCGACACCCGACATCACACCATTTGATGATTACTTTCATGATAAATCTCTACTTTCTCTTAGTTCAATGCCTTGGTTTGCTAAAAATATCAATTTTCTTGCTTCAGGATTTTTACCAACTCACTAGAGTACCGAAGATAAAAGAAAATTTTTGAGCGACATGCAAAAATTTTATTGGGATGACCCTTACTTATTCAATTGTTGTCCTGATCAAATATTTCAAAGATACATTCCCGACAATGAGGTAACTAATGTCATTAAATTGTCACTCTAAGGCACGTGGGGATCATTTCTCGTTAAAAAAGAGGACTGTAGAAATCTTACAAAGTGGATTTTACTAGCCCACCATATTCAAGGAATCACATGCATTCTACAAAACCTGTGAAAATTGTGAAAAGGTGGGATTTATTTCAAAACACAAAGTCTCATCATAATCAAGATAAGCATCATGCAATTCATGACTTATGAACCCATTTTCATAAAGAACTTGTTTGACTTAGTCTTGGAAATCTAACTAAAACATGACCCTGTTTGCCAGTTTTTAAGAAAGCTGGATGGGAAGCCTATCCTCGACCAATAGAGGGCGTTTAAGCCGTTCTTGGACGTAAAACCAAGGGAATATGTGAGCCACAATCATAACTACCTGTACATACACATGCTTTTTTAAAAGAAAATAAATAAATAAATAAAGAGAGAAGGAGAGAGTGTGAGACTCCAGCTGGCCTACACATAGGTGGTATGATTACCCTTTTAGTTTCTCATCTATAAAATCCTCTTTTCCTTCCCTTCATTTCCACTCAACCCACACATTCTTCAAATATAAAAGTGTGTAGAAATGGCAAGTTCCTCACGCCATCAAATAAAAAGTATTTGTGTTTTAGGTGGATCTAGTCTTGGGAAAGAAAAGGAGTTTTTAGAATCAGCAAATCATCTTGGTCAGGTGCTAGCTGAGAGAAAGATTCATTTAGTGTATGGAGGAGGCAGTCTTGGGTTAATGGGAGGTGTGTCAATAGCTGTATTTTTAGGAGGTAGTCAAGTTTTGGGGGTCATCCCTCAAGCTTTAGCACAAGGGGACATCATTGGAAAAACAATTAAAGAGGAACTTCAGGTCTCTACAATGTCAACTCAAATGAATGCCATGTTTAACCATGCTGATGCCTTCATTGCTTTAACAGATGGTCTAGGCATATTGGAAGAGATCTTTTATATTTTCTCTTGGGCCCAACTGCACATTCACCATAAACCCATAGGTTTGTTAAATGTTAATGGTTATTATGATAAGTTGTTGTCTTTTCTTGATCATGCTGTGGAACAATAATTTCTAACATCTTTTGCACGACAAATCATAATCTCTGCTGCTACTGCTGAAGAATTGATTGACCAACTACAATCCTTCATTCCTGTAATTGATCCCTCCATGAGTCGCATAAATTGATCATCTAAGGAAATCTATAAAAAGCTTAAATTAGATTTGAGCCTTCATTTGTGAATCTTTGTGTCTTTTGGTTTTATTATTGTGTTTTGTTATTTCTTATTTTTGTTTCAGTGTGTTTCAAGTTTGTCAATGTTTGTTATTTTAGGTGATATCTTCTATACTCTATCTTTCTACCTTAGAACATTGAGGACAATGTCTCATTTTGGATGGGGGAGAGGGTAGTAGTTGATAAAAAAAATTATTTTCCATTTCATAAAGCATATGCAAAATTGTTGTTACTATAATGGCAGAGTAAATGAGATCTTTTTATGAATCTTGAGACGCATCTTAGTAACCATTCTTAACAAGGTCTATCATAATACTTCTTGAAATATTCAGATTTACAAACTCTCGCATTACTATCACTTAATTATGCTCGTATACTCATTTAACATGTATTCTTAAACCTTAATTTACACACACACTTTAACATATGATTGTGAGTTGCACATTGAATTATTACATTATTAATGTTCTTTTGTTAAAGGTAACAACTAAGGGAAAGGGATAGTGACACGACTAAAAGGTTGATGTCTTCTCCCAAGTGCAGGAGTGTCGAAGTAATAAATAACCCGGCAAGACCGGGGTCGAACCACAGGGAGGTTAATTGTACAAATTATAAACAACAATTATAAAACAACAATAACAACAACAACACTAGTAGTAGTAATAATAATAACAATAATAATAATAATAATAATAATAATAATAATAATAATAATAATAATAATAATAATAATAATAATAATAAAGAGAAGAAGAAGAAGATGATGATGATGAGAACTTTGAGATGAAATATTAATGTAACAATTAAACAATGATAATAACAAATGTCAAGGTTAGAGGATCCACTAATGGTATGTCAAACAAGTATAGTATAAACTCTTATTATTGAATTGGAAACCACACACAAAGGAGGTTCCAATCAGATTATATATTGTTAACATGATTACATTAGTCATCTTATTCAATTAATGCTAATACTTGTAAATCTCGTCAAGCATTCATGATTATAACTTATGTTAACAACAAATCAAGTTCCTTTCATAGCTCAGGTGTCGGTTATACCATACATTATGGGCTATGAAAGTGCCAAGCATTTGTTGTACCAAGTGTTATACAACATAAATCAAGATTAGTCATTTAACAAGCAAAGTATTAAAGAGTGAACAAGATAACAAATATAAAACATGTTAGTATCAAACATTAAAGTCCATATTAAGTTTACATTATACTTATTCTTACACCATTAGTGTAACCTTTTCACCTTGACATAATTAACTTAGCTAGACATAATGAAAGAAAGAAAAATAGATAAATAAAATAAGAACATAAAAGCTAACTAAGTAAAGGAAAGGAAATGAAAAGCATAAACTTAATATTAATGAAAGCAAAGCATAAACATTATAAAAAATACAAAGAGAGAAAGGAAGAGCATGATCTTGATCTGGAAACCAAGATGCCTAAATGCATGGCAAATGCCTCCTTTTATAGGCCAAAATTGGGAACTATTGATTTGATGACTAATTGATAAGTGGGTGGCCAACTTTTAACTTGGTGCCAATCCTTATCTTCTCTTGTCTGCCCAAAACATCATTGATAACGTCAAAATTGGAGCCAGTTGTAACATAAAAGTTGTAGGCAATTGTCTCAGCTTTCTTGTGTAAAAAATTTTGCATATTTGGACTTCTAGAACTCCAGATATGGCCAAAATACCAAACAGTGCTCGGGCTGGAAGACAGATTCGGGCTTCTTTGTTGTTGCTACAATTTGGACTTGATAATGGTCTTTTTAGATCTTGGGCTCCATATGAAAGTTGTAGGCCTATGTCTTACCTTTCCATCCATATAAATTGGACCTAAATCTGAGATATATAGCTCCAGATATGACCGAATTACCGAACAGTGTTCCGGTTTGGATCGCACCGACATCTCTTTTCTAAGTTTGGCCATCTCTTTGCCTTTGCAATTTAAGTTCTTAAAGTCATCAATCAATATTTTCATTTATGTGATAGGCCTGCATTTAAAATGAACATTTACCATAAATTAAAGGTATCTTATATTATTAGATATATTATTATAAAACATGCTTTAGTTAAGGAGTTATTGATACTTCAAGTGCAAAATGATGATATAAAACCATGATAAAAATGCACTTTTAAGTACTAATCACACCCCTCAACTAGCTTATTACTAGTCCCTAGTAATCAAAGCGTTACAACAATTTGCAAATTTCACAAAGCAAGGTATTCATCATTTAACTTCCATTAATCTATCCAGATAAACAAACTCTCATTAAATTTATATATCTGCTCAATACCTCTTAACAAGATATTAATAAACCTTTTTTTTTGTGCTTAATGTATCAACACATAATTATGGGGCTTTTCTTGTAAGAAAACAAAATTTTTGTTCTAATGTTTAAGGTTAACTTCCTTCGGTTGGGATTACTATTTGTCTTTTTTTCATTTTTTTTTATCTATATACATATAATTTAAAAATATCATGCATCTTTAACCCATGTAACGAGCTTTCAGCTAATGACTCCCAGACCAGTTGGTCTTAGGGCATTAGGTGTTAAGACACCCCTACAAGCTTAGTAACTCGGGTCGCAGATACTGATATATAGATAGTGCAATGTTTGATTCCCTTAAGCTTTTCTCCTCAACCCATGTAACAAGCGTTGGGCCAATAGCTCCCAAGTCAGTTGACTTTAGGGTATTAGGTGTTAAAACACCCCTTCGGGCTTAATTGCTTAGGTTAGGGAGGCTACGAAACCAAACTTATCTACATTTTTATTATCATCATTTTTTTTTCTTTTTTTCTTTTTTTTTAATTATATACAATCCCTTTCCCTTAGTTGTTACCTTTAACAAAAGAACATAAATAATGTAATAATCCAATATGCAACCCATAATCATATGTTAAAGTGTGTGTGTGTAAATTAAGGTTTAAGAATACATGTTAAATAAGTATATGAGCAGAATTAAGCGGTAACAGTACGAGAGTTTGTAAACCTGAATATTTCAGGAAGTATTATAATAGACCTTGTTAAGAATGATTACTAAGATGCGTCTCAAGAATCACTTTAACAAAAGAACTCCTTTACTCTGTCATCCTAGTAACAACAATTATGCACATGCTTTATGAAATGAAAAACAATTTTTTTTTTATCAACTACTACCCTCTCCCCCCAACCAAAACGAGACATTGTCCTCAATGTTCTAAGGTAGAAAGATAGAGCATAGAAGATATCACCTGAAATAACGAACACTGACAAAACCTGAAACACACTAAAACAAAAATAAGAAATAACAAAACACAATAATAAAACCAAAATACATAAAAATTCACAAATGAAGGCTCAAATCCAATCTAAGCTTTTTACGGCTTCCCGTAGATGACCAATTTATGCGACTCATGGAAGCATCAATCACAAGAATGAAAGATTGTAGTTGGTCAATCAATTGTTCAGCAGTAGTAGCAGAGATTATGATTTGTCGTGCAGAAGATGTTAGAAATTCCTGTTCCACATCATGATCAAGAAAAGACAACAACTTATCATAATAACCATTAACATTTAACAAGCCAATGGGTTTATGGTGAATGTGTAATTGAGCCCAAGAGGAAATATGAAAGATCTCTTCCAATGTGCCTAGACCACTGATTAGTACTTAAAAGTGCATTTTTATCATGGTTTTATATCATCATTTTGCACTTGAAGTATCAATAACTCCTTAACTAAAATATGTTTTATAATAATGTATCTAATAATATAAGATACCTATAATTTGTGGTAAATGTCTATTTTTAATGCAGGCCTATCAAATAAATGAAAGGATTGATTGATGACTTGAAGAACTTAAATTGCAAGGATAAAGAGATGGTCAAACTTAGAGAAGAGATGTCGGTGCAATCCAAACCGGAACACTGTTCGGTAATTGGGTCATATCTGGAGCTACAAATCTCAGATTTAGGTCCAATTTATATGGATGGAAAGGTAAGACATAGGCCTACAACTTTCATATGGAGCCCAAGATCTAAAAAGGCCATTATCAAGTCCAAATTGTAGCAACAACAAAGAAGCCCGAATCTGTCTTCCAGCCCGAGCACTGTTCGGTATTTTGGCCATATCTGGAGTTCTAGAAGTCCAAATGAGCTGAATTTTTTACACAAGAAAGCTGAGACAATTGCCTACAACTTTCATGTTTGCACCTGGCTCCAGTTTTGACGTTATCAATGACGTTTTGGGCAGACAACAGAAGATAAGGATTGTCACCAAGTCAAAAGTTGGCCACCCACTTATCAATTAGTCATCAAATCAATAGTTCCCAATTTTGGCCTATAAAAGGAGGCATTTGCCATGCATTTAGGCATCTTGGTTTCCAGATCAAGATCATGCTCTTCCTTTCTCTCTTTGTATTATTTATGCTTTACTTTCATTAATATCAAGTTTATGCTTTTCATTTCCTTTCCTTTACTTAGTTAACTTTTATGTTCTTATTTAGTTTATTTGTTTTCCTTTCTTTCATTATGTCTAGCTAAGTTAATTATGTCAAGGTGAAAAGGGTACACTAATGGTGGAAGAATAAGTATAGTGTAAACTTAATATGGACTTTAATGTTTGATACTAACATGTTTTATATTTGTTATCTTGTTCACTCTTTAATACTTTGCTTGTTAAATAACTAATCTTGATTTATGTTGTATAACACTTGGTACAATAAATGCTTGGCACTTTCATAGCCCATAATGTATGGTATAACCGACACCTGAGCTATGAAAGGAACTTGATTTGTTGTTAACATAAGTTATAATCATGAATGCTTGACGAGATTTACAAGTATTAGCATTAATTGAATAAGATGATTAATGTAATCATGTTAACAATATATAATCTGATTGGAACCTCCTTTGTGTGTGGTTTCCAATTCAATAATAAGAGTTTATACTATACTTGTTTGATATACCATTAGTGGAACCTCTAACCTTGACATTTGTTATTATTATTGTTTAATCCTTACATTAATATTTCATCTTTAAGTTCTCATCATCATCATCTTCTTCTTCTTCTCTTTATTATTATTGTTATTGTTCTTATTATTATTATTATTATTATTATTATTATTATTACCGTTATTATTAGTATTATTATTACTACTACTACTACTACTACTACTACTACTATTAATATTATTATTATTATTATTATTGTTATTGTTGTTTTATAATTGTTGTTTATAATTTGTACAATTAACCTCCCTGTGGTTCGACCCCGGTCTTGCCGGGTTATTTATTACTTCGACACTCCTGCACTTGGGAGAAGACATCAATCTTTTCGTCGTGTCAAGTTTTTGGCGCCGTTGCCGGGGAGGTAAGTCCTTGTATAAATTATAATATTTATTTTATTTTCTCTTTTCACTTTTCTTATATATAACTTTGTCTCTTTTATTTTGTTTCTCCTTATTTTGTTTTCTTCCTTCTTCTTTTGCTTTCTTCTTCTTCTTTTTTTTTATTTTATTCCTACACGTGCATGAGAGTGTGGTCACGTACATCAAGTGGTAGACTTTGTAGGATATCCTCATCATTTTCAGAAAATATGGCCGAAGAAGATAATCAATCACTTCAAAATGAGAATAATGAGAATAACCGTGCTAGAACACTTAGAGACCACATGAATCCCACAAGAACAAGTGCACCATCATGCATAGTTTTTCCTCCCGATGCATCTCATTTTAATTTTAAACCAGGTATTATTCAACTTTTACCATCTTTTCATGGTTTAGAATTGGAAAATCCATACTTGCATTTAAGGGAATTTGAGGAGGTCTGCAACACATATAATAATTTAAATTGTAGCATGAACACCATTAGATTAAAGCTTTTTCCTTTTTCATTAAAAGATAAAGCTAAAACATGGCTACAAAATTTAAGGCCAGGATCCATTCGTGCTTGGGATGAAATGCAACAACAATTTTTAAAGAAGTTTTTCCCATCTCATAGAACAAACTCTTTCAAGAGACAAATCACCACTTTCACTCAAAAACCAGGAGAAACATTTTACAAATGTTGGGATAGGTATCGAGACTTGCTTAGTACTTGCCCTCATCATGGTTTTGAAACATGGAGATTGGTTTCACATTTCTATGAAGGGTTAACACCTAAAGATAGGCAAATGGTTGAATTGATGTGCAATGGAACTTTTGAAGATAAAGACCCTAATGAAGCAATGGAGTACTTAGACTTGTTAGCTGAAAATGCTCAAAATTGGGACACTGCGGGTACTTATGAGGCACCGAGTAAAACTCAACCTCATACATCTAGTAGAGGTATGTACAACCTTAGGGAAGATCATGAACTCCAATCCAAGTTTGCATCTTTAGCTAAAAAAGTCGAGGCACTAGAATTGAAAAAGAATGGTCAATTAAAATCTGTTGAAAACATTGTGTGTCAAATATGTGAAACAAATGAACACTCAACCAATAACTGTCCAACCTTGCCTTCTTTTAAGAAATGTCACCATGAACAAGCCCATGCTTTAAACAGTTTCGAAAGGTCCAATCACAACCCATATTCACAAACATACAACCCTGGTTGGAGGAATTACCCAAATTTCAGTTGGAAGAGTGAGAACAATAATGCACAAACTTCACAACCACCATTTCAAGCACACCATAATTTCCAAAATTCTCATGGATATGCACCTTCTTATGCTCCACCTCTTAGAAGTAATTTTGAGGAAACTTTGTATGCATTCATTGAAAAGCAAGAGACAATCAACACTCAACTTACTCAAAGCATAACAGATTTTAAAGAAACTCTTGCAAAATTCATATCTGCTCTCAGTTTTCAAGAGCAAGGTAAGCTTCCATCTCAACCACAGCAAAATCTCAAGGGGCAATATGATGCAAATGCAAGTAGTCCTGGAAGTCAACACATGGATCAAGTCAAATCAGTCATTACTCTTCGCAATGGTAAGGTTATTAAAAAACCCACTCTTGAACCTTGTGAGAAACATGATGAGTCAATCTCTAAGGGTAAGGAAAGGGTTGAATCTGAATATTGCAAGGAAAAGACTGATTCCCTACCAGCACTTTCATTTCCTCATGCCATGACCAATCAGGAAAAAGTCGATGATGAAAAAGGCACGGACAATGTTGATGCGGATCTTTTATCAAAAGTGACAACAGATTCGACACCCGACATCACACCAATCAATTATTACTTTCCTAATGAATCTCTACTTTCTCTTAGTTCAATGCCTTGGTTTGCTAAACATATCAATTTTCTTACTTCAGGATTTTTGCCAGCTCATTGGAATACCGAAGACAACAGAAATTTTTTGAGCAACGAGCAAAATTTTTATTGGGATGACCCTAACTTATTCAATTATTGTCCTGGTCAAATATTTCAAAAATGCATTCTCGACAATGAGGTAAGTAATTTCATTAAATTTTGTTACTCTAAGGCATGTGGGGATCATTTCTCATCAAAAAAGAGGATTGTAGAAATCTTACAAAGTGAATTTTACTGGCCCATCATATTCAAGGAGTCAGATGCATTCCGCAAAAACTGTGAAAATTGTCAGAAGGTGGGATTTATTTCAAAACACAGAGAGTCTTTAGATAATCTTCTATTGACTCTTAAATCTCATCATAGTCGAGATAAGCATCGTGTAATTCATGACTTATGAACCCATTTTCATAAAGAACATACTTGGCATAGTCTTGGGAATCTGACTAAAAAAGACCATGTTTGCCAGTTTTTAAGAAAACTGGATGGGAAGCCTATCCCCGACCCATTAAGGGCGTTTAAGCTGTTCTTGGACGTAAAACCAAGGGAAGATGTGAGCCACAATCACAACTGCGATTTGAAATTTTTTGTTTGTAAAAACTTGTGTCTTTTGGTTTTATTATTGAGTTTTGTTATTTCTTATTTTTGTTTCAGTGTGTTTCAGGTTTTGTCAGAGTTCGTTATTTCAGGTGATATCTTCTATACTCTATCTTTCTACCTTAGAACATTGAGGACAATGTCTCGTTTTGGTTGGGGGGAGAGGGTAGTAGTTGATAAAAAAAAAAATTGTTTTTCATTTCATAAAGCATGTGCATAATTGTTCTTACTAGGATGGCAGAGTAAAGGAGTTCTTTTGTTAAAGTGACTCTTGAGACGCATCTCAGTAACCATTCTTAACAAGGTCTATTATAATACTTCCTGAAATATTCAGGTTTACAAACTCTCGTATTGTTACCGCTTAATTCTGCTCATATACTTATTTAACATGTATTCTTAAACCTTAATTTACACACACACTTTAACATATGATTGTGGGTTGCATATTGGATTATTACATTATTTATGTTCTTTTGTTAAAGGTAACAACTAAGGGAAAGGGATTGTATATAATAAAAAAAAAACATGAAAAAAAAAAGAAAAAAGAAAAAATAAAAAATGATGATAATAAAAATGTAGATAAGTTTGATTTCGTAGCCTCCCTAACCTAAGCAATTAAGCCCGAAGGGGTGTTTTAACACCTAATACCCTAAAGTCAACTGACTTGGGAGCTATTGGCCCAACGCTTGTTACATGGGTTGAGGAGAAAAGCTTAAAGAAATCAAACATTGCACTATCTACATATCAGTATCTGCGACCCGAGTTACTAAGCTCGTAGGGGTGTCTTAACACCTAATGCCCTAAGACCAACTGGTCTGGGAGTCATTAGCTGAAAGCTCGTTACATGGGTTAAAGATGCATGATGTTTTTAAAGTATATGTATATAGAGTTAAAAAAAAAAAAAAGACAAAAATAGTAATCCCAACCCAAGGAAGTTAACCTTAAACATTAGAACAAAAATTTTGTTTTCTTCCAAGAAAAGCCCCATAATTATGTGTTGATACATTGAGCACAAAAGAAAGGTTTATTAATATCTTGTTAAGAGGTATTGAGCAGATATATAAATTTAATGAGAGTTTGTTTATCTGGATAGATTAATGGAAGTTAAATGATGAATACCTTGCTTTGTGAAATTTGCAAATTGTTTTAACGCTTTAATTACTAGGGACTAGTAATAAGCTGGTTGAGGGGTGTGATTAGTACTTAAAAGTGCATTTTTATCATGGTTTTATATCATCATTTTGCACTTGAAGTATCAATAACTCCTTAACTAAAATATGTTTTATAATAATGTATCTAATAATATAAGATACCTATAATTTGTGGTAAATGTCTATTTTTAATGCAGGCCTATCAAATAAATGAAAGGATTGATTGATGACTTGAAGAACTTAAATTGCAAGGATAAAGAGATGGTCAAACTTAGAGAAGAGATGTCGGTGCAATCCAAACCGGAACACTGTTCGGTAATTGGGTCATATCTGGAGCTACAAATCTCAGATTTAGGTCCAATTTATATGGATGGAAAGGTAAGACATAGGCCTACAACTTTCATATGGAGCCCAAGATCTAAAAAGGCCATTATCAAGTCCAAATTGTAGCAACAACAAAGAAGCCCGAATCTGTCTTCCAGCCCGAGCACTGTTCGGTATTTTGGCCATATCTGGAGTTCTAGAAGTCCAAATGAGCTGAATTTTTTACACAAGAAAGCTGAGACAATTGCCTACAACTTTCATGTTTGCACCTGGCTCCAGTTTTGACGTTATCAATGACGTTTTGGGCAGACAACAGAAGATAAGGATTGTCACCAAGTCAAAAGTTGGCCACCCACTTATCAATTAGTCATCAAATCAATAGTTCCCAATTTTGGCCTATAAAAGGAGGCATTTGCCATGCATTTAGGCATCTTGGTTTCCAGATCAAGATCATGCTCTTCCTTTCTCTCTTTGTATTATTTATGCTTTACTTTCATTAATATCAAGTTTATGCTTTTCATTTCCTTTCCTTTACTTAGTTAACTTTTATGTTCTTATTTAGTTTATTTGTTTTCCTTTCTTTCATTATGTCTAGCTAAGTTAATTATGTCAAGGTGAAAAGGGTACACTAATGGTGGAAGAATAAGTATAGTGTAAACTTAATATGGACTTTAATGTTTGATACTAACATGTTTTATATTTGTTATCTTGTTCACTCTTTAATACTTTGCTTGTTAAATAACTAATCTTGATTTATGTTGTATAACACTTGGTACAATAAATGCTTGGCACTTTCATAGCCCATAATGTATGGTATAACCGACACCTGAGCTATGAAAGGAACTTGATTTGTTGTTAACATAAGTTATAATCATGAATGCTTGACGAGATTTACAAGTATTAGCATTAATTGAATAAGATGATTAATGTAATCATGTTAACAATATATAATCTGATTGGAACCTCCTTTGTGTGTGGTTTCCAATTCAATAATAAGAGTTTATACTATACTTGTTTGATATACCATTAGTGGAACCTCTAACCTTGACATTTGTTATTATTATTGTTTAATCCTTACATTAATATTTCATCTTTAAGTTCTCATCATCATCATCTTCTTCTTCTTCTCTTTATTATTATTGTTATTGTTCTTATTATTATTATTATTATTATTATTATTATTATTACCGTTATTATTAGTATTATTATTACTACTACTACTACTACTACTACTACTACTATTAATATTATTATTATTATTATTATTGTTATTGTTGTTTTATAATTGTTGTTTATAATTTGTACAATTAACCTCCCTGTGGTTCGACCCCGGTCTTGCCGGGTTATTTATTACTTCGACACTCCTGCACTTGGGAGAAGACATCAATCTTTTCGTCGTGTCAACCACCTGGTAAAGCAATGAAAGCATCAGCATGGTTAAACATTGCATTCATTCGAGCTGACATTGTGGAGACCTGAAGTTCCTCTCCAATTGTTTTTTCAATGATGTCCCCTTGTGCCAAAGCTTCAGGGACGATTCCTAAAACTTGACTACCTCCTAAAAATGCAGCTATTGACACACCTCCCATTAACCCAAGACTGCCTCCCCCATACACTAAATGAATCTTTCTCTCAGCTAGCACTTGACCAAGATGGTTTGCTGATTCTAAAAACTCCTTTTCTTTCCCAGGACTAGATCCACCAAAAACACAAATATTTCTTATTTGATGACTTGAGAAACTTGCCATTTCTACACACTTCTGTATTTGTTGAATGTATGGGTTGAGTAGAAATGAAAGGAAGGAAAAGAGGGTTTTATAGATGAGAAAGTAGAAAGGCAATCATAACATCTATATGTAGGCCAGCTAGAGTCTCACACACTCTCTCTCTCTTTTTATTTATTTATTTATTTACTTTTGAAAAAAAAGCATGTGTATGTACAGGTAGTTGTGATTGTGGCTCACATCTTCCCTTGGTTTTACGTCCAAGAACGGCTTAAATGCCCTCTATGGGTCGGGGATAGGCTTCCCATCTAGTTTTCTTAAAAACTGGCAAACAGGGTCTTTTTAAGTCAGATTCCCAAGACTAAGTCGATCATGTTCTTTATGAAATAGTGGCCATAAATCATGAATTGCATGATGCACATCTCCACTAGGATGCGTCTCAAAAGTCAATAGAAGATTATCTAAAGACTCCTTACTCAGGCCATCCTTAATGAATTGTATTTTATCTTCACGGTTTATAGATACCATCCTAACAATAGTAGTAATAATAATAATAATAATAATAATAAAGAGAAGAAGAAGAAGATGATGATGATGATGAGAACTTTGAGATGAAATATTAATGTAACAATTAAACAATGATAATAACAAATGTCAAAGTTAGAAGATCCACTAATGGTATGTCAAACAAGTATAGTATAAACTCTTATTATTGAATTGGAAACCACACACAAAGGAGGTTCCAATCAGATTATATATTGTTAACATGATTACATTAGTCATCTTATTCAATTAATGCTAATACTTGTAAATCTCGTCAAGCATTCATGATTATAACTTATGTTAACAACAAATCAAGTTCCTTTCATAGCTCAGGTGTCGGTTATACCATACATTATGGGCTATGAAAGTGTCAAGCATTTGTTGTACCAAGTGTTATACAACATAAATCAAGATTAGTCATTTAACAAGCAAAGTATTAAAGAGTGAACAAGATAACAAATATAAAACATGTTAGTATCAAACATTAAAGTCCATATTAAGTTTACATTATACTTATTCTTACACCATTAGTGTAACCTTTTCACCTTGACATAATTAACTTAGCTAGACATAATGAAAGAAAGAAAAATAGATAAATAAAATAAGAACATAAAAGCTAACTAAGTAAAGGAAAGGAAATGAAAAGCATAAACTTAATATTAATGAAAGCAAAGCATAAACATTATAAAAAATACAAAGAGAGAAAGGAAGAGCATGATCTTGATCTGGAAACCAAGATGCCTAAATGCATGGCAAATGCCTCCTTTTATAGGCCAAAATTGGAAACTATTGATTTGATGACTAATTGATAAGTGGGTGGCCAACTTTTGACTTGGTGACAATCCTTATCTTCTCTTGTCTACCCAAAACGTCATTGATAACGTCAAAATTGGAGCCACTTGTAACATGAAAGTTGTAGGCAATTTTCTCAGCTTTCTTGTGTAAAAACTTCAGCTCATTTGGACTTCTAGAACTCCAGATATGGCCAAAATACCAAACAGTGCTCGGGCTGGAAGACAGATTCGGGCTTCTTTGTTGTTGCTACAATTTGGACTTGATAATGGTCTTTTTAGATCTTGGGCTCCATATGAAAGTTGTAGGCCTATGTCTTACCTTTCCATCCATATAAATTGGACCTAAATCTGAGATATATAGCTCTAGATATGACCGAATTACCGAACAGTGTTCTGGTTTGGATCGCACCGACATCTCTTTTCTAAGTTTGGCCATCTCTTTGCCTTTGCAATTTAAGTTCTTAAAGTCATCAATCAATATTTTCATTTATGTGATAGGCCTGCATTTAAAATGAACATTTACCATAAATTAAAGGTATCTTATATTATTAGATATATTATTATAAAACATGCTTTAGTTAAGGAGTTATTGATACTTCAAGTGCAAAATGATGATATAAAACCGTGATAAAAATACACTTTTAAGTACTAATCAGATAGTATATAATTTTAAAAAAACAAAAAAAAGAGCAAAAAAAAATGATGATAATAAAAATATAGATAAGTTTGGTTTCGTAGCCTCCCTAACTTAAGCAATTAAGCCCGAAGGGGTGTTTTAACACCTAATACCCTAAAGTCAACTGAATTGGGAGTTATTGGCCCAACGCTTGTTACATGGGTTGAGGAGAAAAGTTTAAGGGAATCAAACATTGCACTATCTATATATCAGTGTTTGCGACCCGAGTTACTAAGCTCGTAGGGGTGTCTTAACACGTAATGCCCTAAGACCAATTGGTTTGGGAGTCATTACCTGAAAGCTCATTACATGGGTTAAAGATGTACTGTGTTTTAAATTATATGTATATATATATATAAAAAAAAAGAAGACAAAAATAATAATCCCAACCCAAGGAAGTTAACCTTAAATATTACAACAAAAATCTTTTTTTCTTCCAAGAAAAGCTCCATAATTATGTGTTGATACATTGAGCACAAAAGAAAGGTTTATGAATATCTTGTTAAGAGGTATTAAGCAGGTATATAAATTTAATGAGAGTTTGTTTATTTGGATAGATTAATGGAAGTTAAATAATGACTACCTTGCTTTGTGGAATTTGCAAAGTATTTTTCTATTTTAACACTTTGATTACTAAGGACTAGTAATAAGCTAGTTGGGACTTAAAAGTGTATTTTTGTCAAGGTTTTATATCATCATTTTGCACTTGAAGTATCAATAACTCCTCAACTAAAGCATGTTTTATAATAATATATCTAATAATATAAGATACCTTTAATTTATGGTAAATGTTCATTTTAAATGTAGACCTATCACATAAATGAAAGGATTGATTGATGAATTTAACAACTAAAATTAAAAGGACAAAGAGATGGCCAAACTTAGAAAAGAGATGTCGGTGCCATCCAAATCGGAACACTGTTCATTAATTGGGTCATATTTGGAGCTATAGATCTCAGATTTTGGTCTACTTTATATGATCTAAGATTTAATAATAATAATAATAAAGAAAAAGAAGGAGAAGAAGAAGAAGTTGATGAGAACTTTGAGATGAAATATTAATGTAAGGATTAAACAATGATAATAACAAATGTCAAGGTTAGAGGTTCTACTAATGGTATGTCAAACATGTATACTATAAACTCTTATTACTCAATTGGAAACCACACACAAAGGAGGTTCCAATCTGATTATAGATTGTTAACATGATTACATTAGTCATCTTATTCGATTAATGCTAATACTTGTAAATCTTGTTAAGCATTCATGATTATAACTTATGTTAATAACAAATCAAGTTCCTTCCATAGCTCCGGTGTCGGTTATACCATACAGTATAGGCTATGAAAGTGCCAAACATTTGTTATACCAAGTGTTATACAATATAAATCAAGATTAGTCATTTAACAAGCAAAGTATTAAAGAGAGAATAAGATAACAAATACAAAAAATGTTAGTATTAAACATTAAAGTCCATATTAAGTTTACATTATACTTATTCTTATACCATTAGTGTAACCTTTTCACCTTGACATAATAAACTTAACTAAACATAATGAAAGAAAGAGAAATAAATGAACAAAATAAGAATATAAATAAGATAAAAGTTAACTAAGTAAATGAAAGGAAATGAAAGGCATAAACTTGATATTAATAAAAGCAAAGCATAAACATTACAAAGAATACAAAGAGAGAAAGCAAGAGCATGATCTTTATCTGGAAACCAAGATGCCTAAATGCATGGCAAATGCCTCCTTTTATAGGCCAAAATTGGGAACTATTGATTTGATGACTAATTGATGAGTGGGTGACCAACTCCTGACTTGGTGACAATCCTTATCTTCTCTTGTCTGCCCAAAACATCATTGATAACATCAAAATTGGAGCCACTTGAAATATAGAAGTTGTAGAAAATTGTCTCAGCTTTCGTTTGTAAAAAATTCAAGTCATTTCAACTTCTAGAACTCCATATATGGGTTTCAACTTCTAGAACTCCATATATGGGTCAAACACTGAATAGTGCTCGGGCTGGAAGACAGATTCAGACTTCTTTGTTGTTGCTATAATTTCGACTTGAAAATGGCCTTTCTAGATCTTGGGCTCCACATGAAAGTTATACGCCTATGTCTTATCTTTCCATCCATATAAAGTAGACCTAAATCTGAGATCTACAACTCCAGATATGACCTAATTACCGAAAAGTGTTCCAGTTTGGATTGCACCGACATCTCTTTTCTAAGTTTGGTCATCTCTTTGTGGTTTCAATTTTAGTTCTTAAATTCATCAATCAATCCTTTCATTTATGTGATAGGCCTGCATTTAAAATGAACATTTACCACAAATTAAAGGTATCTTATATTATTATAAAACATGGTTTAGTTAAGGAGTTATTGATACTTCAAGTGCAAAATGATGATATAAAACTTTGATAAAAATGCACTTTTAAGTACTAATCATGTTTTTTGTGAGAGCAAAGGGCATAAGACAACTGAGTGTCCTACCATTCCAGCTTTCAAGGAAGTGCTATATGGCCAAACTTTTGATTCAAGTAATGTTAGAAAGCCATTTCCAAACCAAGTAGGCAATCCTTACTCTGAGACCTATAATCCTAGATGGAGGAACCACCTAAATTTTGGATGGAGAAATGAGGGCTCTTCAGTACCTTAAACATTTTAACCTCCACCCCAACCATTTCATGCTCCCACACATAACACATACCAACCATCTTATAAGAGATCCCTAGAGGATACTCTTTAACAATTCATACAAACGCATAGAGGAATCAACAACCAAGCTTACAAATTTCAAGACCAGACCAATAGGACCTTAAATGACATTCAAAGTCAAAGTGAGTGATTTAGAATTTGTTCCTAGAGCACCATTTCCACAAAGGTTAGGGAAACCTAAACATGATCTTATGAACTCAGAAATCTATGAATTGTTCAAACAAGTGAAAGTCAATATTCCACTCCTTAATGCAATTAAACAAGTTCCGTCTTATGCAAAGTTTCTTAAGGATTTATGTTGTAAACACCTGCTTGACCGCTTTTTATGATCGGCTTGTTTTAACTCGCAAGTGCACGAGTGTGCGATGTAGCAATTAACTCGGTAAGATCGAGGTCATATCCACAGAGAGCTAGATCTGGAAATTAAGCTAAGTAACAAAAAAAAACTCAAGAGAAATTAAATTAACAATAACTTGGTTGAAAATAATTGATGGATTTGTTTTCAAAGATAAAAAAAATGTAAATAGATTTTAAATGACAAGAAAAGTAAGTCTTGGTCCAAATCAATTTTAATGGTGATGTATTGGTGATTTCTTCAACATATATAAGATAACTCAACCTAATCTCAACGATGGTGATATTAGATCGGAAGATATTACAATGAAGATTAGAAAGATGAAGATTGATTATTGCTTAAGAATGAACAAGTACTTTCATATTAAGTAAGACATTGAATCAAGCAATCTCTATACCAAAACTAAAGTTTGTGCATAAAAATTCAAGATTATAACATTACCTAAATGATTTCTAAAATTTCTTTACAATAATAAATCATTCATGAAGAAAATAAGAAGATAAACATTAAGATTCATTCATATCCTAAAGAACTCACCTCAATCACCATTATCCTTGATTTGGATCCAAGAAAGAGTTTAGCCAACCATGATTATATATAAGAACACTTCAATAAACATGAAAGAACTTGAATCCAACTGAAAAAATAAGTTTTACAAACTAAAGAACCGAAATCTATAAAGAAGAACACAATACAATTTCAGAAAAAATTCGGACACAAATCTGACTCTAACTTTGGACAGCAATTCGACCCTCTTAGAAGCTTTTTTTGGAGAAGTCTATTAGAGACATATTTATAGGCAATTCTGTCACCTTTCCAGATCATTAAAGAACAGCTCATTTGGACACCGGAGTCAAAAGTTATGGGCAAAACACCGAAAGGTGTTCTGAAAAATCAAATCAAGACAGCTTTACAACTACTTTGGTGCACGTTTTTCTTCCTCATTTATGAGGTGTCTCCTTCTTCTTTTTGACCCAAAACAATGTTAAAATATCCCCTCCAGCTTTCCATCCATGTGCTTGCCTTCTTGGATTAATGGATTACCCAAAATAAATCAATTGTTATTTGTTGTGTGGACATGTAAGATCATGGATTGTGTTTGGGTTGATTTGAAGGTTGATTTGGGGCTGATTTGGGGCTGATTTTTGGGCTGAATTTGAGCATCAAATAAGTATACAAATGTACTTATTATTTGGGCTAAGATTGACATTGAAACCTTGAGTGTTTAATGGTTGAAGTTTGCACACAACAAAAGGCAAGTTTGGGCTTGAAATAAATCATATGATATTCTTTTCTAGAATTGGAATAGAATTGATTTTTGGGACAAATTTGGAGCACTTATTTGAACGAAGATTTGCTTCAATCTTCAACTAAATGTCTCTTCAATTCTTTGTTCTGAATTCCGATGTTGAATTTTCTGAATTAATTCATTTAAGCTCCAAAAACCTATCGAAACATTAAAACAAACTTCATTTCGAAAAAACATATCAATTATTATAAAAACAACCAAATAAAAACAATAAATACATATGTAAAACAAGAGACTTAATGACACTTTTGATGCACAATCACACCCCCCAACTTAGATTTTGCTAGTCCTCAAGCAAAACAAAACATAAAACCTTTAAAATAAAAATAATAATAATAACAACCATAATTAGGCTCGATTCATCACACTTGAAGGACCTATCATGCAAACATTGGTATCTTTAACTTAGTGTACACAATAGCAAATAAAGAAAAATAAGCATACTCACATTCTCTAAATCAAACATCCATACAAAATTTCCAAATTCAGTCATATTTATCGTGCAACCAACATAATTGATTCATACGAAAACTCAACTTGTAATCTTCCATTCTCACCAACACAAACAAGGTAGCAAACTAGAGAAATATCTATATATTTTCTTTCTTTCTTTTTTCTTTCTTTGTTTTTTTTTTTTTGAAGATATGATTTATTTTTTGTCTTTAAGTAGTCACTTCCCTTTTGACGCGAATACAAACATTTGTGATGAATGCACCCGGTTACTCACAAAGTCACAAACTTAAAGTGCTTTGCATACTCATATTTTAAGCTACCGTTTGACGTAAAGATAAACATTTGTGATGAATACCCCTAGTTACTGAGCAACTCAAAACATTGTAGTAGATAGAACTTTGTACACATTTATTTATTTATTCGTGTAATAATTATTACTCTATTTACTTAAACCTTGTTTAGGACTGGATCAAAAGGGATAATCACAAGTAAAGCATCATACTCATCTTTCATGCATAATCACACAACTCACACAACTTTTACAAGGAAAGATGTATTTCAGTAATCTTAAAAAAAAGTATGCTATATCTTGCTTTACAAGATATTATCTATCCCAAATTAAAGTATGCAATGTTCAACATAATAATGAATCCAAAAATGTAATGATGATCCTAAACAAGTCTCATTCACATACGAATGCAAGTTTTTTTTTTTTTAACAAGCATGGTTATCTCAAGCATTCAACATAATGAAATATCTAAAATTAAATTTTACATTATCCTCAATGTAAAAGAGAAAGAGAAGAAAAGTATAAAGATTAGAAAATTGTTACTCCCCTTCTGTTTTCAAGGATGAATGTCTGATTGAATTGGGCATGAGTTGACTTCGTGCTTGATTTTTTTTTAACCTGCATATCACAACTAAAAGAAAACATTGATTTTTTTTTTTGAAAATAAAAAACCTCACACCCCCCAACTTAAAATAATGCATTGTCCCGAATGCATGAACACGAAAATATAAGAGATGGAAGAAAGAAGAAAAAATAATAAAAATGAAAAATAAAAATAAAAACTCATTACTTCTAATACTACAATGGTATTGGATCTTGAAGATCCAATGTCTCAACTTCAGCCACAACATTTTCAAGATAAGGTTTCAATCGATGACCATTTACTTTGAAAATATTTCCATTCTTGGGATTTTCTACCTCAAATGCACCATGCTCAGAGATGGATTTAATCATAAATGGACCAGTCCATTTTGTCCTCAACTTCCCAGGAAAGAGATGTAATCGCGAATTATACAAGAGAACCTTTTGACCAACATGAAAGGATTTTCTAAGAATATGTTTATCATGCAAAGTTTTCATCTTATGTTTTGAAATTTTTGCATTTTCAAATGCATCATTTCTCAACTCCTCTAATTCATCCAATTGAAGCTTTCTATTTTTGCCAACCTCGTTTTCATTATCATTGAATTGCCGAATGGCCCAATATGCACGGTGCTCAATCTCAACAGGGAGATGACAAGGCTTTCCATAAACTAGCCTATAAGGAGACATTCCTAAAGAGGTCTTATAAGCAGTGCGATATGCCCACAAAGCATCAACTAGTCGTAGGGACCAATCTTTACGGTTTGGATTGACTGTTTTCTCTAAAATGTTCTTGATCTCCCTATTTGCCAACTCAGCTTGGCCACTAGTCTGTGGGTGATAGGGGGTACTGACCTTGTGAATTACACCATATTTTCTCATCAAAATCCCAACGGGCTTGTTACAAAAATGTTTTCCCCCATCACTAATCATAGCCCGGGGCATGCCAAAACGAGAGAAAATATTTTCTTTCAAGAATTTGACCACAACTCGATGGTCATTGGTTCGAGATGCAATGGCCTCCACCCATTTAGACACATAATCAACAGCAACAAGGATGAATTGGTAACCAAATGAACTTGGAAAAGGTCCCATGAAATCAATCCCCCAACAATCAAATATTTCCAAAACAAGGATGGGGTTAAGGGGCATCATGTTACGCCTAGTGAGGCTACCTAGTCGTTCGCATCGGTCACATGCAACACAGAAGGCATGAACATCTTTAAACATGGTAGGCCAATAAAAACCACACTGCAAGATTTTGGCAATGGTTTTCTTGGAAGAGAAATGCCCACCACAGGCTAATGCATGACAAAAATTAATGACCCTTGGAATTTCATGATCAGGGATGCACCGCCTAATAATTTGGTCAGGACAATATTTAAATAGGTAGGGGTCATCCCAAAAAAAGGTGCGCATATTGCGCAAGAATTTTTGTTTGTCAAGTTTAGACCAATGAGAAGGAATTTGACTTGTGGCTAGGTAATTTGCTATGTCAGCATACCATGGAGAACCAATGTAAGAGACAGTACCTGCACAAAATAAATTTTCATCAGCAAAGAGTTCATTTATTGGAGATTCATCAATTATGGTATTATAGCTTGAAAGACGAGACAAATGATCAGCTACTACATTCTCTACTCCCTTTTTATCTCGAATTTCAATGTTAAACTCTTGGAGTAGGAGGATCCATCGAATCAAACGTGGTTTGACATCTTGTTTTGTGAGCAAATATTTCAATACTGCATGATCAGTGAAAACAATAACAAGAGATCCAACCAAATAAGACCTAAACTTGTCTAATGCAAAGACCACAGCTAAGAGTTCTTTTTCAGTTGTAGTGTAATTCAATTGAGCATCATTCAAAGTCTTGCTAGCATAATATATGACATGAGGTTTCTTGTCTTTTCTTTGCCCTAAAACAGCCCCAACCGCAAAATCACTAGCATCACACATCAGTTCAAATGGTAAAGACCAATCAGGAGCTTGTATGATTGGTGGAGTTGTCAACAACCCTTTAAGCTTTTCAAAAGCTTCTTGACATTTTGATGTCCAATCAAATGGGACATCTTGTGACAACAAGTTACACAATGGTTTGGCAATGGTACTAAAAGAATGAATGAATCTTCGATAAAAACCAGCATGTCCTAAAAAGGATCTTACATCTTTCACAGTCTTAGGGGTAGTTAATTTTTGAATGACTTCCACTTTTGACTTATCTACCTCTATCCCTTTTGAAGAGACAATGTGACCTAAAACAATGCCATGTGTCACCATAAAATGACACTTCTCCCAATTGAGTACAAGATTGCTCTCTTCACACCTTTCAAGAACTTTTTCTAGATTCATTAGACACAACTCATAAGAATCCCCATAAACTGAAAAATCATCCATGAAAACTTCCAAAAAATTTTCCACCATGTCACTAAAGATACTCATCATACACCTTTGAAAAGTGGCCGGTGCATTACACAAACCAAATGGCATTCTTCTATAAGCATAAGTACCAAAAGGACAAGTGAAAGTGGTTTTTTCTTGGTCTTCTAAAGAAATCTCAATTTGGTTGTAACCTGAGTATCCATCCAGAAAACAATAGAAAGCTCTTCCAGCTACTCTTTCAAGCACTTGGTCTAAAAATGGAAGCGGAAAATGGTCCTTCCTAGTCACCATGTTCAATTTACGATAATCAATGCACATACGCCATCCAGTTTGGATTCTAGTTGGTACTAGCTCATTATTTTCATTCTTCACTACCGTGACTCCAGATTTTTTTGGGACAACTTGGGTTGGACTAACCCATTTTGAGTTTGCAATAGGGTAAATGATACCTGCATCAAGTAGCTTAAGCACTTCACCTCTCACTACTTCCTTCATGTTTGGGTTCAATCGTCTTTGCATTTGCCTCACAGATTTAGCCTCTTCTTCAAGATAGATTCTATGTGTACATAAAAGAGTTTATCAGGCTGGACAAGAGATTCCTCAACTTTCACTTGGGGTGAAATCAAAGGCTCAAATGATGGGGTCCATTGACCTATTGACATAACAGGCATTGGATCTAGATAAGTCTCGAGTTCTCTTACTTCCTCATCAACACATTCCAAAGAACAAAATCTTTCATCATGAATTAAAGTTCTCTCCAATGGATCCTTGATCCACACTCTCTCAAAGTGTTCTTGACAAACTGTTTGGATGAAATCTACCTCTCTAATGTCCTCATGTTCCCCGATTTGTTTGGAGACATTAAATATGTTCATCTCCACAGTCATATTCCCAAAAGATAATTTCATCACCCCATTCCTACAGTTAATTAAGGCATTGGATGTAGCTAGGAAAGGTCTCCCTAAGATGACTGGGATGGGGGCATTAGAACCTTGAATTGGTGCGGTGTCTAATACTACAAAATCAACAGGAAAGTAGAATTTATCTACTTGGACCAACACATCCTCAACGATACCCCTGGGAATCTTGATTGACCTATCAGCTAATTGAAGGGTGATTCGAGTAGGCTTAATTTCTCCTAAACCTAATTGTTCGTAAACAGTGTAGGGTATTAAATTCACACTTGCTCCTAAATCCAACAAAGCTTGATCTATCTTATGACTTCCAATAATGCATGAAATGGTAGGACAACCAGGATCTTTGTATTTGGGAGGAGTCTTAAACTGGATGATGGCACTAGCATGTTCAGTCAGAAAGGCTCTTTCTTTCACATTCAATCTCCTTTTGACTGTGCATAAATCCTTAAGAAACTTTGCATAAGATGGAACTTGTTTAATTGCATCAAGGAGTGGAATATTGACTTTCACTTGTTTGAACAACTCATAGATTTCTAAGTTCATAAGATCTAGCTTAGGTTTCCCTAACCTTTGTGGAAATGGTGCTCTAGGAACAAATTCTAAGTCACTCACTTTGACTTCAATTTTTCTTGAATCATCTCCTTTCTCACTCATCTCTTTCTCATTTAGCTCACCTTCTTTATCTCTCAAACTCTCATTTGTCACTTGTGTTTTGATTCCCTCTTCACTTTCCCTAGATTTCTCCTCCACAATACCTTTAGGAATCCTAAAACCTACACCTTTGTCAACAATCTTTCCACTTCTAAGGGTAGTGATGGCTTGGACTTGTTCATGGTTTGAAGGTTCACTAGGTGAGGATTCACTCATGTGTACCTGACCTCTAGGATTGGGCATTGGTTGAGCTGGGATTTTTCCCTTCTCTTGAATGCTTAATGATTGAGTCAACTTAGTTAGTTGACTTCGAATGTCATCTAAGGTCCTATTGGTCTGGTCTTGGAATTTGTAAACTTGGTTGTTGATTCCTCCTTGCGTTTGCATGAATTATTGAAGAGTATCCTCTAAGGATCTCTTATGAGGTGGTTGGTATGTGTTATGTGTGGGAGCATGAAATGGTTGGGGTGGAGGTGGAAATGTTTGAGGTACTGAAGAGCCCTCATTTCTCCATCCAAAATTTGGGTGGTTCCTCCATCCAGGATTATAGGTCTCAGAGTAGGGATTGCCTACTTGGTTTGGAAATGGCTTTCTAACATTACTTGCATCAGAAGTTTGGCCATATAGCACTTCCTTAAAGGCTGGAATGGTAGGACAATCAGTTGTCCTATGCCCTTTGCTTTCACAAACAACACAACTTTCCTCTTGTTGTTCACTTATGACATGCACTTTTTTAATCTCAAGAGACTCTACTTTCCTAGCCAATGAGGCTAATCTAGCATTGAGGTCATCAGTCTCTTTCAATTGAAACTTCCCACTTGAATGAGAAATGGTGTTTCTAGACTCAACATGAACTGGGAGAGAAGTCTCCCATTGCTTTGTGTTTTCAGCCAATTGATCAAAAAAATCAAAGGCCTCACTTGGTTCTTTGTCATAAAACTCACCATTACACATGGTTGACACTAGCTTTTTAAAATCTGTGGTAAGAGAGTCATAAAAGAAACTCACTAACCTCCACATCTCAAAACCATGGTGAGGGCATGCATTTAACAAGTCTTTGAACCTTTCCCAAGCTTGGTGAAATGACTCATTTTGACTACAAGAAAAATTCATCATTTGACGTTGTAAGGCTGCTGTCCCATGAGTGGGGAAGTATTTTTTCAAAAATTCAGCTTGCATTTCTCTCCATGTACCTATAGACCTAGGACGCAAGGAGTTTAGCCAAAGCTTGGCTTTATCCTTTAGAGAGAATGGGAACAATTTAAGCCGAATGGTTTCCTCGGTGCATGTTCTATCAATAAAAGTATTACATACCTCTTCAAAGTCTTTAATGTGTATGTATGGATTTTCAGAATCCATACCATGAAATGTGGGAAGAAGTTGAATCATGCCCGGTTTCAAATTGAAAGCTTGTTGGTTAAGAGGTAAGATAATACACGAAGGTGTACTTTGTCTAGCCGGGTGAAGATACTCTCTAAGAGTTCGAAAATTAGGTTGATCATTGAATTGTGGAGGTCCATTACCTTGAACACTCCCTTCACCCTCTACATCTTCAATATTATCCATGATAAAATAATAATAATAATAATAATAATAATATAACAATTATATGAATATGAAAAGAAAGGACAGAAAAAGAAAAAAAACTTGCAAATAAAAGTAATAGCTCAAAAATAAAAATACAACAAATTAAGAAATTCACTCTCCAACTAATAAACACTATTAACAACAATAAACATTAAAAGATAATTATAACAAGCTTGAATAAAAAGGCGGTAATACCAGCCAAGCACTTCAAACAATAAATATATGAAAAATAATCATAACAAAACAACAAAATAAAATGAAATAAACAAGAGGCGGTAATACCGGCCAAGCACTTCAAACAATAATTATAAGAAAAATAATCATAACAAAACAACAAAATAAAATGAAATAAACAAGAGGCGGTAATACCGGCCAAGCACTTCAAACAATAATTATAAGAAAAATAATCATAACAAAACAACAAAATAAAATGAAATAAACAAGAGGCGGTAATACCGGCCAAGCACTTTAGACAATAAATATAAGAAAAATAACAACAATAAACATTAAAAGATAATTATAACAAGCATGAATAAAAAGGCGGTAATACCGGCCAAGCACTTTAGACAATAAATAAAAACAATATCAACAAAATAAAATGAAATAAACAAGAAAAATATTAGAAACTAATAAGAATAGACAATAAAAGAAAAATGGTTGAACCAACCAAAATCCAACAATTAATAGTCCAGTCCACAGTCCAATATCCGAAACGTTAAGGTCAAATTTTTTTAGGCGGTAAAACCAGCCAATTGATTTTTTTTTATATGATTTTTTTTAGTTTTCCAATAATCAAATCTAAATTTGTTACCTTTGCTTGCTAGCTCCCCGGCAACGGCGCCAAAATTGCTTGACCGCTTTTTATGATCGGCTTGTTTTAACTCGCAAGTGCACGAGTGTGCGATGTAGCAATTAACTCGGTAAGATCGAGGTCATATCCACAGAGAGCTAGATCTGGAAATTAAGCTAAGTAACAAAAAAAAACTCAAGAGAAATTAAATTAACAATAACTTGGTTGAAAATAATTGATGGATTTGTTTTCAAAGATAAAAAAAATGTAAATAGATTTTAAATGACAAGAAAAGTAAGTCTTGGTCCAAATCAATTTTAATGGTGATGTATTGGTGATTTCTTCAACATATATAAGATAACTCAACCTAATCTCAACGATGGTGATATTAGATCGGAAGATATTACAATGAAGATTAGAAAGATGAAGATTTATTATTGCTTAAGAATGAACAAGTACTTTCATATTAACTAAGACATTGAATCAAGCAATCTTTATACCAAAACTAAAGTTTGTGCATAAAAATTCAAGATTATAACATTACCTAAATGATTTC